>VUYV01000012.1:3323384-3338736 GCA_008711295.1 Anarhynchus alexandrinus | reverse complement strand
CATCTGCTGTGTCTCCGTGACTGCTCTTGTCCCCTCAGTCCTGCCTGCCACAGTAACGCAGAGCCTGTCTATCGGTTCTTAGGGAGACACTGCTTAAACCATCTGTAGGAGCAGCTTCAGAGTAGAAACGCTTTTTAATACAAGAAAATCCATCTCTCAATCATTGAGATTCAGTATTAACTTTAGGGAACTTTTTATTTTAGAACACTGAACAAACACAGATTTCTTTTTAGACAAAAGTATGTATATGCTCTTATTCATAAAAACATGAGTGAAAAAAACCAACTAAATGCACCTCTTCAAAAGCAAAGATAAAAAAAATATGTTTCTGCTTCATTCTTCAGTAATTTTGACTAATACAGCTGTTGCTTTTTCTATGGCATTGGAACAGTTTTGATGATTTCAAGCTTTGTGGAATATTAGCAACCAGTCATCTATATGGAAAAAAATAGATTTAGGCAAAAGGTTCCATCCCCAAATATCCTTTGCTTTTGCAGAATTAATGGGATTAACTGCACAGGTCATAAGTGCTTCCAAAAAAAAAAAAAAAAAGAATATGTGAAGGCCTCTGTCAGGAAAGCATCTTTAAACTTCTAGCAGAGGTAATGGATGTGAGACCCATAATTAGTACAATTTGTCCTATTCATCTATTATAAATTGCTTAAGGCATTGTGTTCATTCATGAAACCTTTTCATTCCCATAACTTCGGTGATCCTTTAAATATTTCTGACTTTGTAGCAAAAAGTATGGGAAGCTTCCATAGCTTTAAAAATAAGTTTGATGATTTTGACTTAAAATGGAAGTTCTTTCTTAAATCATAGGAAAAAAGAGTTCTTATAACAATTAAATAACTAAAGTGTTCTTGAACTCAAAGCTTAAGACCATGTTGATTACTAAATTGTTAGTGTGATAGTAGCAAAACACAGAAAGAACACGAACTCATCACATGCAAACACATTGTAGAAATGCAATTAATAGTAATAGCTATTAACTATAGATATATTAACTAATAACTAATAGCTAACTTTAGCTAGTACCATATTTAACATGTGGCACCGTACCTGCATTTTATGAATACCAAATAGCTCTATGCATATCCAAAAGCACATCTGTTTTTAGCAGCAACAAATGAAAAATGATTATTTAAACCTACTCATGACTTACACAAAACATTGGTTTCATTTCATCCATTTAAGTAGAGCTCAGTCGGAAATATATTTAGCCATCTATATTTTTTTGACTCGAGCCTTTTCAACCTGAAACTGTTTTGTTCTTTGACAACCTGTCTGATATTGTGGGTGGTTTTGTTGTTGTTTGCTTGACTTTTCAAGGAAACTGGAGGAAACCGCTAACGCTTCATTTGCCAACCCATTGTATGAAGACCTCAGTTCATCTGGGAAAGTAAAGGTAAGTAGCAATAACTGCTTCCATACATTCAGAAAAAAATGTGAGGCTGTAGTTGTCAAATAAGTTTTCCATTTAAAAAAGTGTAATCCCTCACTGAATGCTATTTAATAAAAGAAGTAAGAATTAAAAATTGCTGCATAACTCAGATCAGTTCCAGTGCATTTTCAAAACACAGGCAGATTTGAAATCAACTGAGTTTTGAGAGCATCTTGATGTTTAATACTGACTGTGGGCTGCTGAATCTGAGAAAAACGGGGGTTTGGATGAGATATTTAGCCAGACATATAGAAGAAAAAGCTCACTGAGACTTGTCTCCTTTTCTTCTGGGGAAAAAAAAAACAAACAAACAAAAACAAAACAACAAACAAACAGCAAACAAAGCAAACACCCAACAACAACAGAGAAAACCACCAACAACAACAAAAACACAAAATGCATGATTGAACACCCAAGTTGCCTTTGCACACTCACTGAACTTTCATAAAATAGTTTATAACACTTCCCGATACCTTAAATGTGCATTACTCTTCCCATCACTGTAACATTCCCGTTGAAACTAAACAAACAGTTGGTCACACATCTCCCTAATACCATTTGTTGATCGTAATTGAGAGACTGCTAGAGTAACAAAGAGGTTTGTGAATAAAATATGTATCTAAAAGTGAATATATTGCAACAGAAGATTTCAAGGCAAGATTTAATTATCAAATTATGGTGGCAGCTAAAATTTATGTACCATGTTTAACAAGAGAAATATGATTGACTTAAAGTGCAGCTATCTCTGCTATTTGATTTATCATTGAAAATAATACAAAGGACCTTGGAGCTAGAAGGAGCAAAAAACTATGTTTAAAACATCCCTCCTGCCCTCATTTTGATACCTCTTTTATTAGCATTGAAAGAACTAGGCTTGGTTTGAAACAGAAAATAAAACTTCCCTGTCCTTTCCACAGTCAGTAATATAAGGTTCCACTGCAGCTTTGAATAGGATTAACTATGACATGCCATTTACTTTCTATAAAAGGTTCCTTACACCTGATTTTAGAGACATTAGATCAAATTAATTCACTTACAGGTTGGGGTTTGTGAGAGCTCCAAGTTGGAAACATTCCCATCACGATCATGTCCAATTTATCAGGACATTTTTATTTTAGTTAAAATAGATTCCTGACAGGCTTCATTTAATAGCAACTTGGAAAACAGAAGCACAGTGTCAGGAGAGACATTTTCATAGAAGACAGCCCCAGGCACCGTGATTGAAGTCCAGTGCTGTACCAGATTTTCCTCTGTTTTCTTTAAGGTCAGGAAAATACATGTTTTCACTGATTCTTCCTGTAAAAGGGAAAACAAGTTATGAGTTTTCTCTGAGTCTGATGAGCCTTAAATCTGAATGGTGTATCGCCAGTCAAAAGATACGGTAAAACACGAGCAACAGCTCTTATCTCCAGCTGAATACCCGCAAGTTATGCACTTGTGGGTGTCTATAAGTTTCATAAAGAAAGACCAACTCTTCCCAGACCTTTCTGAACATCAAAGCCACGTGGGCCTGGTGTTGCCATACACTCGCCTATAATATTGCCTTGTAGTTTTGGATCCATGGAGTGTGTTACTCAGGCAGCCACATGGAAGGATATTTTCGGAATGTTATTCACAGCTCACTAAAAATATTCTGAAGCAGTTTTTTTTCTTTTTATAGTCTCCTGGGTATGCCACCTCACCCGCTGTTCAAATCAGTGTTTCTCCATGGCATGAGGTATGTAATAACACATTTCTCTTCTGAAGCAGAATATCTGTTGGGCTATTAAATAAAATTCATTTGCAGAGGAAAGGGGAAAAAGCCACTTAAAGTCAATGGTATATTGCTACTCATAATGTTTGCACCTCTGGAAATCTGAGAACGATGACGAGGGTTGGATTGGCTGTCAAGGACCTCATAAGAACAATTTCAGTAATGTTAGCTACTTGTTACACCATACAGTAGTTCAACACTTTCCAGTAAGGCAGATGCTGAAGAAAATGTTTAGAACTACAGAAGTCCTTACCCGAAGAATTCATATTATCTCTTTTCTCACACATTCCTCATTCAAGAAAATTAGGACCGGTCATCTAAATTACAGTGCCATGTACCAAAATTAGTCACCCGCTGCAATTAAACTATCGTACACAGATTCTCCCAAAATAATGTTATACGTGTGTTAGAACAAGAGCTCTGGAAACAAGTAAAACAGAGGTGGGAACAGATGAAGAAGAATGTTAAATGGTTTGATCAGGTGTATGTGGCAGATAATGGTGTTGGTAGAGCTACGTTAATTTCTATCTGCTGAAAATCTGGTCTAAAAAGTTTAGAGATTTTATAGTTTTCTTTGAACTTAACATAATATGTTACTTCTGTAATAAATTTACAGCCATTCATGTGTCCATTGCAACAAATGATTTGAATGCATTGGTTTGTAAATTTCATGCTATGTTTTTTCTCTTAGTATCCATTTAATGAAGATGTGAATGCTACTTCTTTTCCAAATCCTCTCTATGGCGAAGCATCCGAAGACATGGAGAAATTATGTAGTTCCTTGAAAATAGGCATAAAACAGGATTGATATTAATTGTAACTCTTTGCCTGAAGATTTGTTCTAAAATCTGAAAGTATGTCATGATACTGTAGTGTTTGCAATGTGAATGAATAAGTCTTAACAGAATAACTCTTTTATTAAAATAATTATGTTCAGAAAGTGACTTTATACTAGAAATGGAATCCACACATAAGTAAAACATATATATAGTCTTCTAGTCTTCTGTCACTTCTGTTAGTGCAGAAAGAGATTAGTAACTATAACTATGAATACATTTTACATTTGTACAGTTCAAATTCCAGTATGTTAATAAAATGTTTAATCAAATCCAGATTCTTGAGGTTTGGGAATCATAGTTTTATGTCTATTATTTGAGAAATGATGACTTAAATATTTCTGTAATTTTGCGTTAGAAAGGGATTTTAAATGGCTATTTTAGTGTTCCAAGGGGCAGAAGCAATAGAAAAGTCTTTGGATAATTAGAAACATATAGAGCTAAATCAAAGATAGTCATGAATCATGGATTTGCATATCAGCTCAGCATGTGATTCATCAATGTGACATAGTGGTATGTACAACTACTTTTAAAAAATATGTTTATTATTAACCTTGATAGCCATATCTGACCAAATTCCCTTCTGGTCAGCCCTGCAGTGCTTACCGCAGCGCTACTGATATATTTAGCTTAGTGGTTTCCAGAGGGTGGAAACTAGCATGTTCAGGAAACCCTATTTCTGCTGAATAGGTTGACCTCCCACACAGCTGAAAGTTATGTCGTCCTATGCCTGCATGAGAAAGATACTGAGGGGGAATTCTGGATTGCCTCCTGATTTTGAGCATCATCCTCTGTGACACCAGGCATAGCTTGTAACAGCGTTTACGCTTTAAATAATGTGATGATATGTCATCTTCCATAATGCCCACCTGAATTATATGGTGGTCATTTTTAGCTTGAAAGCTTAAGTGTTCCTGCTGAACTTCTGCTTTCCTCCCTCTATGTATTTCTACAGCCTGCTTAATTTTAAATCCACTGGCAAGTTTCAAAGATACTAAGCTCCTTCAAATTTCATAAAAACTAACATCTGGATAGTAGATGGTATCTCTGTTAATACCTTCATTCAGGGAAAACTAAAATGCTTGACATTTATTAGACTTTTGAGACTCTAGACAGAAATGCACATTGAAGCCTGGCTTCATCCCATCATGCACAGAACTGCTTGTTTTGGGTTTTGTTATGTTTTGTTTTGTTTTGCTTTCACTTTTTCTTAATAGTGTAACAGTAGTCCATAGCTCTCTACATGGGGCCACAGAACCACGCTTTGATTTAGGTTTTATAATCCGACTGGCATGTTGTTTCATGGGCAGCAGAAGTAAAGGCATGATGCCCATGGATATTTGTCCCTCATTCTCTCCACACCTTTCCAGCAATATGCTCATAAATGCCTCTCTGCTGCATTGTAAAACCTCCTATTTCTCTTTCCCTTCTCTTCTGTAATCCCCTGTAGTATCCCCAGTTCTTCCCTAAGCTCCATAGCCCAACCAAAAACTTTGACTCTTGAGCTTGTTTCCCCGATGTGTCCTAACTACAAACTGAAGGAAGAAGCCTCAATCGCCGGCTGGCCCAGAGCTACACGTGCTGAGCAGCTGCTGTACGTTTGGCTGCTTGGCCCGTTGGCAGCACAGGTAACAAACTCACACTCCAATTTCTCCCCCTCTGGGCCCTAAATTCGTACAGCTGGCTCCTGCCCCACTGCTACTGCTTAATGAAGCCACTCGGAGCTTCACATCTTTCCTACACACACACCTGCCCCAACGCCAAGTCTAGCTGGAAGTTACCAAATGTTATTCATGGAGGTTTTAAATAAGGAACCGTGACAAGAGCATCACACGTGCTGTTTTCTTTCTGAGACAAGATTAGTAAGACAGAAACATAGAATTCGCTGACTATACTTGTACTTGTTGAGACACAGGGAATACGCTTGATCCAGCAAAGTGCCAAGTAGCCTCCAGCTCCTGAACTCTGGTATTTTGATAAATCTGTGTGAGATGACTGATCTCTACATTATAAACAGACATGGAACATTCCTACAAGATCAAGCCCATGTAGTTTAATTCTCATTTATTCTGCAATAGATGGGCACTGCTTTAAGAATTTCATTAAACACTAAAATGCTGGTTATGCTATAGTCCTTAAATCTCCAAGCATTGTTTCACACTAAATACATCCGTAAAAATTACAATAATGAAAAGGATAAAATTAGTAATGGTAGAATTTTGTCACGTTCTCCCTTATGAAACAAAATATATTTATTTTCCTACTAATGGTACTCATTTTAATGTCCTAAATAGAAGCATAGGATTATAAAGGATTACTGTAAAAGAACTCGAATATCATATTTCTCATCAGTAGCTACTTCCTGAGAGAACTCTAACTCTTCTGGGGTATCTCTGAAGCAAGATAGGCCTTTTACCAAAATAATTTTCTATGTTTATATTCATAGAATATTTTTTAAAAAGTGTTAAAATTCATACTTTTCGTCTTCCTGAACTTCAGACATTTTTTACTATTCTCGTTTCACCAAGAACAAAAGATTTGCTGATATTCACTGTATGGTTATTACTTAACAGCTGACTAAAAACAACCCCAGACTGAATTGTTAAGACAAAAATTGCAGGGTTTATTTCATTTTTTGAAACTTTTCAGTACTTGGAACCAAAGCAGTAGTATTCATATTTTCAGTCATTCTTGCCACAATTTCAATTTCAAAATCTAAAGAATATGCCAGGAAAAAATATTGTTAAATCTTTCTACATAGGCTTCTTACTTCTCCCAATTAATAATAACCCTTGACTAAACACCCTCTGCAAGCTCATGCTGTTATAGTCATAAACGCTAGGCAGTAAAAATTAATTGTTTCCAAGTGGCCTGTTTTCTGGGAATAAATTAGAAGATGGAGACTCTATATAGAGGATGAGCACTATATGTAGTCTAATTTAAACATGTTTGTACGTTAATGATCCAAGATAACAGCAGAAGTAAATTACAAGGCAAAACTTTTAACTAAATCTAATACCACCTGCAGTGTGGTCAATATGCTCTTCTCAGAGTTGTTTCAGCTCCTGAAATGTCACAATCATAAAGAATGCAAGCAAGCAAGTCTCTTGCTTTTGGCTAATCTGCATTTCAAACCAAAACATCGTTACGATACGTATCACCAGGTTTCACACACAGATAGACAGATTCTTATCTTGGAAAGGGTCATTGTATCTGTAGCTTGTTCCAATACTTGCCTCGACATCTACCATTGGCCACTACTCTGCGATTTTGGAAGAGGTGGAGAATGGGAGAAGGATCTTATCTTCTGTCCAAAAAACTTTAAGTACAATATGTGCCTGGTAAAATTAGGGAGAAGGCTTTTCTGGGAGTTATTGAAAAACACTTGAGAGACAACACAGTCATTGGTCATAGCCAGCACGGGTTCATGGGGGGAAATATCTGCTCAACCAACTCAATTTCCTTTTATGGCAAGGTCACTCATCTAGTTGATCAAAGGAAGCCATTAGATGGGGTGATTTTGGAGTTTAGCAAAGATTTTGGTGTTGTCTCTCACAGTATCCTTCTAGATAAAATGTCCGGCACACAGCTAGACAAGTCCATAAGTTTGTGCCATGCAGGCATACATTTTCTGAGATCATTCTGAAGCCAAGGGTGTCCTCAACTCCCCCTTATAGTTTCTTTGTTATTTGCTCAGCTGTAGCAGAGGTCTTACGCACAGCTTTTGACTTTTTTCATGACGTGTTTCTGTACCTGACACAGCTGCAGATAGGCTCTTGGGCTAGTCAGAGCTTTGAACTGATCTGCTACATCTTAATTGGACTTACTGCCATATATGAACACCAGAGCCACCTAAAAAATGCCCAGTTTTAGTAGCCATCAAGTTGAAAGACAGCAAGGGTTCAATTAATGTCCTCAGGTAGATGCCTGGAGTGGAGTAAATGGAATTCTAGCAGTTCCTAATTCTTTCTGTTGACTGTAAAGACAGTCTAGACATGAGGTCTGCAATGGAGATGACTAGATTTAATAATATGAATCCTACTCATACTGTCTTAATTAATTAACACCAAATTTCATTAATTTATGTATATGTTATGGAGATTCTCACTGGATAATCCACCATACAAGTGTAGGTACAAATGCCCTTTTACACGTAGATATTTTGCAGACCTCTCTCTGTGTAAATTGGACAAAAAGAGCTTAGTGTGTACATATAACACACAGTAATGCGTCTATCAAAACCCAACATCTTCTGTCTTTCATTTTCAGTTTGTGTGGGGGAAGAGAGGGAGTAGTAGGTGGGGAGAATTCATACAGAAGTTAACAAAAATGGAAGTTCATAAACACCTGTGCAGAAAAATCCATTGAGAGCTGTATTGCTCCATGAAGATCGCAGTATGTGAGAAGTCAGACACGTGGGATAATTAAACACATGCAATAGGATTCTTCTCTGGTAAGTACTTAAAAACAGTCCTTTATTTTCCAAGGTATGAGTCAGTTACTAAGACTTATGAATAGGAAATTGTTCTCCACTGCGTGGGGGTGAAGAAGTACAAAATGAAGCAAAGGAAAGAAAGACAGTACTAAGTACATGTGCAATAACATCATTCCAAACTGTTTCTACGCTGTTACCACTTCACTGCCTGTAGTCCTTATATTGTAGCCCCTGTAGATCATAAGGGTGGTTACACATGTTCCTGCAGCAGCCAACGACAGACCTTCAAAAATGCCAAACAAGTTAATATTCATATTTGGATTTTAATTCACCATCTGCAGATATAATAATTTTTAGGGACATATGCCATGCTTGAAAAAATAGGTGTGCTTTTCTACAGGATATTCAATATGTGACAACTAAGATACGGTAAACTGTAGTGTATATTAGTCTTGGTGGCTTTGCATTTTACTTTTATGAGGGTGCTCAAGGTGAATCCTAAAGGTGAGGGGAATGAAGTAGATCAAAACATAACCTTAATCACACCAGGAATATACAGCATATTTACTGGTCTATTATAAAACCACACTTTTTTTTGCCTTCATCTTAATATGGCTGAAGTACAACATAGTGTTCAGCCTAGAAAAGGATCCAAGAACATAACACTTGACCTTAGTGTTCAAGTGGTGAGAATGGGGTTGTAGTAGCTAAACTGAGTAGCTTGTGTTGTGATGATGAATTTCTTGCAGTCCTCTGGCCCTCCATGGGTCACAAGCTAGAATATGTCTCCCAACATTGGTTCCAACTACCAGAAAGAATTTTCCATTCTGATAGTTCCATGAATTTTTAAATGTACATGTCTCCTTTTGACCATTTCTTTATAAAACCAGTTCATTTGTCCTTTTATTTATGAACAATGTCAAATTATTATGCTTTGGAGAAGAGCTGCTCAAGTCCAGGGAAATGTTTAGGCAACAGGATGAAATCAGAAGAAATTATCAGCTACAGGGGAGGGGGGTATTCTACTTTTCCAATGACAATGTGAGTCTCTGAGGTAAGTCAGCAAGGCGTGCTCAACCAGGTTAAATGGGTTTAACAGGGAGAAATGAGCGCAAATTATTCATGGGAATTCTTTAATCTTCTGTGTAATTATGTGATCATTCCCAGAACAAAGACTTTGATTGATCATAACGGGAGGAAAAAGTCAGTTCGCACTCAGCACAATGATTAGCATAGAGCTATGGAGAATAAAAAAAAAGTGATAACCTAGTGCTTTAATATTTTCTGCATATTTTGAAAGTTTAGGATGCAAAGTCTAAATAATTTAAAAGTAATTATAAGTAATCTCTTTTTTTCTCACAAGAAAGCTGTTTTCATTTTGTTCTTCATTTTAGTCTTTAATTTAGAGTCCTACTTCTTCAAGTCACTCGTTTTTATTTTTTTTAACCACTTAATGCAGGTTATAATACAGTATAATTCTGTGACAATTATTTTATGATATATACGGCATGTGAATTTGCAAAGCTTTAATCAACTATTATGTTTTTGATATCTAAGGCTTAAAAGACAATTGACTGAGCACTAACATACAGTTATGTCAGAAACATGATATGTCAAGAGCATTAACACTAATAATCTATTTGATATTCGCATGAACATGTTAGCCAGAAGTGGACATTAACAAGCACTACATTTCAAGCGGTCTCCAATGCAACTGTGTATTACAGCTACCTTAGTAGTATTCGACATGACTCATGTAAAGTGTTGCCAGGGAATTAATAATGATTTGTTTTTATTGTAAAAAGGGGCTGTATTCATTGTAACAACATGATTAATCATGTAATAAATTAAGTCAAGGAGGTAAGTGGGACTCTCAGGGCTATGTGCTGTCCTGAGCTTACATGCAAAATTGCTACTGACACAAAACAAATCAAAAGGATAAAGGAATGTACTCCTAGGAATATACTCCTAGACATGTAATCCTATACCAATCTAGAATATCCAGAAGATAAAAAGGAAAAAATTACTCTGCAGTTTCTGTTTAGCTGTCTTCATCTGCACGTGGTTTCTCTGGACACCCTTGAGAAAATTCAGTGGCCAAAGGAGGCTCAGGTTGAAAAGTTCTGATAACTCATAATAAGTTACTTTGCATATGCTAATCAACCAACTTTTAAAGGAGTGTTGTTGCTGCATTTTAGCAATACTTCAACTGCTACTTTAAAGTACTCTAAAATCTGCCTATTTTACTAGCTTAGTAAACCTTCTCTTGAAGATATGTTTCTCACAGGTGAGAGTTTTGAAAGGCAACACTGATACATTTGGATTTACTCTCAGTTTATTTTCCTGTTTGTTTGCCTTTGTATTTCACTTTAACTTTTCCACCAAAAAGTAGATACATGGGAAACACTATTCAGTTCAACTTCGACAAAGCTATCTTGGAACATGCACGGAGTAGAATGGTGAGAGGCAAGGGAGAGAATCTGAGTAAATATTCAACATACTAAGGTATGTAGGGATCAAGTTTTTTATTTTCACATTTGTACCCTGCTTGTGGCCCATTTCTTACTTACAGATAAAAATCAAAGAATAAACTAACATGCTCCTTCTTTAAGTTCACAGCAAATTGTCCTAAGAAAATTCTTAAGGCATTTAAATGGAAGAGGAAAAAAAAGACACAACTAAATTCAGACCAAAAATTGTGTTTTGCATTACTGGTGGGAATTCTTGAAAAAATCTCCAGTAGAAAGTTGCTGCATAAAATGTTGCCTATAAATAGGGACATGTGGGCTCACTCCTTATATTTAGCTTGTCATCCTCCTATAAACAGCAATTAAACTCACTCACCACCTCATACATTCCTTCAAAGCTCTCTGGAAATGAAACTAAAACATAAGTGGTACCTAGTGCATACCATACACAGATCTCAGACTGATGTACAACTTTTTATCTCAAACTGAAAAAATAATTTGCAAATATGTTTATTTAAATGGAGTCTTACAAGAGAAAATATAAAACCTCTCACTGAAGAGGTCACATAGATAGCTTTGATTTCTTTTACCATGGTGCTGATTAATCAAGTTGCACATATGCGTTGTTTTAAATTAAGCTTGCATTATATTCTGACACAAATTAATCACATATCTATATACATATGCTAGCTGCCATGAGGAAAGGCAAGCAATGCACGTACATCTCTGGACCTCTACACCTTCAGAGAACTGTCTATGCTTTTGGCTGGACTTTTCTTTTCCTTTGCCAATGGACTGTTTATTTCAACTTTCAGTCTTTCCATCTTTTTCAGCCTTTCAATCTTCATATCTCTCCTTTTATCCTTTTCTTTCCTGTGCTTTTTCATTGATCAGTCAACCCTTCACTTATTGTCTCTCCTACATGAAAGGGAAATGGATTTTTGAACAAATATGCCATTTGTTTCAATCGTGCTGTTAGGTTGTACTTATCCTTTGTGCTGTCTCTAATTTATATATTGGATTGCAAATTTCTCAAGGCTCTCTTGGTCCTCAGGCACTACCACCTTGATTATCTTGAATAATGTCATCCGATTTTCAAGAGTTTCAATTGCCTATAAATCTTACTGAAGCCAATGGGAATTGCAGCTCTAGGACCTCAAGAAATTCCAGATCACAGAATCACAGAATAGTTTAGGTTGGAAGGGACCTCGAAGATCATCTAGCTCCAACGCCCCCCGCCCTGGGCAAGGACACCTCCCACCAGACCAGGTTGCTCCAAGCCCCATCCAACCTGGCCTTGAACGCCTCCAGGGATGGGGCAGCCACAGCTCCTCTGGGCAACCTGGGCCAGGGTCTCACCACCACCAGAGTAAAGAATGCACTAAGAAACTCTTATTTAACAGCCAAAATTTGGATCGAAAGTTCTAGTTTTGGGCACCTTGGTTTCAGTGTTTTAAATAATCACTTATATTTTGCTTCATCCCTGTCCCATTGCCATTTCTCATAGAAGAGACTTGCATCATTAGATCAAATCACTTTCAGATGACAGTTCAAAACCGTGTTGTAGGAACTGTACCTAAAACATACCATCACAGACATTTGAAGCTCTGTTGTTTTTCTCCATTACTCTATGCTGTCTTGTGACACCATGAGAGCAATGAGTGCTGCACACTGCCTGATGGGGAGAGATTGTTTTGGGTTTGGCTTTAATCTTTTAAAATGGCCTACTCTATGTGAAAGTATGCCCAAAGGGCCAGCAGTGTTCCAGAGAACTACAAGACCACACTATATAAAAATTTGTTTAATGAGTGTTCTAACTAATAAATTCAAATTCCTCAAGAAACATTTGAGAAAAGAGAATAGTCCACTTAAGAGAAATTCTTTTTCATTTAACCTTTTATCTCTACTCAGCTTCAAGTTTCATGACACATTCTGATTTTAACAATATGGGACTAGTGAGTCCATATTGGTATGTCTATTTTATATTATGAAATTATTAACTATTACACAACTGCAGTGCACCACAAAAGTACATCACACCACTTTTCCATTTACATTATGTTAAAATAGTAAATATGTTATGTGGGACCAAGAACAGACTTCAAGGAGGAGCCTGTGTATCAGAAGAAGATATTTTGGCCTTCTCTGGCACCCACGTGACACATTTTAATACACTGCCAGCACTGTAAATCACACAGACAGCCTTTTCTATTTAACAAAGAAGTATTGCTATTCTAGTAAAGCTGTACTTTTTTTTGGTGATAGCACTTGCTACTTTATGCAGCGGTCAACAGAACTCTGTATCAAAATAGATCATTGTGTAAGCAGAGAGCAAACGTGCAAGTTTTCAATTGCAAAACCACTTCAGCGGCAGTACAGACACAACAATACTTGCTTTCAATAGCTAAGGGAAAAAACAGATTAATAGACATACCAGTCAAATTGCTGTAACTTCCAATCCAATAGAACAATGGCAAATTGCCCAAAGGAAATGCCCAAAATATTTGATCTGAGCTGTGCTGAAGGAGAGTGTACTGCACATTGGGAACTTTTAACCTTAACATTCATGATTAAATTTAAAAAGGAGGAAAAAACCTACTACACCTAAAGACACCTTGTCCAGTAGCAAAATTTAGGCAGTGATGCTTTATAGGATATATTCTATCAGTATATATTTAACAGCTCCCTGTGAAATTCTTTCCTTTAGCAATGTCCTCAGAATCTAAATTGTAAAGGAGATGATTTTAATTTTCATACATGCATAATATATAACTATCTTCTGTTCTTGTTTATATTTATACATTTTATGTAGTATACATATGTTTTTTACAAAATATGTATTTTCCATTATATTTAGGAGTGTGTGTTAAACGTAATTTTAAGGGGTAGCCTAATGAAAATAAATATTCAGTTTTACTAACACTTATTTAAGGTTATTTTCTGTTAATCATAACATTTTCGATATTATTTTTCAACCGAAAGTAATGCTACACATTGTTGCTTTTAAACTCTAATGGCAGACCTTAAAAACAACGGAAATAGATCCTGAAGTTATGTGCAACGTGTAATTACACGTTCAATGATCCAGTTCGTAGTGTACTTCTGCACAACATATTTGTGACTGACCAAAAAAGAATAGGTGTACTAGTTCAAAAACTAAAACGAATACACCAATGAGTCATTTTATCAAGCCTTCCCTCAGTCACATTCCAACTAAGTGTATAGCTCATGCTCCATTTTAAACGCATCAGTAATCCCAGAGCAGTCCCATCAAAATCAAGGTTATACAAACAGTTTAAGACACGCAGGGCCATATTTTTTTGTGGGATTAGGGTCATCATAAGTTGTCAAAAACTCTGTTTAGAAAATACATCATACCCTACTCGATGATTACATGATATTGATAATCATGGATGCTCTTAGGTGGGACTAATTTTGTATCACAAAGTGTTATGTAATGAGAGTGCCAAAATACTAATTTATATTCTCAGAAACAGAAAATTCTGAACTGTTCCTATTTGAAATTAGCTTTTTCTAAGTAGTAATAGATAAATATTGGCTAGTCTAACTAAATCCTCTAAAAGTTGGAGTGTCTATCAGCTTCTCTTTAGTATCCATAAAATGGGGGACAGCACAAGTTAAGTTTTAGTTATGAAGCAAGAGATGTAATTACAGTAAATGACACTATTCAGACTAGTTCTGTTCAAGGGGAAAACTGTGAAGTTTTTAAGCACACATTTAACTTTTAAGCATCTGCTGAAAGTACTTGCCTAAGCTTTACTGGAATACATCCTTAAATTTCATTGCTGTGATTTACTTCTTAACTACCTTAAGCACTAAAGGTCTGAGCAAGTAAAGCAGCAGTTCTTAAATGTTTGAAGGCTGAGTAGTTTTTTCCTTTTCCATAATAGTTACCCTCACCTTCATATATCTCACACACTTAAAGCTCCTCAGTCCCCTGTCACTTGGTGCTCAGTCTGTGTGCACGTTCCATGTGGGAGTCAGAGTGGACTACCTGAGTTGTTATGCCCTAGCATGTCTCATTAGAACTAAGAACACAAACGCTGCTCTCCAGCTTCTCTAAAGGACTCCTTTCGCATCCTCACCAGCCTCAGAAACACCCTTCCACCTCTTTTCCTTTCCCATAACCATCCCTTGCCCTTGAGCATCTCTTCCCTCATCACAGTCCCAGAGCTGCTGTGTGGCAGAACTCAAAGGGTTGTGATTAATGGAGGAGTGTCAAGTTGGAGGCCTGTAACCAGTGGTGTCCCCCCGGGGTCAATACTCGGTCCAATCTTGTTCAATATATTCATCAATGACCTAGATGAGGGGACAGAGTGTATCCTCAGCGAGTTTGCTGATGATACCAAACTGGGAGGGGTGGCTGACACTCCAGAGGGCCGCGCTGCCATCCAG
>VUYV01000012.1:3302884-3323011 GCA_008711295.1 Anarhynchus alexandrinus | reverse complement strand
GTTAGGGTGACAGAGCACTGGCACAGGCTGCCCAGGGAGGTTGTGGAGTCCCCTTCTCTGGAGATTTTCAAGACCCGCCTGGATGCAGTCCTGAGTAATGTGCTCTGGGCAATCCTGCTTTGGCAGGGGAGTTGGACTAGATGATCTCTAGAGGTCCCTTCCAACTCTGAAAATTCCATGATTCCGTGATTCTGTGAACCCATCTGCTCCTGCAGGAGGAAGGAGCAGGGTGTTTATGTGGGGCTGCTGCTCAGCCCAAGCCCAGCGTGGAGATCCAAGCAAGAGCAGGTCCCAAACAGACACAGCCACTGGACAATCCATGGCTGTGTCCCATCCCACTCGCTAAAAGCAAATGTGATACTGTTTAGCCAGCAAAGAAGGGAAAAGTCCAGCTACCAAAGAAGCTAAATCTTCTTCGGTTTCGAAAACATTATTACATTTGTGCTAAGCCTTTTTAGTTTTAGAGATGGAAATGAGAATTAATAATTTCTGGACCTGACCATACAGATATTTTCCCTGAATAACGTACTTTAATCCCTGCACTCTGCTACAGGCTGTCAGTCAGGGAGTTTAGTGGAAAAAAATCAGATATTCTGTGTTAACTTTTAAACATGTCGTCACTGTTTCAAGAATTTTCATGGCCCCTATCACCATAATATGCAAAAGCTTCTTCATCCTTATTAAATGGTCCATCTCTAACAAAACTGTCTAGTTGGCAGTCAGTAGCTGAGTATCAATTTAAATGTGTGACCTGAGGCAGAGTCCAAGGTCTGGATCTCTCCCCCCCTTCCAGCTGCAAGGATTTAGCTATATGCAGTGCAACATATGGATTCAGATTACTTTATTCAAGCAAGCAAAGCCTGAGACCTGTCACAACTTTAGTCTCCTGCTAATTCACAAAGTCTCCCTGCACCAGTCTGGTGACCACAGCACACTGAACATCCCCTCATAGGAGGGTCAAACATGCAGTAATACGTATGTTCATAAATATGGGCAAGACAATTACCTGGTGGTTACTGCACTCATCTCCGAATACTGAGATATGGATTCCTAAACTATGTTATTTACCTGGTGAGAAGGAGTGAGAAGGGAAATAAAATGACTGTCAAATCCATTTCTACACTTTTTCATAAAAGTACATAGAGCTGTAGATGCTCTCCACAAATTCTCTTGTAGACACACATTTTTAGAGTGAATGCAAGATTCCTTGCCAGAGAACCAGATCCTGGCATAAGGGGCTTGAGTTCTGGTTCTTATGCTTCATATATGTTCATTACTGATTCCTGGAAAGAAAATGCATGTCTTCTCAGGAGCCGGGACCAGACTCCAAGACCCAGCCCATCACAGAGTTGAAGGGAATGAGCTTGTTATCCAAAATCAACTCTAGGAAGGGGCTTTCACGCTACAAACCCCAATTTTATCATTTGGGTTTGCAGGTAATTATGTGGCCAAGTGTTGGAGAGCTCTCAGAAGGGAGGTGCCCCTTTCTTCTCAGGATTTCTCAGCAGCTGGCTTAATTGCTTCTCCTGAGTGTGTTGCCTGGTGGGAAGCATCTTCCACTGGACATAGCTTACTCTGTTTACTTTATAGGGAAATTTTGCTGGTGACTTCCCACACACCTTTCCCAGAGCGGTGCCTCACTCATTGCATACCATGCTCCACTGGGTCACTGTTCATGCGTCTGCACCACAGGGATTAGCCCAAGCCCACAGAAGAAACCTGCTGGGGTCAAAGAGTTGAATCAGGACACTCCGTCTTCCAGGCTAGTGGTCGACCAGCTTTTTCTTTCATGGAAAAAACAGTTTTTTCAAGTGGTCTTGGGTCCTGATGGAGCTGACCATGCCCTAGGAGCCGTACGTGCTACATGGTGAAGCAGTGACCACAGTACTTTGCTCTGGCTCCTTTGAGCCCAGCGCTTGCTGAAGACCACAAACCAGTAAAAGACCACTTCTCCTTGGTTCTCATAGTTTATAGAACTGCTGTCCTCAGCTAACACCATCAACAGATACAGCTGAACAAAGATTTAGCTTAGTAGTAATAAATTACAAAAGATTTTTTTTTCCAAAAAAAGCCTTGAAACGTAAAGGTTCAGGTGTCTTTGTTGCTAGAATAAATAACAAGTAGCCTGTGCTACCATCTGGATGGATGCTGCCATCTGGAAATGCAAATCCAGACAGCACAATATATACTTGTCTATGCCTTTCCTGTTAGCAAAGACTGGATGTGCAGAGTGCCTTACTTTGCAGGGTTAATTCAACCTATGGTATAAAATGCACCAAATTCGGGAGTGTTTATTTGTGGCTGCAGACATTAAAGATCTGTCTATCCTGAGAGCAGACGAGACTATATTTGGCATCTGGATATATATTTTAAAAATGCAATTTGAGACATTGTGCTAGCAATATTTCTAATAGAAGATTATATTGCATTATCTAAAAGATACCTTTATTCACCTTCAGTCCTGAGCATCCAGGCATTTTATTATTTCTTTTTTTTTCTTGTGCTGTACATTATTTAATAAAGGGGAAGGAAGGGATTGGAACCTAATTACATGTTACTGTATAAGGAACAATGCTTGGCATAGGTTTTCTATTATACAGTTCCCCTCAAATGGTACATTTTGGGTCCTTATTAAAATCAAAATATGTCTCCATGTACCCGGAATAAAGATGATTTGTCTCCTTGACAGGTATTTTCTTCTTGTTCTGTTTCTAAACTTAGAATACACACACACAAGAACTCACACAGATAAACACAAATTTGCACGTGCTTTATACATTTTAAAATGCAATTACTTTCCTGACAGCTTTTTTAATACATAATCAATTCAGAGCCAAGATCTGGGGAAATTGCTTTGTTTTCATAACCACAGCAATCAATCAAAAAGTAGAATAAGATCTTTTATCATTGATATTTCCGAGCAATGGTCAAAAAAAAAAAAAAGATAGTTGCGATTTTCTTCAACAAATATCTTTACCATTCCATTCTCCCTGAAATTCACACATTTCTTTGTGAGCTGCAAATGTAGGAAGATGGTTACATCTGATTTCAAGAAATGACTACTGAGAGCAGTACCAGTGCAGGTCAACCACATGATGTCACTTTTTGATCTCTGTTCCTGCTACCTTAATAATTTCAGCCACAGGTAGGGCTTTATGCAGATTATGGTTTAAATGATATAACTTCTCAGCCTGCACTTCTCTGCCAATGAGAAACTTCTTCCCCCAGTCAGACTAGCTGGTACTACCAAAGATTGTGATGAAGAATGTACGCTTCACACCACAGCGGTCACCCAGGAAGAGTTAATAACACCCCAATCCACTCTTCTCCGCCTTCTTCCACCTTTCTCCCCCACTAAGCAGCTAATGAAGGACAGCTGCTATAAAAGACTGCAAATCAGCTGGTGTAGAGGTGATGGCTGAAGATACCACAAGTGCCCAGTGGGGAGAGGGGCCTTGCCCGTGGCAGGAGGGTGCAGCAAGAGAGGCTGAAGGTGAGTCTGCACTCCCCTGCAAAGGGGGAAATGGTGGCCCTGAGGTTAAAGGACTGATAATGTAGGATTAATCCACTGTTGGGTTTATGTTACTCAGAGGCGGGTGATAGGTGTGTACGTAGGGGGAGTGAGGGGCTGCTGAGCAGACACTATGGGGCGCGCCTTAGGCACGGATGCTGCCTTTTGGCACCCTATCCTGAGATTTTAAACGTGTGATTAGATTAAAACGGGGCTTTTAATTTTATTTTTCTTAAGAAGAAAATCTTTGATTCATTTTGTCCTCTATTTCACCTCAGAACTCTTTCTTCAGCTCCCTCTTTTCCCAAAGACAGCCAATTCTGTGCTGTCACACCACACCGGTCCCCAGGGCCAGGCCAAATTCTGCTGTCAGTCGCCGCAATGAAGCCATTAGGGAATGACGGCCCTAGGGAGGCATCACCTGAATTAAGAAGAGCAGAATCTTGCCTTCTGTGTCTGTGGTGACATTTGTTTTTACTTGAATAGCTTTTATGGCAGGGTTTACATTTTTCTGCTGATGTGTAGTAAAACACTTTTACTGTGGTTGGTTTAATTTTCAAAGCTTTAAAAAAATCAATTTGTTTCTTTGTACTCAGTATATTGGAGTTGAAAACCGTAATGTACTATTACTTCAGGGTCACTGCTTAACTTCTGTTGACCCTCTCGCCCATGAATATTTCCTGGAGTTTATTACTGCAATCTATTCCCTGGATTTTTATGCATAAACTTACATTTCTTGTTCTTAAGTAACCACTATCAGAGTCTTTAAGAACAATGATTGATTTTAGGGCAAAAACAATTTACCACATGTAGGAACAGAAAATCCATGAGACAGTTTTCATGAATACCCACGTTCTCCTCTTCGTACTGCAAAGATTTTGAGAGGGGCGTGAGAGATGTGGATGTTTCAGATGGAATGATGTACAATGGGGAAAGAAAGCATGCAGCCTGTAGGGCAAATAGGACACATTCTGTCATTTGGGGCAATTCTGAGTTAAATACCTACTATTGCTCATCACAGCTTCTTCAACCAGGAGGAGGAAGACAAGGGTGGTGCCAAAACCCTTGTTAAGCTTTTCGCAAACACTTTGTCTGACAACTTACTGGAAATATTAAACTTTTTTGTTAGTACAGGGAGGTCTTAAGAGCTACTTAAAGTATTGCAAGTGGATTGGAGAGTACCATTAAAGGCAAACCAAGTTTCCTGTTGTAACTGTCCAGAAAATGGTTGGCCGGTGGAGTTGCTTCCTTACAAGCAGCCATCAGCAGAGCTCGTTACCCTGCTTATCTCTGTTGCTAAAGGGTGGTATTTAGACTTTTTGACAGGTGTATATATAATCATAGCTACCACAAGACAACTGAGTAATAAGATTTCTGTCTCTATATGTAGATGTCTATATTCACCTAATTAATCTCTGATGCCATGCTAAAAACACCTAACCCTCTCCTCATCAACAACAAACTGTTGTGTGTAAAGACTTCTAATACTTCATCCCCACTAAAAAAATAATTTTTTATATCAATGCAATACATATAATGGATGAAATGCCAGAGTTTCCTTCACTGTTGTTACCCAGTTTGGATGCTCTGTAACAGTATTCCTTATGATCCTAGTATCTCTGTGTTTTACAGGTTATAGCAATATAATGATGGTACATTAGTCACACCACCGACTCTCACTCTACTTATCAAAGCAGCCTTTAGATAACTTCCAGATGAGACATGACAGTGGATAATCCATTATCCTCTTTGCTGGTTCTTTTGTCTTCTGAACAAAGGATTTGATTCAAATTATTAAGCTGATTCCAAGACGTAGCAGTTAGGACTAGCATTCTGAAAATGTTTTTCCATGCTTGAATGGAATGAATGAGCCTCTTCTACTTGCTCTAGGGAGAGGGCAATGTGTGGAGAGTGAGATGAATAATGACCTGATTTAGTAGAGGAAAACCACTGTAGGGAGAAATAATATTATGGGAACAAATAAAAAACCCCAAAGCAGGGAAGCTGCAAAATACTTGAGGAAGGTGGGGGAAATGTTTTAACAATCCTGGTTTTTGTGTGAACATCATTGGAGGAAAAAAAACAACATGAAGACATCCTCAGCACATGACCTGCAGCTTGACAGACACCAGGTCACCCAGGTTCTGAAGTGTGGGAATAGCACCATCTATTGCACAGCCGCCCTTACCAAGGTGGTGTCAGACCACATAGCCTCCCCTTCGTGGCCCTCACAACAGCTCTGTGAGGTCAGGACAGGGTATTTTCTTCATTTAGGAGGGGGGAATCTGCTTTCCTGGTGGCTCACAAAAATCCAGTGACAAAGCAGGAACTGAGCCCAGTTCTTCTGAATGACATGCTCATAACTTCTGCCTCTGTTTCCTCTCCTACTAAGAAGTCTCATCTGCATGAGAACCTTGATAAATCAGGCTAACGAGACCACTTGTAACTATATCTCTTTCCGCTAATCTTAGGGAACATATTTACCCTTACCTTCCCATGTATCAGCTATGCTATCTTTCAATTACAATTGCATCACCTTTTGCAGGCACTAGAAAAACTGTGGATGTTTGTTTTGGGAAAACATGTTCTCTAGAATTGCAAGTAGAAAGTAAGACAAAGGGAATTTATATAGGGAAGTGGAAAGTAAGACAATATAGATACACTAAAACTTTTTAAAATCCAACTTTGAAGCTTGGAAAATAGCTGCCACTTTAGAAAGAAAAATAAAATTTCAGGATACTTTTCTTATTTTTTTGTAATTTGAAAGATTCAAGTAGATTTAATGACTTGAAAATGCAGTTTACCAGATGGGAAAAGAAAGAAAGGCAGCATGTAAGAACAGCTTCCTCTTTGAAAACCAGTATTTGTCTACAAATCACAGTTGTCAAAAAGCAGGAAAGGGACTTACAAACATCCCATCGGTGCTTCCATGTGTCATTTCTAAAGACTGCTTTTAATTTTCTTACCTGCTATCATGTGACTCCTGAAATAAGTGCTGGATATAAGTAAGTCTGTCCAGACAGTGAACCCCACTCAAGAAAGTGAATAACTAGAGAAGTAAACCAGATACGAATAATAATTTGGCAAATTTGGATAATAGTTACTGAAATGGAGAAAATCTACTAAAGAAAACAAGAAGGAAAAAAAGAAGAAAAAAAAAAAGACAGAAGGCTATAAGCGTGCAGTGCTGTATTTCCATATAACCAAGAGAGAAGAACCTGTCTTTAAGATCTTACCAAGAGCTGACAGTATTTCATAGTGGCTACCTAATAACATTTTTAAAGAGAAAGGCACTGTCATAATGTAATGGCCCTTTGGAATATCACATACTCATATGCTAAATAAAACTCGTCCCAAGTTCAAATCAGAAAGAATTAACTCACAACTCTGTTGCTACCAGAGAAGCCTGGTCTCGCGTCTTCCAGCAGGCAGAGGTGTAGGTACGTACACAAACCCCTCATAACCCCCTGCCCCACCTTTTCCCTCCCAAATCAGTTCTGTAAACATCTCCAAGTTGTAGTCACGCTAGCTGATAATTACATTTCATCTGATTGTTATCTGGCAAAGGTAAAGGTAATGTAACATGCTAGACTTATTTTCATGAAAAGAAATGATTTATAAATGACATGTTTCTAAAGACCGGATAGCATTAAGGAAATGGCCATTTTCTAATCATCACCTGCTGAAAGACTGCAGGCAAGTCTGTCACGCATTCGAGGAGGTATTTTGGAGATGGGCTGTGAAGTCCAGCCATGTACTTCCACAATATTCCAGATCCTCAAATAGTCTGAACTGACATAACCCTCTCGGACATCCAAGTATTTCAGTTCACACCAGCTGAAGATCTAGCTCTGACGTCTTAAACAGATAACACTTTGTGCCTGGTATCGGGCTGGACCTCTGACATTGATTCCCAGGAGGAGTTTTTGCTCAGCCATAGAAGTGAAAATATTCTACAATTGTTGTGGTAAACTAGCACAGACAAAAAATGTCAGGAGGCCCAAGCCAGTTGTATATTCTTTTTTTTTTATCTCCCTAGACCACAACTGGCTATTATTTTATACACACTGGCTCAGTTGCCTAACTTGGTTAAGTTACCTTAGCAGTGTTGAAACCAGAGTGCTATGTGACTGACGCTAACCAAGAACCTCTCCCTATGGTCCTGCATGTTTAATTTTTATTCAGACTAATGTAACTAACCTGACAAGGAATGTAGATAAATGGGGAATGTAAGACTTCTTCCTATTTGTGTTTCAGTGACTGAAAGAAACAGTATTAGCTCTATGAACTGGTATGAGTAACAGTGTTGAACAAAATACTGAATTTGGAAAAATATGCTGTTCTCTTTCCTAAGCAAAAAAACCCCAACAATGCAGATGTATCCAAAACTTTAAAAATATAATTAAAAAAAAGTTATTAGTGTGCTTTGAAAAACATTTGGGCAGAACTACTGTCAAAGCTCTAAAAAACAATTCACTTCAAAGATTTACAATCTACCATTTAAGTATGTTTGACATAGACTTATTTGCACAGTCTGCAGTTTATAACTTTCTTGCTTCAAAGCACCATTCTTCATGAGCAAAAAAAAGAAATAGATAAGGGAAGATGCAAAGAAAAAATAAAGGAGGCAAGAAATGGATGATGGATTATAAAGCAGAGAAGTTTCTTTTTCAGAACAGAATTTGACTTGTGACACTGATTGTCTGCATCTTTGAGGTACCTTCCATAACGTGGAAATTTATAACTGCCAAAATACCTAATAAGATTCATTTAAGATAAAAGCCTCAGACTGTGTGCAAAGGTATTAGCTGTATAGACTTCTTATTTTATTACTGAAAGGAACATAAGAGAATTGTTTCTTTTGCATCATTTGCTGCTTTGATATTATTAAATAGCTACTTGTTGCCAGCACAACAGTGTGGGTTGAGAAGAAACTGTGATTTATGACCTCATGAGTTAAACAGACTTCAGTTAACATTTTCATGTGTCATCTGTCCCTAAAAATTCACAAACTGTTTCCAAACTTAATAAAATTTAACCTTTTTCCTTTTGTTTTCTAGGATTCAAACACTGCCAGTTTAATTTTCTATTTTCATTTAAAAAAACCTTTTGTTTTATGCACCGTCTGTCTTCTGTATGCAATATTTATTGTGGAGTAGAAATAAAAGGACTTAATTCTTCTTGATGTTCGAGGAGCAATTTTGATGGTTGCAGCTGGGCAACTCAGATCAGACTTCATGGTGAAGCATAAAACTGAGAGGTCATAATCTCAGAAAATTCATATACTTACTGAGTGTACATATATCACTTCTATGTTTTTACTACCCACTTAATTTGGAAATCCAGTTTGAATTGGTGACATGACCATATTGGCAACCTCTTTAAAGACTTATTTCTTCAGCATTATGTGAATGAAATAGATGCAACAAACTGAAACTGGAACCAAGCATTAAAATACATCTAGAAGTTTCGTACCTTGTCCCTGAAAAATGAGAACTCCCATTGATTTAATGAGACTTCACTTAGCGGCATCATACAAATGCTACTGTGAAATTGTTTTTAATGATCACATGAACTAAGTTTGTTCAAAATTAATGTTAGAAGAAAGAGAAGTTGACAAAGAAGTCTACAAAACATTTCTGCATCAAGCTGAAGACCACACTTTGACAACAATAACCTCAAATTTTTTGCAGGAGCTGGTACTTCGACCTGGAAAATTGACTACGTAACAAGAATAAAGCAGTGTACCATAATATGTTTTTTCCTGAAGATGTCAGCTGCTGCCTTTGCCAGAGGTAAGAATAGTTTATGTTTACACAGATCTTTGTTTTAAAGTTTGGCTCTTGGAGGTAATATCCAGACACAATTTGGCATGGAACTAGATACATTTTCTGAGATTCTCAAACTTGTTTGAGTTCTCAGGCACCCAAAGGATTTGTCAGCAATACATTTGCTTGGGTTCCCAAAGGAAGAAGGACTTCCTGAGCTCATTATAAACACCACAACAGAATAACAAGAAAATCAGAAGCTTTATTCTACCAAAAGGAAAAGGTTTAGGTTCTTAATTACAAAACTGGAAAATGGTTAATGTCGTCCTGAATCGTGTTACCTGTAAACTTCTTCCATACCTCCTCTGGTGAGTTGGCTGATGTGAGGCAGACCTGGCACGTTAGCATCTACTGTTTGCATGGCTGGCTTGTCTTGGAGAATCTTTAAAATGTATACCTATTCTCAGGATGCTGCTTAAGCTGGGATCTCTTTCCCTTCTCTTTTCAGAAGTCTACTATCTTGTGAGACTACACTAAGATAGCTCTTCATCAGTTATGACTATGATAACTTAGTTTTCTCTTCCCCTGTTCAATACATTGCATAAGGTAAATGCAGCAATGTTGGACCTTTTTGGGGCTTATCTCTGGGATTTAATGTGTTCTTCAATTAGCATTAATTAAATAGCCTTTCTGCAAGTGTTAGTGTTTTCAAGACTCTTAAATGAGAAATATTAGCTGTAAATGCATATTATCAAGCTCATTAATCTCTAGGTCCATGCTAAAGTCTACACAGGGACCATATGTGACCTAGCACATCTGTCAGATTTATTACTGTTAATAAAAGTGGTTTTTTATCTGAAACCACCTTATTGTCCTTCATCTTTCAATAGCATTAGATGCTGGAAGTACCACAAAACAAAGCAGTGTAAATAGGGTCATCCTGAGGTAAACATGTTAAACGTGTTGAATTGTTGCAGTTGACTTTAAAAGAGAATGTAATCATCTCCTCCTACTGTCTAGACATTTGAAAGGGTTGTCAGGACTACAGCTACAGCTCACCAAGCATCTGCTTTTGCTCCACAGGGAGAGCTAAATCTTTGAAATCAAAGTCCCACGATAAACACTTAGCTGGGGTAGATTTCTGACATGAAAAATCATCAAGTAAGTGCTACCCTTCACTGGACTCTTGCTTACCATTTCTCTTATTAGATACACAGCCAGGCTCCATGGTGTACGTGGCAGCTACAAAGAATCACATCTGGATGTTTATATAGGGGCTAAAATGTTCAAGGGTACATTGAACCACAGTGCAGGGGCAAATCACAGGGAAACCTTACTGCAGAGAGGAGTGGAAGCTGTCGGAGCAGGACTTAGTGCTTGGGAAAAGCCCGTTGCCTGGCAGATGGGTATACCTACCTTCAAAGAAATAATTTGTGTGTTTCTGAGAGATAGGAACCACTATAGAAACCTTTTCAATCTGCAGTATCCAAGGAGGGACCACTTCAAAACAAGATAAAAGGAGACGTTTGACTGCTTTAGCCTCCAAATGTTCCTAGAGAGTTCTCTCCTTCTTGGAGACTTCCTTGGCAAAGGAAGTACTGCCACAGAGACTGAAAGGAAGAAAACTTGCTAGGTTATAATCTTCTTTGAAGGTATATTTCTTCCTTAGGTCTGTTATCAGCACAAGTCACAGTGGCATTTTGCAAATCTGCTGTGCATTCCTACACACTGAATGTTTATTATGCATTTTAAGATGCTCCATCACAACACAGGAGAAATAGGCTAAAGTGAAATCTTAGACAACACAGCTTCTAAGAAACTGTGTATTTCTCATTTCTTTGTAGCCAGAGCAGATCTGTACTGAAGGTGACATAATACAGTTCAATGGAACCAGTGTTAAAAAAATATTTCTGGCAAACTCTATTCTCTGCCTCTACAGGCTGCATCCTCTGTGACTAGCTTAACTGGCCAGGTCCCTGCTTGCCCACCTTGGCATGGTCCTGGAATGCCCGTGATGGGTATGACGGCTGCTGGCATGCTTCTGAAGCATGTTTCAGGGTATTCACAGGAGGTTCTGATGGGGCAATCATTTGGGAAGCACATGCAAAGGTCATATGAGCAGAATAACGAGATCAGAGAGGATGCAAGAACAGGACTGCCTTGCAGTGGAAAATTCATCCTCTTCTCTTTTCAATTGAGAAAGTCTCTTCCAAAGTGTTCCATGTTAATCATAGACTCATAGAATCATAGAATAGCTCAGGTTGGAAGGGACCTTAAAGATCCTCTGGTTCCAATCCCCTGCCATCGGCAGGAACACCTTCCACTAGACCAGGTTGCTCAAAGCCCCATCCGACCTGGCCTTGAACACTTCCAGGGGCATCCACAACTTCCCTGGGCAATTTGTTCCAGTGCCTCACCACTCTGAGTAAAAATTTTTTTCCTGATATCTATTCTAAATCCACCCTCTTCCATATTGAAGCCATTACCCGTCGTCCTATCACTTCATGCCCTTGTAAAAAGTCCCTCTCCAGCCTTCTTGTAGACCCCCTTCAGATACTGGAAGGCTGCTATGAGGTCTCCCTGGAGCTTTCTCTTCTCCAGCTCTGAGAGCCACAAGTGTTGAACAACCCCAGCTCTCTCAGCCTGTCTTCATAGGACNCTTCCGATCTCAGCCTGTCTTCATAGGACAGGTGCTCCAGACCCCTGATCATCTTCATGGCCCTCCTCTGGACCTGTTCGAACAGGTCCATGTCCTTCTTACATTGCAGGCTAGAGCTGGACGTAATATTCCAGGTCGGGTCTCATGAGAGCAGAGTAGAGGGGCAGAATCACCTCCCTCCACCTACTGGCCACGCTTCTTTTGATGCAGCCCAGGATACAGTTGACCTTCTGAGCCGCGAGCGCACAATGCTGGCTTATGCTGAGTTTCTCGTCAACTGACACCCCCAAGTCCTTCTCCTCATGGCTGCTCTCAAGCCATTCTCTGCCCAGCCTGTATTTGTGCATGGGATTGCCCTGGCCCACGTGCAGGACGTTGCATTTGGCCTTGTTGAACTTCATGAGGTTTGCACAGGCACACCTCTCGAGCCCATCCAGGTCCCTCTGGGTGGCATCCCTTCCCTCCAGCATGTCAACCACTCCATACAGCTTGGTGTCATTGGCAAACTTGCTGAGGGTGCACTCCATCCCACTGTCCATGTCACCAACAAAAATGTTAAACAGTATTGGTCCCAGTTCCCCTGAGGAACACCACTTGTCATTGCTCACCACTGGGACATGGAGCCATTGACCGCAACTCTTTGAGTGCAAACGTCCTGACAGTTCTTTATCCACCAAGTAGTCCATCTGTTGAATCCCTGTCTCTCCAATTTACAGACCAGGATGTTTTGCAGAATAGTGTCAAATGGTTTGCACAAGTCCAGGCAAATGACATCTGTTGCTCTCCCTTTATCCACTAATGCTCTAATGCCATCCTAGAAGGCCACCAAATTTGTCAGTCACAATTTGCCCTTAGTGAAGCCATGTTGGCTGTCACCAATCACCTCCTTATTTTCCATGTGCCTTAGCAGAGTTTCCAGGAAGATCTGCTCCATGATCTTGCCAGGCACAGAGGTGAGACTGACCAGCTTGTAGTTCCCCAGGTCTTCTTTTTTACCATTTTTAAAAATGGGGGTTATGTTTCCCCTTTTCCAGTCAGTGGGAACTTCACTGGACTGCCATGACTTCTTAGATATGATGGCTAGTGGCTTGGCAACTTCATCCGCTGGTTCCCTCAGGACCCGTGGATGAATCTCATCAGGTCTCATGGACTTGTGCACCTTCAGGTTCCTCAGCTGGTCTCAAACCTGGCCTTCTCCTACAGTGGGCAGTACTTCATTCTTCTGGTCTCTGCCTTTGCTTTCTGCAATATGGGTGGTGTGCTTAGAGCCCTTCCCAGTGAAGAGTGAGGCCAAGAAGTCATTGAGTATCTCAGCCTTCTCCATGTCCCGGGTGACCAGGTCTCCCGTTTCCTTCCTGAGTGGGCCCACGTTTTCCCTAGTCTTCCTTTTGTCGCTGATATACTTATAGAAGGCTTTCTTATGTCCCCTGATGTCCCTGGCCAGATTTACCTCTAGCTGAGCTTTAGCTTTCCTAACCTGATCCCTGGCTGCTCGGACAATTTCTCTCTATACCTCCCAGGCTACCTGTCCTTGTTTTCACCCTCTGTAGACTTCCTTTTTCTGTTTGAGACTGTCCAGGGGCTCCTTGTTCATCCATGCAGGCCTCTTGGCATTTTTGTCTGCCTTCATCTTTGTTGGGATGCATCGCTCCTGAGCTTGGAGGAGGTGGTCCTTGAATATTAGCCAGCTTTCTCGGGCCCCTCTTCCTTCCAGGGCTTTATCCCACTGTATTCCAGCAAGCAGATCCCTGAAGAGGTGAAAGTCTGCTCTCCTGAAGTCCAGGGTAGTGAGCTTATTTTGCGCCGTCCTCGCTGCCCAAAGGATCTCAAACTCCACCATCTCAGGGTCGCTGCAGCCAAGGCTGCCCTTGAGCATGACATTCCCCACCAGCCCTTCCTTGTTGGTGAGGATGAGGTCCAGCATGGCACTTCTCCTTGTTCGTTCCTCTGTCACTTGGAGAAGGAAGTTATGGTCGATGCATTCCAGGAACTGCCTGGATTGCTTATGCCCTGCTGTGTTGTCCTCCCAATACATCTGAGCCTTTAAATTCTCCTGTTTGTTAAACTTATGCAGAGGAAGAGGATATGGACCTAAGCATAAACTTACAGTCTCTGCCTTGATTGTGCCAGCTAGTGAGGTTTGCTGATTATTCTGTTGGTTGATAAAGACTCTTCAAAACTGCTCTGCAAAGCTCTTGAGAGGAATTTGAACTGCTTTTGAGGAAGATATGAGTGGATACACTAGAGTGATACAGGGTAAAAACCATGGAGCCTTAATAGAGCAAAATGCTATATTCTTTTTTAGAAAAGGGCACATATTGTCTAATGGGACTGTTGTGCTTGTTTAACCTATGTAAATACCACATAAACATAGATATATGTATATTGGTCCAGAACAAAAGCAGGACTCGCATGTTTAATAAAGGAGGGGCAGGGGAAAGGCTGCGGAAAGAGGAAAGGTCAATATAAACCAAAGTTTGCACAGTGGAGACGGGGATGCAAACAGGGAGCTCAACACAGGTTCTTGGATTTCAGATATGTAGCTCAGCTCCAGAGAGGATCAGGAGGATGGAGAATTGAGCTGAAAGGAAGAAGGGTTGAACATGTGTGAGGAGGGGAAAACCTGAGTTGAAGGATAAAGATGTCTCTTCCATGTTGCATGACCCAATGCAGCATAATCACTGGTTTGTGGCTCATCAGATGTGACAGCTGCGCCAGGAGACATCAGTCCATATAGCTGGGAAGAAGCCAAAGTTCTGTACTGCATAGTCCCCATATAGTAAAGGACCCAGTTGTTCAACAGTATTATTTCTTCAGGTGTTAAACTGAAGAATAAACACTGTATATGAGCTGCACCCTAAATATGTTGCAGAGATTTGATGCCCATAATGGACCGAGATGTGGCAGTCCAAGCAACAGAAGTCTTCCTGGCCGCAAACTGCTAGAGCAGTCTGTGCTGTGGTTTCATCTGCAAGCAAGCTGGGAAAAGGCAAATGGGCAATGAGCTGATGGATGCGCAGCAGATTGTTGTGCTGCTGTGGCCACTGCACGAAAATGTGCTGGTGGTTTTCAAGGCTTAATTCCCAAATTTTTGCTACTGGTGGCAGCTGCCCCCTCCCCCCACAACCGTAATTAACACCAGGCATTGACCCTCCACAGAAGGTCTGTGCTACAGCTACTCCTGTGTCAGTTGTCTCAGCTAAGCACTTGTTAAGATCATTCTAGCATTAAAGTCTGCCCAGGCTTGCTGACTTAAAACCTAATCCCAACCCAATTACTTTTGTAACACCAGTCCTAACCCGTGCCTGGCTTCCCCTGCTGTGCCCAGCAGCAGATTTTGTTCTTTGGTCTTGACTGATTAAAAAAAGTTAACTCTACTCACAACTGTATGGGCTATAGTAATTACTCAGGCCCTCTTACCAGCTCCAGATCATGAGTAAGAAAGGCCGTAGTGTGGAATTGCTTGGTATACTTCTGCAGATCCTAATAAAGGTTGCTTTCTTGGAAAATGTGGCCACTGAAAGGCTATGTTTGAAACTCATTGGGTTTTAACTTTAGCTGAAAGATTTTTTTCTATTTGAAAATTTCCCTCAGATTGCTTTAAATTAAATACATCAGTGACTACTGGTAGCAATATGTCCACCAAGAAATGTGTCCATTCTGAATATCATCCTGTGCTGAGCCCCACAGCCCTGTCTGACTGAGACCTAATGGGTTGCTCTGGCCCCCTTTTTGCTCTTTAGCCCATCCCACCTTCCCTGTGGCTATCCGTAAGAAAAGGCCTGGGTGCTGTGCATATACGGTTCATCACACCAAAGTTGGTGCCCAAATGTGTTTGTTGTCATCACAGCAACAGAGAAATGGCTCTCACAAAATTGCATTTTTCTTCTTTCACTTTTATTTCCCTGCTTGCTTTCTCTTCTGTGTCATGCTTTAGCCTCTTTCAGTTCTCCTATGGCTTTAACGCAGCCTGCTGACCGGTGCTATACTGAAATATAAACTTCTCTGCTAAACTTGGCCCTGTCACAAGCATTCAGGGAGCCTTCTGGTTCTTTTTCCATTTCTGGGTCCCATAGCTGTCACTGTACTGGACATATGTCGAGTAAGGGTTACAACCACAGCCTTTACTGGAGTTGCAAGGATGGGATGTGGGACTTGGAAGTCCCAGCCCCTGTTTTGGGCTTTGCTGCCTTGTGGTTTTCAAAGTTGAGTAACAGCCTTGGAGCTCCCGATCACAAGCGGGCAAAGGCATTGTTCGGGGCAGCGTTGCTGGTGCCTGTGTCAATGTTGTTGCAAAGGCAGACTCATTGAAAGAATATGTTTGAAGCATCTCTAGTTCAAATAACTGAACTTTAGCTGGAACTTTTTGGTTTCTCATTTTAAATTTCAAAAACTATTCCATTCTTCTAAAAGCATTACAGAGCTCAAATAGGAATCAAAACTGGTTTGGACTAAACTTTTTGTTTAACCTCAAACTTTATTATTTTTTCATGCTGCCTTGCTTGCCGAAATGTTTCTCTTTAATCCCTCCCCCCTTAAATTGCCAGTGAACCGCTTTATCACTACATGAGACAGATAATGAGACTGAGTTCAAGCTTCCACATCACAAAGCGTCTACCGCACCATGAATCTGAACTATCTCTTTACCCCCACAGAACCTCTCCCTACCCATAGATTGAGGCACAGGCGTAAGGCGGTACGTGTGGGAGGTTTGTCATACTGCTGTCCTAGAGATAAGCAGGAAGCTTCACTGAACAAAGCTGTGCTAGCATTAACCACACAGCTCTTAGAGCCACAGTACGGGCAGAGTCTAATTAATCACAATTACGCACACTCATGCATTTGCATATAGCACTGCATGGAGTTACAGGGAATTTGGCAGATGCCTCTTGGATGTGACTCAGCCAGGAAGGGAACCTCGGCGCTTGCCCCAGGAAATCAAGCCGAGTGGTGAGACTCTCCCAACCAGGGGAACACGGGGAGAAACAAAGACTCGTTTAAGAGTGCAGTGCCACTTCTCTGGAAAGTTACTGTATTTCCCTATTTAATGAGGAAGCTGCCTCTCTTCTTCATACTTCACATCTGAGTTTTGCATGGCCCTTTAGTGATTCAGCTAAACTGCTGTGCTCCTCCTTTGAACAGGCAGAGTCAAAGGCAGCTGCCAGCTGGGCAGCACTCTAAATTCACAGCTCTAACACCTCGCTTTGACAATACTAAACCTAACTCCTCAGCCAAATTCCAAATAGCTATACTACTCACCTTCTTGAGCCCTAATCAGCTATCAGCAGACCTCCAAAGGGAGGGAGGTGAATCCCAGTGGCAAACTCACTCCAGGGCATTAAAGTCTACGTGCAGCTTCATCTGTGATGCTCATGACATCAAGCTGCAGACTGTTTGCCCCATAAAGGTCACATACTCAATTTTGTCCCTGTGGGGACTAATCCTGGCAGATCAAGTATTATTTATGTCTCTAAACTTATCTAGATCTTTTTCTCTCTGCAGCTGGGGAAGTAGGTAATTTTTAGACATTGCTCAGTTACAGAAGTTATAGACTGCTGGTTGTAGCCTATTTATTAATATACAGGCACAATCCTCTGCAGAACAACAGCAAGTGCAAGTTCACTAAATAGGAAAACTCACTTTGGTTTGTTCCTGGAAGAGAATACAGAGGTATTCTTTCCGCTCTCACGGATGCTGTGATTACCTATCATCAGTTTCTTTTTCCCAAATGAAGCAGAGCTCCTTCCCTGACTTCTCAAATTCAAAAGCAGGTATCCTTGCAGGCTAGAACTGAATGCTTACAGGAGTGCAGTTGAAGGGTGCCTCAAGTGCACCTATCAGAGCAGAAGATATAACAGCATGTTAAAAAAGACAGAGAAAAGAAATGTTAAAGACACTGCTTTTCATAATCAGATGCAATAAGCCCAGAAGACGTGTAGGTTGAAAAGACTATGTTGATATGAAAAGAAAACAAGACCAAAAAAAAAAAAGGAGATTCTTAAGTGACTGTGTGAATGAGAGTGAGCACTTGCAAGCAGTATGACAGTGGAATACAATGAACAGGGAGAATCTTCCCACCCTTCTGTCCTGAATGATTGATGTTATAATCAGGGATGCTGCAGCTACGCAAGAAGAGAAAAATATAAGGCCGTACTCTTGACTGGTGAAAATGAAAGCATTCGCATTGATTTCTATGGAGCCACTGCTGTTTATGCCGCTGCAAGATATATCCCTAAGAGAGGTGAGATAATGTGCCAGGGTGGCAAAGATAAAAGAACACATGAGAAATGAAAACTTATCACAGGCACTGTGTTCCAAGTAAACACAGCTCATAACCTCAGCAAGCCTTCAAGAAGTTGTTTTCAGTTTTACTTGTGTTTTATAAAAAAACAATGAACGCATATACTTCTATGTTATGAATGCCTCTCTAGCAATGACATTTTGTCATTAATCATTACAGGATTCCTTATTAGCTTTCATCTGAGGGGTTTTTTCAGTGCAATAAAATGTTTTTCCTGTGCTTTTACACACAATTATACCATTTTATAGCTATGTCCTGATTATTTATTGCCATAAAATGCATACAGCCTTCTTTGAAGAGCATGGGTTGATTTTTACCATGGAGCACAAGGGGTACCGAACGCAGTGACTGTATGCTAACCTCCCAGCATGCACGCTGCAAAACTACCACACAACTGCATACAGCATCGCAAATTAGAACTGTGGGACCTAGTACATTGCTAGTACCTTTATCTGCAACTGCATGCTTCAGCTGACTATTGTTAATCCTTTCCTTTCTTCAACACACAAAGTTTTTTTTAGTCCATCTATGAAGAATGTAAATCTAAAACTATAAACCTCTGTAAGACCAAGAAGCAGACAGCAAATAATAAAAAAAAAATTGCCTTCATTTAGGCTTTTTTATACTACACATAGAGGCTTGAAGGATTTATTATTATTTATTTCAGCAACATGTAAACTTTTTTCCTCAAGTTATTCTTTTGTATTTTAAAATGTACTGTAAATTTATAATATGCTAATTTATGATTAAAAAGTACAGATAAAAACAGACTTTGAAAGTTCTCCAGACCTTACTGTTCTTATTTTCATCTAACAATACTGCTGACAAACAACTGAGAGAGAGAGAAGGGCAGTTCTTCTTTAAGACTACCTCCCTACCCCTTTCCAGTAAAGGCCAAAAGCTCAATAGCACTCTCAGCAACTCCAGCAAAACTTGGGGAAAATTGGGCAATCCTACAAAGTGTCAAGGAAAAAAACGGTATTCAAACAGCACGAAGAAACCTCTCTCCCCTTTTGTTTAAGAAACAGCAATAGTTTTAACAATAACTTGACCAAATCTGCACAAAATTCTGTGGCATAATCCATATAATCTGGTATACAGGGTGATAACACTCTCCAAATTCCCAGAGACTTCAGCAAGGCCAGGATTTAACTCCTGCTGTTATTACTTAGCATAAGATCTTCAGTGTCATCTTCTCGAAGGAAAGAATTTCTGCAGTTATGTTTTAGCAATACTTGGACTGGTTGAATAGGATCTTTATTTTTTCCCAGGGTATGTGCAAAAAGGTTGAACTAGAAGGGCCCACTGGAAGCTCAAATGTATAAAAACCTTACTAGTATTATCCTCCAGTGTCCTATTTGATCGTATGTTGAAAAGATTTTGCAATTTTCTGCTTATACTTCAAATATACTTCTTAAAACCACAAGTGTTCTGCTTCTATTTACACATAAGCACATCAAAGATTAAAGAGCGAGACAATTACAATGGAGCTGATGAATTCTTAATCTCAGAAACAGTGGTAAATTAAGGGAAAACACAGCCTCGTTACCGGTTGTTCTTTTGTGATTAAGTATTAGTTATCTGCTATGTTTGACATTCTGTAGCCCTATTTATTTGATTAATTTAATTGTCTTCCTAATTAATTTAATTATTTTGCAGCAAGGGTTGAGAGGCTGGTGCATTCACGGCTCTCTACGTGGAGCTCAACTGATTACCAGCGCCACAGTTTGCTGAACTGGTAAAAAGCCGCCGCCCGGTCCGCGGTGCCCCCGTCGCTTGTCTGGGCTTGACTGATGTGCCCTCTGCTCGTCTCTGTCTCCGCGCCGTTGTTCGCAGATTAACGCGGGGGATGGGATTATTCACGGTGCGTTAAATTAAGCATCCAGAT
>VUYV01000012.1:2775905-3301464 GCA_008711295.1 Anarhynchus alexandrinus | reverse complement strand
GGTGGGGTGGCCCGGGACGCCTTCCCGCAGCACCGGCGCGGTGTGTGCTCCGGCGGCGGCTCCGCGGGCCGCGTAGCCGGAGAGGGCAAACGCCGTTTGGAGGGTTGGCTCCCCCTGCTCCCGAGGGAGGCTCGGGGTGGCCGCGGTCCCGGCTTCTCACCCTTCCCTCCTCCGGAAAGAGCTCTCCGTTACTTCATTTTTTATATTAACGAGAATTCGGGACTTTCCTCCCTTCGTAAATCTGGCCAACGATCACCGGGAGCCGGTGCTGCTCCCCTCCCCAGCCCCTTCGCGGGGTCCCCGGAGCCTCCTTCCCGGCTATGTACGAGGCGCTCCCGAAGGCGAAGGGCTCCCACTCAAGCGACGGAGACACCCGGCGCCCCCGGGAGCCCGAAGCAGCGGGGAGCGGCGAGCAGGGGCGCCCCGGCAGCCTCCCTCCTTCCCTCCCTCCCGCCCGCGGCGGGGCCCCGCTGCTCTCCCGGCAGGCGGCCGTGGAAGGGGAGGCAAAGTTTCCCTGCAGATCCTGCCTGGGAGAGCTAGCGGGCACTCTCCTCCCCCGCGGAAGTCAGTAGCTTGCAGCTTTCCCTGGAAACCGGGCGGTGAGGGAAGGAGGGGGATCGTGGAAGGAGCCCCGCAGGGCTGTGGGACCTGTGGGTTAGGAGCGAGGGGTCGCTCTGTTGACGGAGTTTGCTCGTGGTGGTATAGGGTCCTCTCGTCAGTCCTTCTCGGAGACACCTGTTAATGCGCGACACCTGTAGTGCTTTCTCTCGGGCCGCTGCGTGGGGTTCCCTTTTGATCACTAAAGCCTTCTGTATGCCGCATTCCTGTGCTGTGGAGGGGAAAGCTGCTCAAGGAACGCTTGGTGCGTTTGCGGAACAATTTTAAGGAACAAGTGAGGAAAGTCGGGGGTTTTGTGCGTCAGGGGACCTTGCTGCAGCTTCTAGCTTATAGATATTCTGAAAAGCTGTGCCTTTATATTTGAAATACCAGCCAGGCTATTATCAGATGAAACGCGTCCACTGGCCTCCCTGGTGCAACAGAATTGCCCCTTCTTCCTTTTCTAAAAGGCTGGATACAAACGTGAAGAGTTTTGTGGTCACAGCGTAACTGACCCGAAGAAGGGAGACTGGGGAGTTATTTGAAAAGTCCGGTGAGATAATGTGCCAGACAGAGCGGGGATTTTCCCAGGCAGGGGCCTACCACTGGGTTTGGGAATTGCTAAATGACAAGGTAGCTCAGCAGGTTGCTGGGGCTCACATGTCACTTGGGGCCAAAGGGAAAAACCAGGAGGAGACTTTTCATGTACTGCTGCAAAATTCGTGCTGCCGTTCACAGGGCTGTGGGCAACAAATGTTGGTACTTGTTAACGTTAGTTCTAAGGAAAAATAAAGTGTGGTGGTGAGATTAGACGAAGAAAATGACTATGTTGTGTGGCAGTGGACTGAGCTCACAAAGTTTATTAATCTTCCAGCCATTGTATCCGGAAACAAAAATGTCAGTGCTGACTAAATGAAATATAATTTAGCAGTAGGCAAGTAATCACTGCACATCTCTGATTTAGGCTACTAAGTTATAGTAGTCGTCAATGTCTGCATCAGGAGGTGCTAAATAGAAGATGTACCAACAGCTTGCTTATCCGTAAATCATTTATTAATGTCTTGTGGCTTCCTGAATGTGATATGAAGTATCAAGGAGTTTATAATCAGGCAAATATTATTTTGATATTTAATGCATTCTGAAGAAAGTCTATCAAGCGATCGTGTTTTTCATCTAGTGAGATGGACAATCTGATGTCAGTTTTGACAGCTAGATGTTTAGAACCTTGGCATCTTTTCCTTCCCTCTTGGTTAAAAAGACTGTATTATGACAGCAATAATTAAATGTCATTAACATAATCAGAGTTGTATTTAACATGTTTTCATCTTTTTTTTTTTTGTCTTTAATGCTGCTCTTTGGAAAAAATGCAGTGAGGGACTGTCTAATCACTAAGAGGAGGATAATTATGCAAAGACAGGGAAATTAAACTTCAGGCTATGTGATTCAAAACAAAAAGTGCTGTTTCAAAGTTTTACTCTGTTTAGTATCTACTGTATATCTCAGATAGTTCACATAAAACCTCTGAAGAATTAAAGTAAAAAATAAATCTTTGAAGTAGCTGCAAATTCTTGAAGGGAGGCTGTTTTGACATATTCTTCGAATACTCAGCAGTAAAACGCCTTATTGAAACTGAATGAAATAACGGTACCAAGAAATGCAAACGTTTAGTATGCCTTGGCAGAGCTGGAGCCAGGAGAGGGTTTCTGAGGATGCTACCAAAGGGATACGCCGTGATTCCAACAGAGACGGAAAAAACCGCACGGGCCTTTTTTTGCCAGCTCCTCAGAATCACGTTGCTGGGTAAAATCAGGTCAGATCAATTCAAGTCAAACAATTTTCCAGGCATGCCGGCACTTGCCTGGCTGCCTCTGGGTGTTTTTAAAAATCCAGGTTTTTGTGACCAAGGTGTGAGCGAGGCTGCGGGGCCGCGCCGGCGGGAGCGGGGCTGTCCCCGCTAGAGGGCACAGCGGCAGCCGCGCAGGATGCGGCTCTCCCCCGGGAGCGCTCCCTCCCTCCTCCCCTCTGCCTGCTCCGAGCTTCGGGTTTGTTTTTTTTTTGCTGACAAAAAAATGCCGTAAATCAAGGATGAAGGTTCTTAAACATAAGGCTTGTGTGCAGTTTTGTTTTACAGTAACCAAAGTGAATACGACGTGAAATTCGTGGACTGAAGCAAATGATCGTTTGAAAGCTTGCACGACAATTAAGGCTCCCGGTTGTTTAAGTGAGGGCTCACTGCTTGTTGAAGTGTTGCCACAAGAAGCCTTGAAAATGTTACATTCTTTTGCAAACACCATCAGTCAGAATTAGGAGGCTGTTATTGTAATTTTTTCTTCTGTCAAAGCATATTCCAGAATCCTGGTATAATTTATATTCATTGGACTGCTGCTGTCTCCAGGCATCAGCATTCAGAGAGGGGTAGAATTATTTTTATGGGATAAACTACTATTAACCAGTGTTTATCTAGCATTTATCTACTGCTGAAACAGACGCATTTTCTGTATTGCCTGAGCTTTACTCTGTTTAAAAAAAAAAAAAAGCAAACAACCAAAACCAAACTTTCATCATTATACTTTAGGACCTTCAGCTTTTATCTTAGAAGTATTAAGAGAAATACAATATTAATCAGCATGTGTGATAGGTATTTTTTTTCTGTTTTCATTCAAAATTTTTGTTTGGTTGGTTTTTTTTTTTTTCTGTACATGAAAAATAAATGGGGACAATTGGGTTAGAGAATCCCAGTGACATTTAAGAGTAAATCCTATTTATGTATCTTACTCAGAATTCTCTCTAAAGAAGTAATCTTTTCTGACTTTCATCCTGGATCTTACTTTCATTTTTTGTGCTTTTTTTAATTATCTTTTCCTCTGAAAGGTTGGTTTGAAATATTGCTAGTAAATAGTGGGTGAATTAGGACTATGATAAGGTTGATTTAGGTATTAAATTCAGTTTCACACCAACTCATTTCCACAATTTTAAAGTAAGATCAATACTCAGACTTCACTGAAGGTTTAAAAAACCCTTGGGGAAAACTGTTTTTGTTTGGCTGTAAATATTCCTCTTCAGTGTTTACATCCTCACACAGGCACTTAAAACCCAGCAAACACTTGACTCAGACCCTAGGTTTTGTCTGACACTTAACTTGGAGTTGATGACAAATAACAGGGAAAACAGCTCTCTACACTGTAAACAAATGTGGAAAATGAGGAAAAGGTCTTTATAGTTTGAGAAGTTCTTTTGTTCTGGGCAACAATTTATTAGCAACACATACAGGCTATTTAAAGCAAAATGCTGGGACAACATCTACTGCTTTGTTGAATACCAGATTCCTGTAAACCACTTTGCAGTTCAGTAGGGCTGTTTCCTTTAGGAGGAGATACTCCCGAGACCGTGAAGGAAGTAGATGAGGGAATTCATAACGTCAGGTGATGAGAGAGACCCACTGAGTGAAATAGCCCCTGACGTGTGTTGAGTTAGCACATTTATTAAGGACTTTTTGGTATGTTTCCGCAGTGCTGCAGGTCCCTGCACCTGCACAGACTGCAGGAGATGGAGACCTGAAGCCTGTGTTTCCTGCAGGACTACTGTGCAGTGATGCCCCAAAAGTTGCTTTGCTTTAATTATGCTGAAGAGCTATTACACAGGAAACATGCTCGGTTGAATCCTACTGGTTTTCTCCACAAAGGAAATACAAAAGTTCTTATTTAAAAAAAAGTAAAAAATAAAAGCATCATTTGAGTCTGGTTTTGATAAAAGTCACTGTGGTTTCATTGGACTGTCTGAAGTACTGAGCAGTTCTGCTTGTAACCGGGAAAGCATTGGCAAAAAAAAAAGCTTTATAGCAGCCCCAGTTTCAAAACCTATTGAGGCCACAGTCTTTTAGACTGAGAGCACAGTTGGTGTAACTGATGTGAGTGTATTTTGAATTCCCGATGTGGTTCGTGGTTCATTCTTCCTGAGGAAAATGAATACTGAAACAATTTGAGAAGGCGGTAGTTAAGGTAAGCGTGTGCTGGGGGCTCTCTGCAGAGTGAACAAAAGGTAATTTGACGGGAGCATTTCTCATCTAGTAGAAGGAAATGTTGCAAGCTTGCCAGCAGTGTGAAATTATATCCAACTATTAGGTTTGATGAGGGCTGAGCTAGGAGTGTTAATGTGGTGCAATTGGCAGATGTCATATTTACTAAACTGGAGAATTGCATAATCACAGCAGGAACTGGAAGAACCCAGGAGATTACTTTTCCATGGAGAAGTATGCAGAGAAGCCATGCTAAGTGCACGTGGGTTTTGTTTTTGTTTGTGGCTTCTGACAAATGAGCATAAAACATTGCCCTGAGGTAATGTTTGTGAGTGCTGGGTGCTGTGTCTCATCATGGAACACTTCCTCCCCTTCCTCCTCTTTTCTTTTTCCTCATCCAACTAATAAACATAGCTTCAATTAGCACTCCTTGCTGTCAGCATTGAGCAATCAGTTCTGCTAAGTATCCTTGTAAATTCTGGGCTTGAAGGAGCTTGTGTAACATTTTTGTCTCCCTTGACCAAAGGCAGCATGTAGGAGTGTGTTTTCAAGTTGGATTTGGACCAACCTTTTTCTCCACTGGAACAGGCAAATGGAGCGGGTTCTTAGGCCACGTCCAGGGTCGACACTTGAGTTGGACACGCTTGAGTTGAACACACAGTTTCAAAAGTAGCAAACATCTTGATGGGCTGGTACGTCAAGAGAAACGTAAGGATTAATATGAAGATAGATACAAGACAAGACCTCATAAGAGTGATGTATCCACTCTACTTGACAATGGTAAGATCCCAACAGGAATATTCTCTCCAGTTTCAAGCACTGCACGTTAAGAAATATGTGGGCTAATTGAGGAGTGTCTTACGAAGAAAAAAAAAGGAAAGAACACTGCCAGAGAGACTAAAACTAAGAGGTGACGTGGTAACAATCTTCAAGTGTGTGAAAGGCTTCCACAGCGAAGAAGGGAATAACTTTTCCTCAACAACAAGTAATGACCAACATTGCAGCAAGGCAGACTTCTAAATGTTAAGGCTAGGAGAGTAGATTATCTCTGCCTAGTCTTCATCACTGAAACAGGTTAGATAAACATATGGCCGAAATGTCATTCTGTCCGGAAAGGCAGCTGTTCCTGCCTTGGAGCAAATGGCTGGGCAGGGTGACCTTTCAAGGTCTCACCCAGCTTTTTTGAATCATTCTGTGTGAGGAGCTTTAAGTACACAAGAGTTCACCTTGAACTCAGCAGCTAGATAAAACGCAGGCATGAATTCAAGTGCTCTCTTAGCTTGAGGCCTCTTCCTCTCATTTGTCAATGATATATATGGCTTTAATGTGATTTTAAAATACACTTTCTCTGGCTGCAGACAAGGTAAAGGCGTTTAAAATGTTGCTTTAGTTAGAGTTCTTATGTCATGAAATACAGCTTTTAAAATAAAATTTTGTTGTTGTTTTAGAAATTTTATCTTCTAATATGAACACTACCTAGGTTCCATTATAAGCAGATAATTTTTTTTTTCTTTTAAGGTATTCTCATGGTGACTTTTTTGGACTTTGGTCAGGCATAACTTCTCTCATGTCACTTTACTGAGTAAAAAATCCTTGACTTGAATAGGGAGAGTTCCATGAATGGAATATGTAAACCTTTCCATTTAACCTATCTCTGGTAATATTTCAAGTATATGTTGTTTCAGAGTTGATGCTAGAAGCTCAGGTCCTTTTCTTTATAGATGTCATTGAACTGTGTCAAAGGGCTGCTTATGTTACAGGGATGCAATGCCATTTATAGTTTTTATTGCAGCTTTCCTTAACTGCTGTAGTTAGTAAGGCAGATTCTGTTGGAATTTTTATCTGCATTTAGTAGCAGAAAAGGATGTGGTGGTTATCCAGTAATAAGCACTTTGAGTTGTATTTAATTTTTTCTTCTATTCAAGTGTTATCTTTTTTTTTTCCCCCCTTTGGTGATACTGTGAATCCTGTAAATATTAAATGGGCAGTACCACATCTGGGCTGAATAATTACAGCTTTTCTCTTCACAAGAGCTGCTAATCGGCTGATTGTAAAAGGCAAGTGTCATCAATTGTAACGTCAGTGTTTTCTGAAGGGTGAAGTGTTAAAGAAAAGGGAGTTCATCATTATGCAGTGTCCATTTTTGATGAGTCAGCAGTTGAACTAAAAATCCATTGGAAACTACTATCTTGGCCTCCATAGAGAACTGGGAGCCAGCAGGAGTCTTTATTAATATAGTTGTTCCATGATATTCTCCAGCTGCATGTTTCTGCTTTCCTGTGTGGCTGTTTGTAACTCTCCTTTTGAATTTGCAAGCCAGCCAGGATGTATTCGCCAGTCAACCTCAGTCACTCTGAGATACAAACCCAAGGCCCTCTGTTAGAAATCCTTTCGTGGCAGAATGGGTTTCAGAGTTCCTCGGCTCTTCTCTCCCATCCTTCATCTCCTCATTGCCCTTCCTGACTGCTTCGGAGATTGCTTCCTCCTCACTTGCACTGTTTCGGTAGTTCATGTGGGCGTGCTCCAGGCCAGAGGGATCAGACCTGCTCTCGTTAGTCAAGTGAGATTTAAAAAAGAGAGAGATAGAAAGAGAAAAGACTATGTTTTGGAAGAGGTAGGGGAGGTGAGAATAAAATTATGAGGAGAATGAAGGTAGTATTTTTAAACCTCTGAGCATCATAAAGCCTCTCAGAACAACACAAAAACTCTGGAAAAGTAGAACACCTGACTTCTCTTTAATACTACCAGGTGTTATATAGGCTTAGTCAAAAAATGTTCAAAGAAACAACTAGTCAAAATTGGAAAATTATGTCAAAGCTGACATGCTCTTGTCAAATATTTCAACTGGTAAGTGTCAAAACAAGTAATTTTGAGTTTCTTATTTTGATGATGATAAAATGTCTTGTTTCAAATTTTTAATTTTGACTTTTAGATTAAAATTATTGTATTAGGATGTATAAGCATAATTGCAAAGCACTTTGTTTTGGAGTTTATGTGTGTGTATATATATATTTCATTTCATATCCTACAGCAAACGTTGACTATTTACTTTTAATCATAACAAGATCAAAATTTTGACTTAGGGTGGGAAATTAACTTTCTAGTCATCTCTAATTAAGACTTACTGTTGTTGAGAATTTAGCTACGTACTGTAAGCCCTATAAGAACAGACAATTTTATCTTGTAGAAACCGTACTTTTATTTCATGACAGGAAAGGAGGGAATGGCTGAAAAAAACAGTCGTCTTGATCATCCATTGAGGGTTTTTTTTTTACTTTATAGTATATTTCTCATTCAGTTTGTTTCTTGGTTAATATGATATTCATGAGGCAACTAAATTAAAAGAGAGCACATTTTCCAGATTGCAGCTGCTGTAAAGATAATAGATTTATGGTTTATTTGCAGTGAAGGCATTTATGGACTAGAAGCTTAGCATTTGGTGTATTGCAGAAACCTGACCTCAATATCAACACAATTTATTACTGGTTCCTATTTAAACGTATATATACTGATCTAAGTTGTAGTCTCAAAACAAAGAAAATGGATAGGGTGAATCACTGTTATAGATTATCATCAGTTCTGGTTTCCATTTACTTTTTATTACATCTATTATTCATTTTCTTTAAAAACAGCTTTTATGAATAAAGTATATGTAATGCAATGCTTTTTAGTTGTCTTGCATAATTTGCATAATAAGTAATTGGAATGTGTAGTTGTACACTGTGGAAGAACACAGCTTTCCGTGTTTGCATTCAACCACAGAAAACTGAAGGGGACGTTCCCCTATTAAACATCTAGCTAAACAAAACCAAAATTGCTTTCAGTTTTGCTAATATTAATGTATTTACCCTTCCAAGCCTTCTCATTTCACTTCTAATACTGGGGGCTGTTGGAGGCATTTCCACCTTTCCAATGCACAAATAAAATAATAATAGTAGTAGTAGTGAGTTGTCCTAACAATGTCTTTCGTTGGACCACGTAGCTAGAAGGGACCCCCTAGGTCATCAAGTCTTTCCCTGGGGCGAGAAGCTGTTGTGTCATGGATGTCTGTTCCACGTGCCCTCACGCACCACAGGCCATCAGTAATGCTCTTCGTCATAACGATCTTCAAGGGACGTGGTAAAATAGCAGCAGCCGCAAGTATAATGTGCCACAGAAGATAACGAGGGCATTGACAAAAGTTTAAGTTTCTACGATAGCGATTTTTTCGACAATAGACTTTTTAATTATAGTGTGCTTTGTTTGAAAGCTTGTCTGTCTTTATCTGTTTTTGCTTAGCGTGTTTTTCTGTTTGTTTTTTGACCTAATATACTTTGCTTTTTCAGCCTCTCTCTCATGTGTGATTGTGTGGACGTTTCTTGCAGAGTTGGTAACACTGGTTTTGTTTCAATTCAGAGTCATTTTCCAGAATAGCATTAATGACCTGCAAAATGGCTCTTCCTATAGTAAACTTGTCAGTTTGAGTGGAGAAAAGGAACTACTGTTATCTTTTGTCAGCCTCTCGAGTTAGCCATGTGTACATCCTGAAAAGGGGTCTGGAGTTGAAAAGGAGGGAGGATTATACTCTGCCTCAGCTGAGATGCCTGAGGATTGGCAGTTCTGCCATACCAAGGTCAAACTTTGTACTTAATTGTGGGTTTGGGGTTTGGTTTTTTTTTTTTCTTCTCCCTGGATATGAGTTTGTGTTATTTCATCTCCTTGAACTACTTTTAATCCTTTAGGGTTGCGTCGCAATGCAAGCTTTAATCCAGCTTTTGTTCCTAACTTTGTTTAGGTGCTCTCTGACATTCAACCTCAGACTTTGATTCTCATCACCATGAAGTTTGTGTGCTTTACATTTCCATTGCTGTTTGCAGGCCACACTTCTCCTACAGCTTTCTCAATTATTCCCATAACCATCATAGCTATGCGCTTTATATTCATTAGTATTCTTATTCTTGGAAAACCTCGTAGAAGTAAGGTAATAGCCTAATTTTACAAATAGGAAGGTGGTTTTGAAAAAGTGACCGCCTTGCCAAGGTTAAAAATGCATCGTGCATGTGTCAGAGTGTATGAGTTGCTTTTTTTCTGCAATAGCCCAGTTATCTTTCCAGTTTCCTCTTGTTTCACCAGATTCGGGGCTGTAATTTCTCTCTTCGTTCTCATCCTTGAATTCCCTTACCTAAGCTTTTAAATCCCAGGCAGATCTTCGATCAAATAACCTGTGTCTGTCTGGGAAAAAAATCCAGATTAGAGTTGACTAAGGGCTCTGCTCAGTGCAGAGACAGCAAGGCTTGGTTTGGGACTGTTGTAGATTTTGCCATTTCTGATACTCCTCTGAAGCTTGCAACAAGAGAAGGATGAGTCTGTCGGCTGTTTATACAGCAGATCCCAAACTGCCACATTGTATAGTCTAATGCAATAAGTTTCTTTCTGAAATGCAAGCGTGCCTGAAGGACAGATAAATACTGGGTCAGATTTCTGCTGGTTGGCACTTTGACAATTTGGAAGGACTATGTCCCAATCGTTTTGGTTTTGCCATTGAGTTCTTGGAGAGAAGAGAAGGATGGTGTTTCACAAACTGTACAAATATTTTTCCTGTAATTAAATTTTGAGAATAATAATCCGGATTCAGTAATTGCTAGTCAGAAGAAAGATTTCCAAAGCAATCAGTTTGCAGCACTGCTGACTCAAATTTTTGACTGTTTAAAAAGTTCCTCAGACAATGAGCATTTTAAGAGGTAGAATACTATTATTTTACTGCACAAATATGGTAGCAGCTTTTACTGCGAGTGTATCTTTGTGAAGTTTTAAGCAGAAAGATTATTGACAAATGCTGTATAACACATGTATTCATACAGAGTCCACGTACAGTGCTGTGCCTCTGATGCTATAAATCATGCTGAAGTTTCCTGTAGAGTAAGTATCTGTCTGAAAACAGAACTGATAGATCTAATAGAATCAGTGCTTTTCAGTGTCTGCTGTTTTATCACCGATGGTGGGTTTTTTTGTTCTGCAGAAACAGTGATAGGTTTAAAAAAAAAATATTAGATTTTAAAAAAACTGTTATTCTTAGCTTCCAACGTATAGGAGTCCATGTATTCCCCTCTCCCCACCCCCTTAATTTGAAAAGGAATTACAATTATCTTTTCCAGACTAATACAGCAGTCAGTGAAGGGGGGGGGGAACCCAACCCAAAACAACCCAAAAAACCACCACCACCACGAAAACCCAAAATCTGAGTTTATGCTTTGGAATATTTGGGCTTGCATCCCTAGGCTCCAGTTATGGAAAATTTTCCTTATTTAGTACTGTACTTACATTGCTACTGTTAAGTAAACATTAATGCAAGTGGTGTCCTACAGATGAGCAGAGTAAAAAAGATGTGGATTTCTCCCCGACCTTGGAACTTGGAATTTAGTTGCCCCAAAAGTCCCAGGCCATTCGCAACAAGGGCAATAAGTTTTGCAGCATTGCTGGAGATCCTGAAAAAGTTTCCGGAGAGAAGGATCTTTGAGCCTGCAGAAAAGACCGACTGCCACCTCCCCATATTGTTGTAGTGGATAACAGCAGAGGACTACAGAGACTAATCTGTCCTCTGACGCATGCATGTTGCATTCCCCTTTAAGAGCCAGGCTTTGGGATTTTATTTTAATTTTTTTTTTTTATGATGATGTGCAAGACACATTTAGGAGATGCACAAACTAAATGTTCGCTTAGATTTTATGATCTGTCCCTGAGGGACTGAAATGTGGCCTGAGCTTGAGAAGCAATAAGCACACAACTCGCATCAAATTTAAGTGTAAACACTTATTACATGCTGCTTCTTGAATGCAAATTTATGTTTTATTGTTCTACTCTTTGCACAAACAAACCTCTTGTTAGCTTGAAGGGATGACCCAGAGATGTTAATGAATCCCGTTTTTTTCCCCAGGCAGGTATAGATAAGAATCTGCAGGTGAGGTCTTCAGGATAGGAAGTTATGTTCAGCTTTATCTGCAGAAGTTTGCTGTAGTTATTGTAGGCTGTAAAATAAAACCAATTTTTTTAGCTTTAGCCTTGACCCTCCCATGCCTATATTTGAATTTCATTATGTTATCCCTATTCTGCTGTTTTATGGCACAGCTTCGTGGGGGTGCATACCGAGCCAGCATTCCTACTGAGATTTAAAAACTCTGAGGCCAGGGAGATTGTCCAGTGTTTGTTTATGTCGTGCACTGACACAATTGTGTCTTATTGATCATCATAAATCCACTGCAGTTTCAGCTTCATCTGTCTTACTATCTGGGAGTCTTTGAGACTGATGCTGGTCCAGTTGTAGAGCCAGCCAGTTGGCCCCCTTTTCCCAGTAATCTATTGTTTGGAGATCTAGGGGAAGTTTTTTAAATTTTTAAGTAGGATTCCAATCCATTTTGAGGTTTTCCATAAAGTAGGAGAAGGTAAAGAGAGGAAGAGTGTGAATGAATCATAAAAAGAAAAATAGCTGCTACCCTTTTAGCACAGGACTTAAGACTGAAGTGTGTGCTTGAAGAGAAGTGCATATATAAAGTCTTTGCTGAACTGACTTGTGCTAGAACGCGCTGGTAGGTGTTGCTAAAATGTTTATAGGGCCTTTTATATCTAGAATTTAATGTAGGGAAAAAGAGGTTAAATTCTGCCCTCCATACTTCAACACAGCCACAGTTTACTCCTGTAAGAGCAGTTTGGGCAAATTTGAAAAGAGTCTTTAGCCCACAAAGCCTTCCCTCTAATTCGGTACTGTGCTCAACAACCCCTAGTGTATGTGAAACACTGCAGTGTGGGATCTTTGGTCACAGTGCAGCGAGACACCGCTTTCCCGCGGGCAGTGAGCACGGCTCCTACGCTCCCAGGAAGAGAACGAATGGGAGTGATTTTTCCCTTGGTACTGAAAACATACTGCATTACCCTAAGTTGTTCATTATCTTCTTTGAAGGTAGCTGGGATTTGGAGGCCGGAAGGTTCTGGTTGCCTGTTTCATTCCTGATGTTTATATTTCTATTATCTACTTATAATTTATGATAATGTAATTTGCTTAACTGTAAGCGTAAAGGAAGTGCATTGGCTTTCAGAGCGCTTGAGGCTTTTGAAATGGGAAAAAGAAGAGCAAGCAGAGCAGAGTCCATGGGTTGACTGGGAGAGCCATCAGAACATTTGCTGGGCAGGAATGAAAGGCCTGATTCAGTTCACTCTGTACATTTCAGCAGCCATGTTAATTCTGTGGGACTATTCAGCCTGGAAGTCTAGAGGAAAGAGATCAAAACATCCACATTGATTAAAAAAAATAGGTTTCTTTGAGGACAAATATTCTGCTCCTTTAATTTAAATCTGTAGGGAGCCAGAAAGCGGAGATAGGAAAGGATATATTCAGAAGCTCTGTAGGGAAGCAATGTCCTTTTAGGGGGAAATACTGTATTTTCTATTCTAATTCAGTTTCTTTTTCAGTCTTTAAAAAGAAGTTTAAAAAAAAAAAAAAGAGAGAGAGACTTTCTCTGATTCTATACTCCTGAAAATTACAGAACGGGGGAACTGTCTGTTGCACAGTTTTAGGAATGTCAGAAACTTCTTAATTATATAGGACGGGTAAACTGGAAAAGGAAGGTTCCCAACCTGTATCTCCCTGCCAGGTGACTGCTCTTATCAATGGCTGCCTTGTAAAAAAAAAAAAATATCTGAGGAATGAAAAGACTTTTTGTCCGGGTCTGTGCTGGGGTACGCTTCTAGGCATTGAGGAGCAACGCTTCCTTTTGCATTCCTGAACACCTGTTTTAAAGGCTTCGCAGGATGGGAGGAGGACAGGCCAAGAAGACCCTTCTGGCACATAGCACTTCTTCAAACATCCAGTTGTTTATATGCTCCTATAAACATGCTTTTCTGAGGGGGAAAGAGAAAAAAAAAAGAATAATGATGATAAAGATAAGTACAGGCTGAGTTTGTCTGGCCTATGGTAATTTTCCGTATATTTACAGCTGTACTGTGGCAATAGTGGTGTAACTTGTAGCTTGACAGAGTATCCTCTGACCATCATTGTGGCACTGCAAATCACAGGAGAAAGCACTAAGATATAACCCAAAATAATGGCTTCATTATAAATGGGATGCTGAACGTGAACGTGTTCTGCTCTCCCTGCGCATCCCTCTGCAATTGTGGGCTGTATTTCCTTAACTTGTTACCTGACGTGGTAGATCATTTATCTTCGTTTGCCAAGGCAAATTGCTCCAGTCTTCATCTTTCCCAGGAATCCTGAAACATGTTTCTGGTTCAGAGATGCCCATCCCCCTCAACTTGCTCTTTTTGTCGGTAACAAGGCATCTCTGCTCTTACTCACTCGGGGATTTTGATACCCACCTGCCAAAGTATTAGTAGAAAGTTCGTTGAGCTATAGCTATTCCTGCTGTTCATATTTATCCAGCCAAATGGCATTTGAAGAATAATAGCCATCATTCTACAAACACACTGAGAAATCCCACGTGCATTTCATGATTTAAAGTCGTGTCTCGTGCTTTTTCTCCCTCCCATCCCTCTTGATATTTATGCTGTAATATATTTTACTTAGCATTTGTGGATTTAGAATGGATGGCTTTGAATTTTGAAATAACTATTTATAAGCTTTTCTATAGGTTTCATCATCACCATATATTAAAGTACTTTGTAAAGACTGATGGATTTAGCCACAAAACTGCCATGTCTAATAACTGCTATTATTTATTTTCATTTTACCAATGGAGCACTAGAGTATTGAATGACTTGCCAAGATCACACACAGCAAATTTGGTGTAGGCACAAGAGAAAAATCTCACAGTTCTAATTTGTGTTTTCATGTTTAACCTTCAGATCAGACACTGTATACTTCATAGTGATGGAACTACAGACTTAAAATTGAATATACAAGAATTACTCACTAAAACACAAGCCGATAGCCTCTTTACGATTTCTGTCAGAACTCCACCATCCTGCCAACGGCTCTTTAACTTCCATTTAAATATTTGGCAATCCAAGACTGGGTTTTTCCTCTCTCTGTTGCTGCAAGATGCCATTCAAGCTTACTGCTGAGTAGAGCTGCAGTCTCTTAAAGTAATTAGGGAATCTGTTTTGCTTCCATGGGAATACTAATATTGACTTTATAAAAAACCCCAAACCCAACAACAACAAGAACAAATACCCCCAAAAAATCCACCAAAAAACCCAGTAACTCCCCAAACCAAACGGAAAACCCCACCTCTGTGTAAAGTTATTACTTTAGTTACAGATTGTAGTTATTTGCCATTTTAGATTTTTTAAAACCTTCCTGCAGTTCTGTTCTCCTCTTTCTCATCTTATTACTTTTTATTTTTTTCTTCAGTGCTATGAGCAAGAAGTAGAAGTGGAAGTTATGTGAGGCCAAAGGGACAGGCAGGGATCCGAGCTCTCCTGGAGCAAAGGCTTGTCAGAGAAGCGGAGACCTAGAAGGGTCTGGGCTTACATTCAGCATCTCCTGCGTCTATGTGAGGGAGATAACGAAGGCCCTAGAAATCTCCATAGAAGAGGACGAATCTGGAGAAATGCCACAGCCCAAGGATGGTTACATTACTAAGATGTTTTTCCAAATGTTTCCTTCAGATGCATTTCACTGAGAGTATGGGTTTCTCTGCCCCAGAAGTCCCCAGGCTCCCTAACGTTTTTTCTGGCCTACACATAAATGCAGCCGGTCTTTCACTGAATTACACTACATATTCACAGGTAGCAAAAAACTGACTTGATACTGTGACTGAGCTTGGCTTTGGGACCTGCCAGCACCAGAGGTACTCCAAAATTTAATCTCTGGTGCTACAAGAACCTCATATTCTTTGGGACGTGGAGTCCAGCACAACAATTTTTTGGATTCTTTCCTTGATCTGGAGATTGTATAGTGTGTAGCTTAGAAATAAATATATAAATCATTCATCAGCTCAGTTTACCTTGAAAAAGATATGCCGAGTTGCTGAAGAGCTCTTCCCAAAGAAATGATGACCGAGAAAAGGCAGCCAAATGTGAACTGTTAATTTTCTTGTGCAATATATGCAACTGAGCATTTAATCTAATTTATAGGCCTTTTGCAATATAAAATTAATGACCTGTACGATTTATTTTAAGGTCTGCAATAAATTAGATGCTTGAGCTGAATGTTTTTCTTTTCTCTAAAGAACAGTTATCTGGTTTCAAAATTTAATCAAGTAATCAAGTAAAATTATTTTCTCAATTCTGAAAGAAATACAATTGTCTCAATATTTAGAGCAGGTTTATAGGAAAAAAAAAAAAAACCACATTAAAAGTTTTCTAATCCTTTGCTTAATAACTTCCATGAAACATGTGCTCCATTCAGCTTGGAATGTCTGGCTGTACAATGACCACAATACATTTAGAACCCTCTCAGCAAAACTGAAAACATGAGAATTTTGTTAATAAGATGAAATTAACTTACAGTTATACCGTGCAGTTCTGTGACTGTTACTGTACAGTTCTCTATGTGCTTCATCTTGGGCATTTAGCCCTGATGTCCGTGGGAGCTAAATGCCCAAAATCTCCTGAAGCACTTTTAAATGTGCAGTGTACAGGGTTACATTTTGCATTTAGTTTGGGCGAGTTTATTTCCTATTCACTTTTAATAATACCGGGTAATGTGGAGGTTTTGCAGCTTAGTAAGCCTTTCACTTGGGAGCAAATTGAATCTCAGCCGTTTAGTCCTTGAAATCGAAATAGAAAGAAAATATAATAGTCGGTATCGGGACACAACGACTTCTGATCAGGAGTCCCGTGTACTCACAGGGCATTTGAATATGTATTTCTTGGAGAACATTTCCCATCGATTTCTGAAGAGCTCAGCTCTGCAGCTTTCACTGGCCGGGGGGAAGCTGCTGGTCTGGGAAGCACTGAGCTGTACGTACAAGGGGCTGCCAGGTCTTGTGATCCTGGTTGTCTTTGTTTTCTGCTGCTAAATATTATTTAAAGAAATGTATAATGTTACAACTGTGTCAGGAGGATGCAAAATAAATCAGAAATATTTAAAAGGAGCTGCGGGACATTGTGGATTTATCTGTTGATAATATTCATGAACCCATTTTGACTGGTGCCCAATTGCAAGTCATTCAGTCATCGGCACGTAACCTCTTACATAAATGTACAGATGGAAGGGATGTATGTAGGTACTTATATATATGCTTGCGCGTATATATAGGCGTATTTAAAGACAACCCCATATCAGTTATACAATAAGTTTTCTTTGTCTTCATTCTTTATTTGCCTATTTATATGTTGGTTTTCATGGTCTCTATAATAAGGATGTTATTTTGAACACTCAGTATATTTACTTCCCAGAGGTACCATTCCTTTTACTGTTCTAAGAGTATATTCCACTCTAAGTTTTGCTTTTGTTTATTGATACAATGTGGTGTATTCAGGAAAGCACAACCCTTTTTATCCTAGCTTAATTGCTGTTTTCAGTATTTTCTCATGTTTTCTGTACTCAGTACCAATCAAAGTGATAAATCAATAGAAGAATGCAAAGAGTGTCTAATAATTACCTGTTGTTGAAGTTTACTTTTACTTTTCTACTTTTCATTTCTATCAGTACCCCATACTGCTTCTCATCCCAGTGGCTCCAGCAACAATTTGCCTGTTAAGGTTTATAGCTGTCTCTGATGGAGCAGCCTGCTCCAGCTGCTCACCAAGAGGGAGAGGGCGCATGAGGCTCAGGGACCTCTCCAGCCCAGGAGGAAGAAGGGTCCACAGTGCGGTCCGGTCACCCGACGTGTGACACAGCTCTTGGGAGGCTGGTGGCTTCTTCTCCCTGATTCTTACCACTGTGGCACAAATAATGCAGGCCCTTCAAAGGTTGTTAGCATCGGGGGCTAAAACTCGTGTTCAAACAAAGGCCGAATCGTGGCATCAATCCTGTAGTAGGTATTTACTGCTTCAAATCTCTCCGTCAGCTGCAGGATCAAGTTTCAAGGGAGAAAATCCCCTATTTACTTACACATCGAATTGGTTTCTCTGTAGCAGGTGGATACTTTTTGCGTTTGGCATGAGTTATATGCTTAGCATTAGCATATAAAAGCAAATAGCAAGAATAAGCTTAAATTAAAACAAGATGATTTGAGTTCACTGCTCTTAAAATACTGTTCTCCTGTTTGGGGAAGCAGGAACTGAAGACACCGGGAACGCCTAATGGCTTTTCATAAATAGAGCACATTGGCAGATATGCCTATGTAATTTCCTGCTCTTGAGAGTTTTATGACTTCTCCAGCCCCGAGCCTCTGTCTTTTACTGCAGCCCTGCATCTGCTGAAGAGAATGAATCTGGCGAGAAATAGTTGTAAGTAGCAGAGCAGCTTTGTTGCTCTCCCTTAGCAAACTATTACCAGCTTCCTCGGAATTCTTCATTAGGACACCTGAAGTGATGCATTTTTGAAGAGGGTTTAATTATAGGTCTAGTGAAACATCAATAAAGAAGGAACTCAGCAGGCCCACGGATGTTAAAGCAAATAATACAAAGCGCTTTGTTGAAAGAGGAGGCTTTTTAAACATAGATACTCAAAAAAACATCTCTCATAAGTTTATCCAACAGTTTTAGGAAAGGAATTCCCTACCCTCTTCATCCCATAATGATAATACAAATCAAAAACGTTCTGAACTGAAAATCAGTCTAGGCTCAATCTGTATTTTAATCGGGGAGGGTTGTTTGTTTTGCAGATGGTTTTGTAAGAAACATGTTTTTTCTTCATCCTTTTTTTAAGACTTGACTAAATTGGGAAAAATATATTGATTCAAGAAAAAAAAAGCTTCCACCTTTTCACCCTTTGATTTTCAGTGTTTCTCTAGGAAAAAAGAATATGTTTTTTTATATGGTGATACATGACATTTTCTCATATATCTCATTTTTCAGAATGAGAAAAACGGTGATACAGGCAATTATACTCGTAGGCCTTAGAACACATTTTGAAACAATAATTTTAGAATTTCAATTATATACTGACATAATGATTTACCATTGAATTGTTTTAAGATCTATGTGATGGAATTTTTGAGAAAGGGAAGGTTATTATTTTACTCTTTAGTGAAAAGAGTTTGTGGCAGGTCTTACTTTACTTTTCTTCCCAAAGGCATTTAGTACGGTATCACAAGGCAGTTGTTAGTTCAGCTAGGGAAAATTGTTACTAACAGAAGAATTGTAATAGACATGGCGAGACTCTGTGAAGGAGAAAGTAGGAGTAGCTTCCCTCCAAGCAAATGGAAATTCTCATAAATTGGCTTCAGGACTGGTTTTTTTTTTTTTTAGTATTTCCATAATAAATTTGTCATAAACAGTGGGAGTATGCCAGTAAAGTCTGCTGTTATACTGATGATTCCTTTTAATTTGTGTCAGAGGAGGACTAGGAAATCATGTAAAAAATAATTAGGAGATGCTGGAGTGTGAAAAAGGCATGAAATAGTACAAAGTTAAAATTCACGTTTGGTGACTGATAGCCTAAATTTCTGCTTCTAGGCTGAACAAAACTTATCTGCCTCGTCGCTGCAGAAAGACTGGACCTTAAAAATGCACAACAGATGTGGAAAAAGCGAGTGTGCTGCTAAAAGATATGAGAAGCAGCTTTTTCAGCACCGAGACGGAAGTACACTGGTATAACTGAGCATAAAAGATTGCATAAAGTTCATTCATTTGCAATAAAAATTCATTCAAATCGCAACAGGTGCAGATGAAGCCTATTTGGGATGAAAAGGGACAATTTGTCCTCCGTGAGGTAGGATAAATTTCTTTAGTGTCACAAAATAAAATCTAGAAGAAGATGTAATAGCTTTCTATAAATATATTTAGGGATTAAAAACAGAAAAGAGGAGATATTTGAGGTTAAAAAAAAAAACCAGTTATACATTGGCAATGAATAAATTTATGCTGTAGATACAAAGATCAGTAACCAATAAAGCACTGAGGTTCTGAATATTCTTCCCTTTCAAAGTCAAAGAGCTCTCTTAAGAATGTGTACCTAAAATTTAAGAAATGTTACGTAGTGGGTGCACGTGGCTGCAGGTGCTGCAGTCCTAACTGCAGTATAACTGCTGCAGAATTTCAACTGCTCCTTTCAGGTCCTGTTGTGCAATACTGTGGAGAAAAGTGTTTTGTCCATCTTGGGAGGTGATGAATGAGCCCTCCAACACTGCTCAGTGAATCTTCCACAGATAAACACCTGCAGGAGCAGTGCAAGGGAAGGGTGTTGCCCAAAGTCTGTGGTTGGAGATGTAAGAGAAGTAGACGTGTTCATAGGCAATCCACTTTTTTTTTGGGCATGTTCTGGCTTTGCAATTCCCTTTCTGCTATGATCTGAAAAGACACGTAAATCATGCATACTAGACTCTAAAGTGAACTCCACAACTTCTGCTGCCTGGAGAGCATCTCCACAGGGCTTTGTCCAGGAGCCTCGGCTTGCAGTGTCACTGGCAGTGCTGGCTGGAGGCATGGGTTATGTNTGTTCTGGCTTTGCAATTCCCTTTCTGCTATGATCTGAAAAGACACGTAAATCATGCATACTAGACTCTAAAGTGAACTCCACAACTTCTGCTGCCTGGAGAGCATCTCCACAGGGCTTTGTCCAGGAGCTTTGGCTTGCAGCGTCACCGGCAGTGCTGGCTGCGGGCATGGGTTATATCATGACTTTGCTGTTTCTGCTCCAGCTGTCCCAACAAGAGCGGTTTCTCAGCATCACAGTTGTGTGTCTACCCGGCTGGCGTCTGCACAGCCTTTATGGCATGGCTGTTGAACTGGGGATCACTCTAGGTTTTTCTATAATGAGACTGGGATAGGTACTTACATGGCCCTGCTGTACTCCTTTGCAGTCTGTCCAAACCTTGCAGCGTGGTTTTAAATACCGAGAGGATGGATGGTCATTGGTTTTTAAAACCGCTGTGGCCCTTGTGTAGTGGAGGATTGAAAATGAAGCATCACACCACTGTGTTTGAGCCCTTCAAGCATCACCCTGAAGGGGTACAGGCACGTCACGCACATCAGACAACCCATTCCCTAATCCTGTAATTAAGTTATGCTCAAGTACTGTGTTTAGAACTTGTTGGCTCCTGAAGGTGAAGTAATTTCAGTTATGTGACTAATGCACGTGTCATTACAAAGTTGGTGGGATAACGATTAGTAAAATTTTATCATTATGTATTAGGCTTTTAACTAGCAAAAGCAGTTTAAAGGTAAGCCAGAAATTTAATGTAATTAAGAAAAATCTAGAGACATTTAAAAAAAAAGGGGGCGGGGGGGGGAGGTGTGTGGGTCCCAGTACCCACTGACAGAAGAGGAAGCAACCTTTCAAAGAACAAATGAGCAGGGCTCTGGCATTTGAAATTGGGAAACAGTGAGAGGATCCCAGCTACTTACTCTGTGCCATTCCTCCCTTGTCTGAAATGTCATTTAGGCAAAAGAAATCGGAAAGGCTTAACATAAGGTTGAGTAGCAAAGAGAATCTTGAAAAAGCAGTAGAACTGGTGGCCAGAGGAGCTTTTTCGGAGAGCCCAAGCAAATGTAGCTCCAAAGCCTTGCTGGTGTGGAAAGCTTGAGAAGTTAGCTGGTCAGCCTAACAAAGCAACTGTACCATTGGAGGTGCTGATAGTATGTTCTCTTGTTTTTGTCTTCTTGGAGCTCGCTTCAGTCTGGCAAATCTGTTTACAGGGGACAAAGAGCACTAAACCACTCTTCCATTGTCCAGTGTCTCAGCATCTTTCTTCAGAATATCCACGGGATAGCGGGGGCGTACAGGCTAGTTTAAAAATTGGAAGACAGGTTTAGGAATGTCTGTGTGTAAGAAGCACCTGTTCATCATCAAACTAACCTAAAACGCTCTGTGGTGGGCAACCGAATAACAGAGTGTCAGTTCCTAGGGTTCTCCAGGAGTTTGCAACTTTGATATTGTATTGTTAAGGCCTGAGTATAAGTGTATTTTAAGAGAAATCTTACTTAAAGGCTTCAAGTAATGAAGACTCCAACACAGAATTTCATCCTACAGTTGTAGGATAGTCACCAAACCAATTTTCAGGGGATCCAGTTCCAATCCCAGTTCTTTCAAGTATTGTCTGTGTGAAAGGACCTAACTGAAAATCAATTTCTGTGTCTGGTCTCCAGCAGTTTTGAGAATAGTGTTTCCTTCTTTCTGCTTTTTGTCTTTGAGGGTGGTGACAATTTTTAACACATCTGAATGATTTCTATAGCAAGGAAGCCTCCACCCTTGTTCAAATCACAGGGGGAGTGAAATCACAACTGTGTTGTTTGGGCTCCAGGATTCAAGCAAACTGGTATTTATGTTGCCTGTGCTTCTTCACTCACAAATAAAGACCTGTGTTCACAGACATTAGCAGGGAGGGGAGGGATAGCTAAAAGAGCTTTGTCCCCTGCCCCATCACCAAGTGCACACATTTCGGCATCATGTGAAGAGAAGCTCTAGGAGATTAAGCCCCTCTGCTCTCAGGGGTCCCAGGAAAGACATGTTGGAGCAATTGTTGTGATTTAGGACCTGATTTTTGGTAGTACTTCATTTAATATAAATAACACTTTTTTACTGCCTATCAAAATGTATCAGGTAATGGGAGCACTTGAGAACCAAAACTTCCATTCCATGTTAGTTTGATACTGAATTCTTTCTTTTGCTTGTGACTCTGTCTTTTAATTTTGTTTGCTGAAGCACTGATTAGATGTGCAGTATCGTATCCCATGTCATTATTAGCATCCAAGCACTGATTATAGGGCAGCAGATGTCAGAAAAACATTATAGTAATAAGGACATGAATGTAGCAGCCAAATTTTGCTCTGGCTGGAAACCTCCTTCTTAGGAGGAGCAAGTGCTGCAGTGTTTTGCTTGACACTAGTTTAATATATTCCTTGAAGTGATTTTTATCATCCTAATTGGATAAAATAGAAATGTAGAATTTCAGATTTTCTTTGGTGATGTTGGAATATATATTTCCTACTCCAATGTATAGACTGAACAAGCCACAGATTTACTGGTGCAGTGTTCAGGCTTTTTCAGTACTGGTGATGACAGGCTTGGACCCCTGCCTTTATGAATCAAGCTTCACTAGGTACCTATATGTGATGTCTTCAGCTTTACTGACTCCAAAATTAAATGCCATGAGTCTCAAGAAACTGTGGGATTTGTTAAGAAATAATCTATTGGCATTTTTTGTTTATTTCTTGTATAATTTCTGAGTTGTCCAGACTAATTTATTTTTTTCCCTCTAGAAGCCAAAGAGTAAAAGCGGCAATCTTTATTCAGTGGCAGGACTTTTGTAATTGATCTTTTAGAAAAGTATGTGTGAGCTAATGGCACTTATTTATGAGAGCTCAGTAGTATATTAAGTCTGTTTAATCTCTCGCCATTATTTGGCCACCTTTGCCCGCTGGGTCTTCGATACTCTGAGTAGTTTGTATTGCTCCCCTACTTGCAGCTCTCTCCACACGCTTCTCAGCCCATAAATTAGACTGTGCCAGCTTGTGTTGCCATACCCTAGCCTGATGAGCCTTTCTCTAAGCCTTCCTTGCTGGTGCTGCACCTTGCTGCAGAGAGAGGCGGGTGTGCGTCCCTGTACCATGTATGGTGTGCTTTCTGTCTAGCTCGGGACTGACGAATGCCTAAATTCTCTCATTTAGGCAAAAAATTGCATCACCCTCCATTGTTGTTCCGTTCAAATACATGGAAAAACTTCTTTATGGTTCGGGTGACAGAGCACTGGCACAGGCTGCCCAGGGAGGTTGTAGAGTCCCCTTCTCTGGAGATTTTCAAGACCCACCTGGATGCAGTCCTGAGTAATGTGCTCTGGGCAATCCTGCTTTGGCAGGGGAGTTGGACTAGATGATCTCTAGAGGTCCCTTCCAACGCTGAAAATTCCGTGATTCCATGGCTGCAGGACTTGGCCAGCGGATTTTTCATGCAGTTGGCATTTAACTTTAACGAGTGCACTGGCTTTATGTAGCACTAAATGGCAAACGGTGCAAACAGATCTCTGTCCCTGCTGTCCTCTGACCCTAAATTCAGAGCAGCAGTGACAAAGTTCATTTGGTGGTGAGGGAACTTTGAAGGCAAACAAAAAGGTGAGCAAGCCGTTATCGGCTAACATCTGGAATAGACACACAGAGTGGGGTCTACTCCTCATATGACAAATATGAGGCTCTTTTATTATTGTTATTTCAGCACTGAATGCCCTTGAGAGCTGGCTGGGTGGCTGAGAAGACCACAGAATTAATTTCAGTACTGATCCTGGGGAAAAAAAAAAAAGTTCTGTTTTCTTCTCTCTCCAATCCCATGGCATCATAGGATTTATGAACTGAATTTTTAATTCAATAATACCTTTCCCCCCCCCTACAATTTCCATAAAAATAATTCTTGCTGTTAGTGAAGCAGTCGTAATGTGTGAACTGTCAGGCTGTGATCTGCTTTGTGAGTCTGGCTTCTGTTTAAATCTCCATCAGTTTAGAGCCAGGGGTTGTGGCTATTCACATGGCACTGGTGTGACATCTGGGGCGTTTATACGCATCATGTCCCTTTTAATCGGCATTTCCTTTAGAAAACCTGCTTGAGTGTGATCTGTGAACTGTGGTTAAGTTCTGAAAACTGCAGATATTGCAATGCTCTTAACACTGCTAAAGTATGTGAAGATTCTGGACAGCCCTTTCAAAGGAGAATTAGGATTTCTTAAAATATGAGCTTTTTTCATGTATATATTTTATATAGTAAAGTTGAATTTGCGTGCATACATGCATAAGAACTCAAGCATAGTTTTCCCAAAAGATTGTTTATACATTTTATATTCTTCCACTTTCTTTATTTACATCTCACTCACTGTAATCTTCATGTCGCTGCATTGTATCTTCTTGTCTGATGGATTTTATTTTAGGTAACCTGGGGATGAGTGTTCAAGAAAATCACCACTGTGATTCTAAGGCTTCAATTATCTCCTGGGGCTCTGCTTTCAGAAGCGTACTTTCACAGTCTCTGACTTCATGAGAAGCTTCTGATTGAGTAATAGCCTTGAATTCAATTAGGAACCATGTGGTTTTTTTCTGAGCAAAATATGGAAGAGGTGGCTATTTTCCCATAAGCAACCTGTTTAATTTTCTTGCGGTCTATCTCCACATTACACATGTGCTGCTCCTGTTGTCATTCATTAATTTGCCTTTTGAGATGCTTGTTCAGTCATTATTTTCTGCCAAGTCCTGAAGAATGTATTTATATAGGGTTTTTTTCAACCCCTTATTCTTTCTGTGAATTAATTACAAATTGAATCATTTGCTATCTGCTTGTCTATGTTCCAAGCAAATAATAGTTGGATGTGCATTTGATTGCATCAGTTATTATTTTATGTATTTCAATTTCTGGAGTAATCATAGTTTGACAAGTGCTGTCCATTCTTCTGTGTCTTCAAAGACTGCACACTCAGAGAAGGGAAATTACAGAGAAAACATGCACCACAGCTGAATGTGCTACGTGACTATCCATTTAAGGACCAGTATGGCTTCTTTCCATTAGCATCCAGCTATAACAGAGTTTTAGTTAACTGGTTGAAATGAGTAGATATTTCCCTGATACATATCAGGGAAATGGGTCTATATGATTCAGTGTAATGTATTGGTTGTTTTGTAACTGTGATTAAACTATGGCTACTTTTGTAGGACTGTTGTAGAATTGGAAGCATTTTCTTTTTTGTTTTGAAGAGTCTTTAGTTCTGATGGATGACAGCGAAATGAGAGAAGCATAAATGTGTATGGTTATGAAAGAGTCAGAGCTATGGTACAGTGAACCGTGATGGCTCTATCTAGCATCTTGGGTTGCCACGAGGGATTTGCCTGTCTGCGTGCTTGTTCTGTCACTGGCCTCTTCGCTAAGGCTCCCCACAAACAGTGACTGGGACTGGAGTGGGTGGTTTTGGCTCATATCTTGAGAGATATTTAAGCATGTTACAATGGGATTTTGGTATTTAAATACTTTTCAGTATCTAGGTCTTTCTCATTTTTTTGCAATACATGTGCATATAGAGAAGTTCATCAAGAGAGACTTAGTGCTGAGCACTTTGGTCCCAGTCCAACATAACCTTCAAACTTGTACTCAGTTGTTAAGCTCTTGGGCAATCCCAGTGAAATACCTGTGTGAGTCCTTGGCTGGAACAGAATAGTCTTGGCATGCTTTAGCCTGGCACTGTACAGCACTACTTGTCTAGCCAGAAATTGCTCATCACAAGTCCAAAAAAAGGACTGTGATTGCCAACTTTTCTTGTGTCCTTTGGGTCACTGAATAGTTACTGGACAGTAATGATATTTTATATCTGATGACCCAGAAGTTAAAGGTTGTGTCACCGTTGCTAAACGGCTTCTCTAGTGGGGAAGCATTGAGTGCTCACTGGTGTGTGCTGATTATCTTCTGGGGTCAGTAGCTGGTAAGTTCTTTCAGATTCATTGAAATGTTGGCAGTTCAGGCTCTTTTATATAAAACAGCATTGTGCCTGTCCGAAAAATGAACAAATAGGAAGCTGTTGATTTCACAGCCTGTTCGCTTTACTGAGCCTGATGGTGGATGAACAGAAGGAATGCACTAGGTATACTTAATCCAGGGTCTCAGTAAGCATTTCACATAGCCTGGTGAACAGCAGATATCGTGCTCTGCCCAGTCTGGACAGGTATGTTGTCTGTTTACGCATTGTAGGTGCCAAAGCTTTGGCATCCTGTCACTCTTATACAGGTTACTTTATTTGTAAAGCCGAGGTATAGTTTATTGTGTTTTAATTACCTTGTGCCATGCTGCTGGGATTTCTCTCTTCTCAGTCTTGAGTCACAGAATAGCAGTGGAGACTGAGCTCTATTTTTTGGTTTGCCTGCTGCTGCCTGGAAAAGGGTCTTGGTTGTTGTTGCATGCAAATAAGTAAAGGAGGGAATGTTTTGAGTCTCTGCATTATCATGGATGTAAAATGAAGATGTTATATTCTGCAGCCAGTATTTTTGGCTTGAGTGCACTCATATTCTCTGAAATGTGATAATTATTTAATGTTTTGAATTCACCCTTTTATAGAAAAATGCAACATGTTTGCCTTCTGATGATAATGGACTTTTTGAACGGCACACAGAGGAAGCATCGCTTCGGTTCTTAGGTCTGATGTTTCATAGGTGTCTTCCATGTTGTTGGGGAAAAGAAGGGAAGGATAAGAGAAGGTGTTAGCTGAAAGTGGCAGTAGATGTCTGCAGATTGCGGCCCAAATACTGTGATTACAAAGGCCAAACCAGGTGCGGCAGTGTGTGACAACAGGAGGTGCTCTGTGGTTTGGTTTTTATAAAGCTTAAAGCAATGGCCCCTGTGCTTACCTAGGAAAGTAATTGGTTAGAAAAATTACATATAATTGTAAATAACCACAGCTGGGTTGTGTTTGCTTGTTGTTGTTTTTCCTTTTAAATGGGTTTAATTAATGGTTGTGTTATTTTCTTTTAGGGCTTGGTCATGCACCATAAAAGTAACTGGGCTTTTTTGCAGTGACTTGAATGTGACCTGCTGTACAATTAGCTTTAAATTAGCAGCTAACACAAGGCAGTGAAACAAGCACTGGAGACTGAAGTTGTTGTGCTGCCTCCAAGAGAGATGTTAAGGAATTCCTAAGAGTTTTTGTCAAGGGATGATTTACACCCTCACAAATCAGCCACCTGACTCTTCCATCTCTCAAAATGCAGCTGGATGTTGAAGTAGATCCAGATAACCCCGATCACATTTTAGAAACTCACCTATGTTCAGCCTTCTCCAGCTGAGGACAGAACTTGCTTTCTGTGTTTCAGAAGTCTCCCAGGAGTAATGTGGAAGCATGTTCTCATATTGACCTTAAAGTTAGAGTAACTCCATTCAGAGTGACTGTGCCCTCTGAAAATAGAAGCTACTAAATCACTTTAGTCTGAGACTCTACAGCTGAAGCACCTTACGAGAGCCGAGACATAAAATAGAATGACTAAGCAGATGATATAGCCTTTTGCCTCTATAATTTCCCAAGTCAAATTCAAGGCTCCTGGCAGTAGCCAGGTGCAGCAGAAAAATCTGTTGCTATTGCTGCAAAAGGCAAATTTTACCACCATTGGTCATGTAGTTTAAAGTATGGAAAACAGAATGAGCAAAATTGTGATTTAACTTGACTTAAGAAATAATTTTGCCATCTGTTCGTACCATCATAGCTCCATTTAGTCCCATCTATATGAAAGCTTTTGTAGGGAAAAGACCCAGTAAACTCTTCAGCAATCTTTGATTATGGCTATGGATACTCATTTCAGCCGTTGTAATTCTGTGGGCAGTACTGAGGAGAAGACCCAGTAAACTCTTCAGCAATCTTTTTCTATGGCTATGGATACTCATTTCAGCTGTTGTAATTCCTTGGGCATTACTGAATTAGCAGTACCCAAGATTGGAAATGTTTGCCAGTCTGTGCAGAACCCTAGCTGCAGTAGTTACGGAAAACAAAATGACTACCTTGAGGTGCAAGCGGATCAAATACCTGATTTCTTCCTTCTGTGTCACTCCCAGTCATCCCGATGATCAGAATGGGATAACACGGGATTTCATTGTGTGCCATTCTAGGGCTTTCTGTAAAGGTGACTTCTGATGTTGCATTTTCAGTGTCTTTGAGGTTGCATATTATCCATTTTTAGAAAAACTCATTCTAGTCTTTGTTTAACCCAGGTAGCCACCTGGCTTGTCTCACTGTAGCTGTTCTGGGTATAACATTCCCTGTGCTTTTTTTCTCCTGCTGTTCTCTACATATCAGTGACTGTCCTTTGCTTGAACGCTGAATTCATTTAAGGTCATCCTAAGTGAAATCAGAAGACAAAGGGGTTCAGAAATGAGCTAGAAAATAATTGGGGGTTAAAAGACCTGCCCATATGAACAATATCTCTTTGTCTTGGACTCCTTTGTTCTGAAAGGCACCAAGTGAGGAAAGATGGAAAAACTAACAAAGATGGAGTATGCAAACCAAACGCTCTGCTTTCGTCTTCTCATACTATTGGAAAGGCATATCCAGTAAAACTGAAAGGAACAACTAAAAAAGCTGAAGACAAGAGGAGGGTGTGATTTTTTTGGTCTTGTTTTGTTTTTCATGTGACTCATGTTTAACCTGTAAGAACTCACTGCCAAAAGTTACGGAGTCTGAGAGCTCTGCTGAATTTCAAAGAGAGTAGGTCACTTGCAAGGATAATGTGAACATCCCCAACATAGGCAATAAAAATGTGCTTCAGGAGTATGTACCATTCGTAGGGCTGTGATACATAAAATTCTTAAATGCTGTTATTTCACAGGGACTTAATTTTCCTCAGAGGCTACAAATATCCCTTCTTTCCTGATATTCTGCAGGGGAGTATTAACTGTTAAACAGCTTCAAAGATTTAGAGAGTTTGATCTGTTCTCCATTTGCTACCAGTTTGAAAAGGGCTTTCTATTATAATAAAACAAATGGAAGTTGTGGTATTTGCCTAAGGAAATGCAAACCACCATTGTTTATGTTTTTAGCTCTATGTATTGGAGTAGTAGGGGGCTGGGGGATTTCTTTTGTAATAATGGTTTATTGGACATCTGTCAGGCTTGCTTGGGCTGTAGGATGATGTACTGCCACATTCATTCTCTATTCTGGATCCTTTTTTCCCCTACATCTTTACAGAATTCCTGTACAGATTTTATTTACATATTTTCATTTGCCACTCAGATATTCAATGGAGAGACAACAGAAATGAAATTCAAACTTTGCATTAGTGGGGCTGGGGTGCAAAAATCTATGAATACAGAGGTGTTTTTGTAATTATCATGGAATCATAGAATGGTTTAGGTTGGAAGGAACCTTAAAGATCACCTAGTTCCAACCCCTCTACCGTGGGCAGGGACACCTTCCACTAGACCAGATTGATGAAAGCCCTGTCCAACCTGGCCTTGAACACTTCCAGGGATGGGACAGCCACAACTTCCTTGGGCAATTTGTTCCAGTGCCTCACCACTGTTATAGTGATTTTTTTTTTTCCTAATATCCAGTCTAAATCTACCCTTTTCCAGTTTGAAGCCATTCCCCCTCATCCTATCACTACATGCTCTTGTAAAAAGTCCCTCTTCAGCCTTCTTGTAGGCACCCTTCAGATACTGGAAGGCTGCTATAAGGTGTCCCTGGAGTCTTCTCTTCTCCAGGCTGAACAACACTAACTCTCTCAGCCTGTCCTCTCTCAGCATCTCAGAGGTGCTCCAGCCCTCTGATCATCTTTGTGGTCCTCCTCTGGGCTCGCTCCAACAGGTCAATGTCCTTCTTATGTTGGGGGCTCAAGAGCTGGATGCAGTACTCCAGGTGGGGTCTCAGTAGAGCGGAGCAGAGGGGCAGAATCACATCCCTTGACCTGCTGGCCATGCTTCTTTTGATGCAGCCCAGGATACAGTTGACCTTCTTGGCTGTGAGCACACATTTCTGGCTCATGTTGAGTTTCTCATCCACCAACACCCCCAAGTCCTTCTCCTCAGGGCTGCTCTCAATCCATTCTCTGCCCAGCCTGTATTTGTGCATGGGATTGCCCTGGCCCACGTGCAGGACGTTGCACTTGGCCTTGTTGAACTTCATGAGGTTTGCACAGGCCCACCTCTTGAGCCCGTCCACGTCCCTCTGGGTGGCATCCCTTCCCTCCAGCCTGTCAACCACTCCACACATCTTGGTGTCGTTGGCAAACTTGCTGAGGGTGCACTCCATCCCACTGTCCATGTCACCAACAAAAATATTGAACTGTACTGCTCCCATTACCAACCCCTGAGGAACACCACTTGTAACTGGTATCCACTTGGACATAGAACCGTTGACTGCAACTCTTTGAGTGTGACCGTCCAGCCAATCCCTTATCCACCAAGTGGTCCATTGTTCAAGTCCATGTCTCTCCAATTTAGAGACAAGGATGTTGTGTGGAACATTGTCAAATGCTTTGCACAAGTCCAGGTAGATGACATTTGTTGCTCTCCCTTTATCCACTAACACTCTAATGCCATCCTAGAAGGCCACCAAATTTGTCAGTCACAATTTGCCCTTAGTGAAGCCATGTTGGCTGTCAGCAATCACCTCCTTATTTTCCATGTGCCAAAGCAGAGTTTCCAGAAGGATCTATTCCATGATCTTGCCAGGCACAGAGGTGAGACTGACCAGCTTGTAGTTCTAGGGCTTGCGAATGTGAGGCTGCTCCTATCTGTCTATAGAGGGCCTTGTCCACCCTGTCTTCCTGGTCAGGTGACCTGTAGCAGACCCCCACTGAAACATCACCTGTCCATGCCCTCTCTTCAGTCTTGACCCATAAGCTCTCTGTTTGTTCCTCATCCACCTCAGGCAGAGCTCCATGCGCTCCAGCTGGTCCTTGACATAGAGGGCAACACCCCTTCCTCACCTCCCCTGCCTGTCTTTCCTGAAGAACCTGTATCCGTCCATTTCAACACTCCAATCATAGGAACCATCCCACCATGTCTCCGTGATGCCGATTAGATCATAGCAGGCGTGCACACATCTCTAACTCCTCTTGTTTATTCCCCATGCTACATGTGTTTGCATAGAGGCATTTAAGTTGGGCCCTGATGAATCTAGCTCCCTGGCTGGAGTGGCTCTATTTCCTTTATGCTGCACTCCAGGTGCTCTCCTGCTGACCTACAACCCATCTCCAGTGTGATCAGTCATCTATTTTAAAAGTTTGGGTAACAAAAATTATATTGATGTGGGCATCAAGAAGAGTGTGGCCAGCAGGTCGAGGGAGGTCATCTTTCCCCTCTACTCTGCCCTGGTGAGGCCACATCTGGAGTACTGTGTCCAGTTCTGGGCTCCCCAGTTCAAGAAGGACAGGGATCTGCTGGAGAGGGTCCATCAAAGGACTGCGAAGATGATTAGGGGATTGGAACATCTCTCTTATGAGGAAAGGCTGAGGGACTTAGGTCTTTTTGGTCTAGAGAAAAGAAGGCGGAGAGGGGATCTTATTAACCCTTATAAATACTTAAAGGGAGGGTGCCAGGGGGATGGGAGCAGTCTTTTTTCAGTGGTGCCCAGTGATAGGACAAGAGGTAATGGACACAAACTTGAATATAGGAAGTTCCATCTTAACATGAGGAGGAACTTTACTTTGAGGGTGGCAGAGCACTGGCACAGGCTGGCCAGAGAGGTGGTGGAGTCTCCTACACTGGAGTCATTCAAAACCCACCTGGACACAGTCCTGTGCAACCTGCTGTAGGTGACCCTGCTCGGGCAGGGGGCTTGGACTAGAAGATCTCCAGAGGTCCCTTCCAACCCTTAGATATTAAGATTTTTCTTTTAACCATGAGCATGATCAAATACTGGAACAGGATGCGTAGAGAGGTTGTCGTGCTCTGTCCTTGGAGGTGCCCAAGACTCACTTGGACATGGGCTTGAGCAGCCTGATCTAAACAGACCTGCTTTGAGCAGGGGTTGGACTAGCTGATCCTGAAAGTCCCTTCCGACCTCCATTATTCTGTGATTCTGTGATTCTATTTACCATTTAGAAGAAACTCGTTGCTAACTGTGATTTCAGTGAAAAGGCGTTCTCTCCCTTTCCACTTTCCCACAATGTGGTGAGATTACAAAGTTTTCTAGTAGAAGTTGTGTTATGCAACACACATTTATAAACAGTTACTGTCTCCATAAAATCAGAGTAACTATGCCCTTCCTGAATTATTAAGAAGGTTATTCAGGGATTTATATGAAGCACCGCAAGAAGAAAAAAATATTTGTAATACTTATTGAATTAAAAATTAATTGAAGACCATCTTTCCTGTAAATGCTGTGCATTCAATAGAAAGGAGTTACAAGTCATGTTGTACCCTTATTGATACTGTCACTGAGCACCTATTTTTCAATGCATTGATTGGACTCCCCATTTCTGCAATGCTTCAGAATTTTGTTTGCAAAATGCGTTTTACCAGGCTGTCAGTTTACAGGGAAAGATGGGAGGAAAAAGACCTTTTTTTTTCGGTGGGAAAAGGGCAACAGAAATAACAGCTGCTGTTACAGCTGGTGAATGCGGTAGGTAACCATAACATTTTCAAAAATGAGTAAGCAATTCAGGACACCATGGGGCAGGTGCAAGCCAGGTTAGAATGAAATCAAGTCAGAGGAGACTCTTCAGCTTCATAAATCAGGTGATTCTTTCTGTGATGCATCCTGTTCAAGGATACAGTACCTCCAGATTCGGTTATATTTTCATGGATTAATGCCTGGGTCATGGCAGTGCACTTTGACTCTCTTTGGGAGCAAAGCCAAGGATATTTTATTGAAATGGAATCGCCTTTGCACCTCTCTTTGGTCTGTCGTTGGCTGTATGTCTGCCTAAGTCATCTCTCTCTAATGTAACTGATCAAAGGCAACGAAACAATACAGGGTGCATTCCCAGGTACAAATTACTTTCTACAGACCACTCGTGGTAAATTCCTCTGCAAAAAGCCCCTTTTCTTGGTCCTGCTCCAGCTGGCCCGGCTCAGCACTCTTCGGTGTTCTGGTTTTCACTCGAGTCTCACTTGCAGCATCCTTCAGAAATGAGTAGCAGATGCCCAGTTTGATGGTGCAGGTCCTCTGATCATTGAGCGCATATGCTCTTTTGTCATTCTGTCTCAATAATTGAAAGTACTGTCAGATGAGAAAACAAAACGAAACCCTGCGAAGATCCTAAGGAAAAATTGTTTCTGCCTGATCAGCTGGATGAATTTTCAGTTTACAAACAGTTCCTCAGCACATTTATCATATTCTGTCCAGGGAAAGTCTGTCTGTACTGATAGCTCTCGGCTTTGATTCCTGAGTGCCTGAGCCCACTCACCATTTTTTCTTTTGCTATCATCTTGTATTTCACATAGAGAATTTTTCAGTTAGTAATCCAGCTTCTTGGTAATTAATAATTTCCTTTTTATCTCCTTGCCTTTTTGGTTGCGTTCATGGCATTCATATTTATGGAAATAGTTATTTTCCGGCCATTTCGTTCTGTACTATTGAACAGAAAAAGAGCGTCAGTAGAATAAGTAAGTTTTTTGGAGCCCTCTGTGCAAAAAATTATGGTTGGCATCTTTGGCAATTGTCAGCCTTGTCTTTCCATATCAAGCCCACTGAACTGGGAACAGTTTCTGTACTGTTGCATGTTTAGTATTTTTTTGCTTCAGTACGAAGATATATTTCATTTAAGATTACTTTGGCTGGATCTTTCAAAAATACCAGAATTAAGCCCTTTACCTGTTTGGGTTCAAGAAGGAAAGCGAGAAGACAGCTGAAATATGGTGCCAGTAATTAAAAGGTTGCTTGCATCTGCTTCCGTCATACAGCATGGAAAATTTCTTACAGCATCTGTCAGAGAATACTTCACAGCTGATTTTCAACGGCATGTCACACTATATTGTTAGAGAAATATCTTGTGGATTGTATCACTCTTAGACAGCACAGGGGTCAAAGGAGCAATCTGTACAGAGGGCAGTGAAAGAGCAGTTTTCTGAAGTTATTTAACACGTTAGGAACCAAGACAGCAGTTGCTGTTCCTGAATCAATGGCAGATAATACAGAGCGGGGTGAAATATGGAATAATGAATGCTAATTTACAAAGTTTTGACTTGGGGGATTTGAGTCTTCTATCAAAGAGAGTTGCAGAAGTTACTAGTTAATGAGAAGTGATGGGACTTGAAGTGGTGTTTGAAAGAACTGTGGGAACAAAGAGACACAAACTCCAATTACAGAGTTGATAGCAGTTTGGGGAGATGAATTATGGGAACACGAAAGGTCTGATGTTTGAGGATAGGAGAGGAATATTTTTCTGGTAAAATTAATTGGTCCTGATAGATTAGATAAATGAGATCTTTTAGAGCTTTCTTGAATCTGAAGAGAGCTGTTATCTACAAGGAAAAACATGTTGTGCATATGAATATTAGAAATAACATTTTTACAGTTAGCTTCCTTTTCCAAGAAAAGTGAGTTGAACAAAAAGAAGCAAACTGTATGCAGTAACTCATAACTTTGTTGTTCGGAATTATATATCTTTTGGTGATATATAAGTATAATGGATAGGCTTAAGAGCACCCCTGTTCCTTTTTGAAGTTCGTTCTGATCAATTACAGCTTGGATGTAGGGAGGCACTTGTTTTCAACTTCAAAAATAGCTGTACAGGAAAGGCAAGAATCATATCAGCTTGGATCTGTTCTTATTTCATCTCTACTGATCCAACCGTCCTCAGGCTTTTAAGAGATTTATAACTAGACACTTGAGCAATGCTAGTAAAATATGCAGTGAAACAAGGATAATAATTGCCATGAGAGCAACAGTGAAAAGGCTTGTTGCCAGTTTCACAGACGTCAACTAATCAGAATAATTTGTGTCTTGGACACATTTCAGAACGGCCATTTATATAAGGACTCCAAGTGAACTGTCTAGCTTAGGAGCTCTTCTCCCTGCTGCTAATTTATCAGCTTTCATTCTGAGAAAACAGAAGATGCTGCTAATAGTTTTAAAGAATTCTGTGGTAAAGACCAGAGATGAAGCGTAGAGCTTTTATTAGCCAGAGCTGTGATTTTCTAACTGATGGAGGGATTGTTTTTGTTTCTCAGCTATGTGTCATACTTCATTGACAAAAATAATAGCTGTGTTCCACATTCCTGTTTTTTCAGAAACTCCTTTCTGCAAAGATCAGTGAATGGCCTCAAATGATGGTGATGGTGTTGATAGAAAACACCCTTTCCATCATCCTGAAACACTCCCTAATTACATCCCTCATTTCACAGAACCTCCCATCTGAAATGTCTTTAGGGTCTCTCCACACTTCAATTAAGAGTATTCGCACCAGAGTAGGATATGTTCATGAAATTAGTGACTGTTGACCAGACCCATCCTCCAGACCTTTGCTACGTGAAAGATCAGTTGAAGCAATGAGTTTTGTTTGCGTGAAGGTTAAGACTGAAATTCAGTGGGCTTCAGTGTGACATGACTTTTCCACAGGCACACAAAAAATGGAGAATTGGGTACTATGTATACTGTGATACTGGGCAGTGCAGCCTAATAGAGTAGGGACTTTGTCCAAAAAATGTGCATAGCTTTGCCCAAAAAGTACGTCACAAATATATACGTGTTAACTTTAAAACCAAACAAATAATAGGCTTTTTTTGGAATCTGTTGTGTAACTCATATGAACAGCTGCATTGATACCAAGCAGATTATCTGCAAGGAGTAATGGCCACAATGCCATGCTTATACAACATAAGAAACATTTTAGGCTTTTAAAAGTAAATATTATCTTAAGTTGCACAACAGCAAAGGTAGTAGGGACAAATGCTGTCCTAACATTCCTTCAGCAATGAGAGGCTTAGTACAGATTGTATAACACCACTATAAAGAACAGGAAAATTACTTGGGTGACGGTATACCTGGAGGAAAAAAAAGAGTTTAGGATATAATGGAAGGGTAATAGGTATATTTTGTTCTGCAGGTATGAATTCTATAACATTGAAAAGAAACTAAAGAAATGAGCAATTCTGTGCTCTCATCTGAGAACTCGGATGCTATCGCACATGCTAGACACGTTTACTAATAGGTTGTCAGCTTTGAAAAATCAACTGAGAAATACTTACTAAATTTGCAGATGAAGCAAAGGTGAGAGGATTAAAAGTACGTCAGAGGGTTGGATTCAGGATGATCATGACAAATGAGAGCAGCATTCTGAAAGAAACAGAAGCCAATTCTATGTGAAAAGGTGCAAGAGTCTGTTCCTCAGAATAGTGTCTGCACCATTGCAGGAATGAGACAAGACGGGTGAGACAGAGGATTCATATTAGAACTTTTAAAGGATAAAACAGATCCGAAGAAGAAGAACAACAACATAAGGCTGTCTATTCTCTTCTGAGCTCATACAGCGTCAACAGAAATGCTGCATCCAGGCTTGCACGTTGCAGTTCGGGAAGGATGCAAGCCAGCTAACTAGGCTGAAGGAGAGGACAAAGAAGATGTAGCAAATGTGACCTACATCTCTGGAAAGTGTAGAGAAGTGTTAAAGGGGCTTGGTTAGTAAAAAAGGCAGCAGACTGAAGTGGAACACAAAGTTATTTTTCAGGTGCTTCAAAAGTAGTTATAAAGGGAAAGGGAATGGTTTGCTCTCCCTGTGCATTGTGGATAGGATGAGCAGTGCTGGGCTTAGACCGCAGCAAGGTAAATGAGAGTAGGGGGTTAGGAAAACCCATGTGACTGTATGAGCAGTTAAGCTCTACAATAAATTGCCTAATGACATGAAAAATCTCCACTGGTAGAGATACTTGAGAATATATTAGACAAATATCTGGCAGGAATATCTGAGGTATAATTGAGCCTGCTGCCGTGCAGAGGGATGTGATAGATTTCTTCTTGCTCAATTTTCTGTGCTTTCTGTGAAATACATAGAAAGATACTCACTTTGTCTTTCTCCAGAGTCATTTATGTTTCCCAAATAATTGTAGTTTGAGGCATTTTGGTTGATTCCAATGCTGCGGAACTATTGCTGGCCAAATCTTGAGTGTTGCTGCTTAGATGGACCCTGTGACTGAGGCAGAAGAATCCGTGTATTCACCCTGAAAATCCTCCCAACAGACCCAGAGCAAAGGTTATTTGGAAAAGTGGCATTTGAATTGATATCCCAACAGCTAGGAGTGAAGTATGGGCTTTCACTGTTAGAATCTTTTGAGACAAAACTGAGCAACAGTTTTTATCTGTTTTAGAAAAAAAATCTTTGGGAAGTTTTATTACTGGCTTATTATGGGCAGGCTTTATAAGATTAAGGTACTAAAATGTTGACAATATGTTTGTCATTCTGTCAATACTGAATGACAGAAATACAGTTATCACAATCGGAGGAAAGTGTAACAGTATTTCCTTCCAGAAGAAATTAGCACAGCAACAGTTTAGGAATCTCGTGGAGATTCATTGCTATCACGCTTTGATTGTCACTGTGTTTGCCTTTCATTCCATTTTGAAATGTCAGCTATGACTGTCTGCATCTGTATATGCTGACAGAGGGGCCTTAGGGTAAAGTTTGGGCTCCCCTGAGCCAATGAACTTTGCCAGTGTCTTGCATGAGGTCAAGACTTTGTCTCCAGTCTTTTCTTTTTCTCCTCAAGTAATAGTGGGAACTTTCTTCATTTGTATTCTTGCCTTCAGAACGGTCGATGGAAGTCCAGGGACTTTATGAAACCTGAGACTCATGGGAATTTTTCTAAAAGTAAAAAGAAATAAAGCAGAACTGGAGCAGTGTTATATGAATGGGCTTCTGAGAGCTGGCTAGACTGGTGGCGAATGCCTTGTGCTTATTTGTGATATGATCTGACACTGGAACTCAGCTGTTCAAAGCTGCCAGATATGTTCATGCCTTTTCCTCAGAATAGTAAATAATGGATATGTTTGTGAGTGACCTTCAGATGCTCTAAATTCCAGGTTGTGTAATCACCCTGAGTTTCAAGCTTGAGAATTAAAGTACATATTGCAATTACTCCTCTGGGATGATTGTTGTCTTGTTGGACAAGAATTTCATCGCTTTTGTTGCTCAGCCAATCCTGAAGTATCAAGTACTTTAAATAACAAATAAAATAATTGAATTCATATTTTATTTAGCAAGCGTGGTGCCACGACACTTGTATAATCCAAAATGTTTTTGGTTGGATTCACATTCCGTGCTGTATTATTCAGCACCACCTCTGGCTCTGAATCCAGGCAGCTGCCCTGGCTCCCAAACTTTACCTGGCAAACGTCCTCCTGCAGAAGGCCAGGGTTTGCAGGGACTAAGGAACAGGACAGAGCAGCTGCAGATCACTACATGTGTATCTTCTAGATCCAGTAGTATTTGAGTACTAGACAACTTAAGAAAACCCTAATCTCCATGCATTAGTAGATTTAAAATGTGTTTATTTTTGAGGGGCCGACTGATTCAGCATGTGGTAGGTCTGTCCCAAAGCTGAGAGGGATGAAGCAAACATCTTTCTTTACATATGCATTTAGCTAATTTGCTTAATTACTATTCCTTCCACAAACAAATAGGTTTTCTTGTTTGCACTTTGATGGTACCAAACGGTCTTCAGTTAAAGCTTTTCCGAGTATTTTCTAAATGTATTGTTTCATTTTTCATCTTTAGTCCTCCTTTGAACTCTTTTTGTTTTCTCTAGTTTATTGAGGCCTTCTCGAGACAAAAGAAACCAAAGCAAATACAAAAACACAGCCATTTTCCCTCCCTCGGAGACTGGTGGCTAATTATGTCAGTATGTTCATCTTTTGAAAATGAATCAGAATCTGAGTGCTTTTCAAGCAAAGCTAAAATCTAGGCAGATATTTTTTTTCTCTCTCCCTATTCAAGCCAGCAGGAGTAAGGAGTATAGCAAAATCTCTGCGCTGTGGTTATATGTCTTGCAACTTAATGCACAGCGTCTGTAGCACCCAAGGAGTGTCTTGCCTAGTACTTCGTGGGACACATAATGAAGATATTAGGGTGAACTGACTTTGTGAGAGAACTTGGAGTAAACTTTTTTTCGAAGGAGAGCATGAGAGCGCTCGAATAGGATGTGGCTCCTGAAAGCCTGAGTTAATGAACCCCCCCCCCAGCATGTTTAGCTGTGCTTCATCCTCGCGCTGCCATATCTTCGCCTTCTCATTACGCTGTTCCTTAAATTAATGTCTTCAGACCAGACGGGGAGCATGTGCTGAGGTGTATTGCTCTAACAGAGGTCTTTTTCTTACTTACTAACCAGTATTATTGGTTCAATGTATTAAAACCCTGCATGTAGATGCTTAAACCTTTCCAGCAGATGGGTGATTTCAACCTAAAGCATCCAATTCTTTTACCCTTTTCTCTACTATTCTGGTGGAATGATTTTTTTTCAAAAACTTTGAAATGCATTCTGTCTTTTTGGGAGTAGTCTTGACAATAATATGTGTCTGAAGCATTCTGACCTGTGGAAGAAGCCTATTTGCATCTCCTATGGTGTATGGCAGTTTAATGAAAAAGCTATGTAATTCTGTGCCCTAATCTGCCAGGTCAAATTACTCAATTTTTTTCAAGCAGGAAACCTGGCAATCTGGGAACATCCTTTCACAGTTCCGTTTTGCCAGAGAGATGATTATGAGGAGGTATGATGCTTCTGGAGGGAGAAACATCAGTTTTCTTCCAGAACTGTGTATATATTATTTAGATAGCAAATCATCCAGTCTGCTCAGAAACACCTTTTGAAGGAAGATTCATACTACTAATAGAAACCAAGCTAAGGACACATACACGTTTTGTCTGCTTAGTGCATGAAAAGGGAAGTCTGTCTGTGTGAAAAGCTGATGCCTAAAATTCCCCTCTCTGTGTATCTTCATCTTCCTAGAATATTTAATGTTTACTTAGAAATTAAATGCTATCAGTTGCAGAAGATCTACTTTTCTATGCATACAGGAAAGAACATGTCTTTCACAAATTTGAGTTAGTGAAAGATCTTGAAAACACACCAAAAAACCCGACTGTAGCGTGTGCTTAGGATTTGCAGACTATTGCTGCTCCGCAGCAGGAATTGCTGCCTGTACTCTCTTTTCTCTGTTCTGGGTAGAAGAAGAAATCTTGTGTTCTAAAACCACTGAATGGTCTTTAACTCATTAAAAACAAACAAACAAAAAATCTCCAGCTAATTCTACCATCTACAAGATTTACTGACTTGATTGGAGGTTTTGTTGCAGTTTTCTCCAATTTTCATACTTTTTAGAGTTGCGGAGTTCTGTGGGGGCAGGGTGTTTTTACTCTTTCATTACCATTTCTGTGCAGTTGATGGATGATGGTCATTCTCTGCTACTTCCCATGAATTATTGCTTCTGTCCACAACAGTGGGTATAATACAAGAAAAAGGAAAAAATAATTTTCTTACCTGTAATTTTGCCTTCCCTCAGTATTGATTTACTACTTAGTAAAGATTTTTCTTATACTAAATTTGTAATCTGTCTTACATTTGGTCTGGCATAGAATTCCTGGGTTTTTGGATATGTCTGAGTGACGACAAGAGTGAGGATCACATAAGGTTAAACTTTCACATAGCGGCACCCTGCCGTGTCCCTTACGTGCTCAGTTCAAAGCTGTTATTTGTGGATAACTTTTGTGTGTCTTCTGCTCTGGAAGTCTGCTTCTAGGAATGCTTCACTGGTCACTGTATTAAAACTCAAATAGCAGGTTTTAAAAAAGAGGTAGGAGAACTGCATAAGCCTCCACTCATCTGGGTCATTATTGTAACACTTGAATTTCCAAGTGGCAAACCCATCACGGGGGAAAACAAAAGATCAAAAAAGAGAGAACCAATTTAGCTTTCTCAATATGGATATACTAAGAAGAAAATTATGCATCTCAACATTAGACATCTGAAGGAGTTTGCTAGTATTAATCCCAACATCATTATATGCCAAACTTGATACTATTTCAATTTCATTGTTTGAAAGCAATCTTTATGGGGAGAAAAAAAACCCATAAAGCTCATGGCAGTGAGATCGTAGAGAATAAAATGAAAGAATGTAGTCAAAACATCATATGTTTTCATTTTAAATATTTTTGCCATTTCTTTTGGATTTTATTTACTCAGTGATTTTTTTTCACATTTCAACTTGGATATCAAAGAAGTTTAGAACCAGGCTGAATAACCGATGCCTATACCAACTGCTAAGGCTTCCTACTTAACCTGTATTGCTACCTGCTTTTTGGTTTTTTGAACCTGTGAAAAGCTTCTCATCTACTACCTGTTCCAGGCTTAGAGAGAACATTTTGGGGTGCAGGGGATTCTTCCTTTTGTAAAGGCTGGCAGGAAAAGCTGTGGCTAAAATTGCTTAAGCTGATGAGTAGCTCCATATCCATGTTACGTTTACTTCTTGAATGGCCTCTGAGGAAAAAATGAAAAGAACATAATACAGAACTTTCATTTTTAAAGAAATTGTTGGTTTAGGTTTTTTCCCCCCTTGGCTTTCCATTCGTTGTCCAGGGGGCTACCTTAAATTATTTGTTTTGAAGCTTCTTGCTTCATCTCCTATTAGGTGTTTGTGCTAAAGTTGTATTGACATAAACATCTGCATAAATCCCAGTTCAAAAGAATCCTTAGTTGAAGGAATTGTTACAGAAACAGCTGCCAGTTGACGTGCTGTTACTGGGAGGCCGGAGAGGCTGGCACACACCTAACATTTTTCCCTTTCTGCCTGTTGTGTATAGACAGCTGAGTTGGCCAGAAATTGCATTTCATGTAGTAAAGAATGAAACATTAGGCCAGATATTCTAGACAGCCTGATTGTTACTGACTCCTCATTAATTATTTAGCATGGTTTTGCTCACTCACTGTGATCATTCTTCGTCCAAAAATATCAGGAATCTGTACAAATTTTAAAGAAGCACAGAAGCACCATAACATCCCTGTGTGTATGAGCAAACAGTGGGGGAAAATAAAGGTGATACAATAATTGTCCAGTGTTAGTGTAGGTTCTGTCTTGTCAAAGTCTATCACCAGGTGATAGACTGATATTTTTTTCACTTGCAATTATAAAGGTAAAATTACAGGTTTTTTTAAAGCAATAACTTCTTTTGTTTTCATAGTTGCTGCATTACTCCTTACTCTCAATTTACAAAAGTATGTAAGGGGATACCAGAGGGGCCATAGGTTTTGGGGGGAGAGAAAGAGAGAGATTTTTTTTTCCCCCCTCTCAACTGAAAAAGATTAAAAACACTATGCTTGGGGTTTGTGCGTGTATTGCAATGCCAGGAGAACATTCTGTTTTCGCTGATGTAATGGTGGGAGTTGTCGGGGAGAGACATCAGGCATTTCTGCTCTATACACTAGTTAAATCCAGGAATTTGATGGTACAAGAAACACAGCACCTGTTTTATTAGATTTCATATTTTATAATGTATTACTGCTGGATTCCTCAGGCAATGGCATTTTTACCTAATACATGGAGTGAAGGGCAAGGATTTTATATAGACCTAGATGATAATTGCCCAGTAAAAGTTTCATTTGCAACTAAGGCAGTGATTAATGCTTGACAGATGAAACAGCGGAAGAAAGGAGAGAGTGTCCATCAATGCCGTGTAAAGGATAACAAGCCAATATGTTTGTGTTAAGTTTTCAAAGCTCAGGATGATGAGAGGAGATACACAGCTGTTAGATAGTAATGTATTTATGGGTTATGTATTTTTGTCATGAATGACATTGGAAAAAAAAATTAGTTCTTCAGATGCATTTTTGATGAAACAATGATAAAGCATGTATCACTCTGTCAGATTTATTTTTACTTGTCCATTCATTTAAGCTAGGGTAAAAGATCTGGCTGTTAAATGCATAGTTAAGCATCTAAATGCATGCCACGTTTGGGGTTTGGTTTTTTGGCTTTTACAAATCATATTGCATGCCTGAATTTGACAATGTAAAGACAATGTGAGACATAGCTGCAGGATATATCTGTTTGAGAGGTGATGGGCTTGAAAACTAGGCAATTATCTTTCAGAAATGTTCACTAACCAAAACAGGGCTTTACCTGATAATGTTTGGTAATAAAATGTTGTATAGATCGCTAAATCAAAGCATTCACGGTGATCTTACTTCACTGACTTAAGCATGTTTGTTTGTTGATTATTTTAAAGCAAGGTAACGACCAACAAAATACGGAGCATTGCCATCTTTTGACACAGTGAGAGCATTTGCTAACAAAATCATTCCGGATCCATTTGAGATTACATTTTGGCCACTCCAGCCCTTTCTCAGAGCTGTCCCCTCCCTCTTTTAGGTGTCGGTGCTCCAACGGCTGTGCTGCCGCGTGGGCAGTGCAATGCAGAGGTTGGAAGGACTCTTGGCAGCACAGTGAGAGCAGTGTTTCAGAGGGGAGAGAAAGAGTTACTCATTACCTACAGAAAAAATACTGTGGCTCTAATTACTATCAACCAAGCAGTCCTTCTCCAAATGCAAACTCAACAGAGACATGCTGTGCTTGAAATTCCTTAGGCTGATAATAGACATGAGCTGATGCTTTGATGCACCCTTTCCATCTACCCACAAAAAAATTTAGCAGCCCTGATTTGAATAGAGTAAAACAGAATGACACATTGCACTTAGGTCTGAAATGCAATTGCCGGAAAACAAAACAAAACGAAAATAGTCTCTACAAGTTTTGTGTTCTGCTCCCCCCCCTTTCAGGAGAATTTCCTAAAGGTTTTATTATGTTCTTTATGGACTTCTAAAAACCTTGTTCTCAGTCATTTTTGATCCTTATCAAAGAATTTTGGGATAACAAGTAACTTAGAGTTCAAGTGCTCAGAAAATAGCAAAAATGGTTGATTAATGTTATGATTTTGTACCCTTTACCTGCCAATGCTGTCAGATATCTGACAGCAACACATTAAAGCAGTTCTGACTCTGCATCCCTCAGCAGTATTAGTTTCTGGATCATGTCCTTCAGCTCTGAGTCTGCACATTGCTAACTACAAATAGTGGTGAATTCAAATGTTGATGAAAATATTGGCAAACCTACATGCTGATCTACTGACTTGCTAATAAGCACTAATCTTCAAATCTAATCCAGTTAATTTAACTTAGTCTTATCTAACAAGGCTAAACTAAGACAATGACCTAGAAACTAGTGCCTGTATAAGGCGAAACATTGAATGATCTCAAGGATTCTCTTCCTTCCTCCGCAACCCAATATATTAAAAATGGAAGCAAGACACATTGCTTATGATATATGCTTTAAAAGTCAACCAATGGAGAGTCTATCTGTTTGAAACATCTTGACTTCCATGGGCAAAATGCTAGTGTAATATTATTGAATACCAATATCCTAAGATGTATTATTCTGCCTGTACTGGACGAGACTTCAGACTTTCATTCCCATAAATAGACAAACTCAAGATGTATTGTACTTTGGAGTTTGATGTAAAGCTTCTGGATGTAGCTTGTCTATACACTTACCTCACCTTCACACACTCACACATGTATGCACACACTCTCACACACACACACAAAACCAAAGCCACATCAGCCTACCTTTTCAAGGAAGACCTCGGTTCCTTCCCACTGTGCACTATTCATATTTGTAGCTCTCCGCATCCAGCAAATGCTCTGCAATGATGATGGTAGGTAATGATATTTTGTGGTGCTTTGAAAAGCAGCACCATTGTCTGTTTCCTGTGTTTTTTTCAGGCTCTGCCATAGAAACAGGTAAAGGTAAAGCTGGATTCTCCCAAGACAGTGCACTACAGTCCACTGACAAGCCAGAGGTGTGAGATGTTATAGGCATGTCTAGTTTAACATATTATGGACTTGATCTGTATTAAGTTAGTCATCAAACATTTGTTCATCTGTTTTCTTGCAATAACAGATTTCTGCATTATCAAACTGTCTACTCTAGGTGCTGTCTAATCACAAAGGAACACAAGGGGTTTTCCATTTATTTGTACATATGCAAATACGTTCCTACAAAGTTATTGAAAAGCAGGTTTTAGAGACAAGTTGTGATTCAGATTTTGGTGCTGTATAAACAACCTATAAGAATATATGTATTTATAAAATAAATGAAATATAATAAACTATAGATAAAAGTTTTAATCAGGTCAGAAAAATGTTGTAAGGGTGGTAAACACTTCATTTTTCAGAAATGTCAGCTAGGAGCTCTGAGATACTTGTGCTGGAAGGAGAGTTGGAGCAGCAGGCATTAGCAACGGCTAATGGAAGGGAAGGGAAAAAGGAACTGACAGGTAAAGGAAATTACTCTTCTTGAAGTGTCCCTTGATTTTCATTGGAAGAAAATTAGTAATGAGTGTAGTAGGAATGATAGGAGGAAACGAGCTAGTTAATGATAGGAGGAAGCGAGCAGGTAAGGATTTTTTTGAGAGGCTTTGCTGACTAGAATACCTTCTTTAGTGAATACTGCCTTGGTGAAAGCTGGGGAATATAAAATCAGCAATTCTTAGTGGTTAAGCATAAACTCCAAAAGGCAAGGCGTGGGTATTATTTTTGCTCTTAAAGGCTTAGACATTTTTCTGTATTTTAGGAAATTATAGCCACAATCCTTTTTTCTTTATGAATAATCATGTCTTCCTCAGTTTGAGTAATCCACCACAAGACAGGCAGAATTTTTTATTGTCTTATTTCTTAGTGGTACATCTTTAGGGTTCTCCTAAAATGTCCTGGCAAGGTGTATCTGATCTGTGATGTGATCTGGGCAAAAATGGAGGTTTCTGAGTTATCTGGGGTGTCTATAATGATGAGTTGCACAAATCATAAGACTGTTTTATCTGAAATATGGTACCTCTGCAGATCCAGCTCGCACACAGATTTATCTGGCTAAAAGATCAGGCATCCAAAATGCCAATCTGTTTTGCATTCTTAAGCGTTAACTCTTGCCTGAATTCTCTGAAGTTAAGCAGCAGGTTTTGTCCAGAAAGAAGGGCAGAGTCAAACTGGAGGATGGCCTTCTGTACTTGGTTTCTGTTGCTGATTATTTCTTTTTATATTAATAACGTTGATGTCAACTGTGAGCACTGTTTGCCGCAAAGAATCCCAAGCTGTGAAGAATGGCTACTACATTGCTCAACTTAAATTTAATTATCTTTTCCTATTGAAGCAGGCAAGAAGATCATCAATATGCATCAGAAAGTATACAGCACGGTACAATAGTAATCTCTGAAAGGTCAATGTTTTATCTTTTTGCCGTGTTGTCAAGTTCTTCACAAATCAGCATAAATGATCATCGTAACTGATCATCAAAAAACTCCTAGTGCAGAGAAACAAATTGATTGATCTCATTTAAAGAAGTGAGAATTTTTCCTGAAAATAAGGCGACTAATGAGAAAGTTCATTCTAATTAAAGTCCGTGAAGCATTAGCTAATGAAAATGCAAGTATCTATTATTTTTCTTGCCTTTCACTGTGTTCATATTCTGTAAATATTACCTTACTGAAAAACTTTTTCAACTAGAAAGTTTTTAGAAGTCACATTTCTCATAAGAAATGTCGGTTGCTCCAGCATAGCTTGGAATGCCCTTTGGGGATTTTCCAGCTCAGGCTTGTGGTGCCTCAAGCTTATGGTCAAGCTTATTTTTCAAGAGGATTGATGGCTGGGGACTGTTGGGAAATTGCTTTCTTCTTTCCCGGTGTAGGGTATAGAATCACCTGCCGTTTAGAATAATTTCCCATAAAGTACCTTTGGAAATCGAGATGAATAATGGTCAGGGAAGAAAAGCGAGGATTTTACATCGCGCATATATCAAGGCTTTTTCCATCTTAATAAAATCATAAGTATATTGGGTCTTTTCCTTAGCATGTGAACTTGAGGGCTGATTGCTGGGTCTATTTGTACGTCTCAGTCAGCCTTCATACTCTTCACGGTCTTTATTTGCTCATACATTTCACTTACAGTAATGTATACCATTAATAAAAAACATTGTGCCTGTAAAGATTTTCTGAAACTTTAGGTGTAGCTGCTGTTAGTATAATACTGTGTTCTGAGAAATCAGCCATGGAGCAGTAGTAAAATGGCAGTCTGTTGCTTTTCAAGCTTAGTTATAAAGTTCTTGGCTAATTGCTTATACCTGGGAAACCTGAACACAGTGTTACAAATCTAATTAGGACTTTGGTTCTTTGTATTTTTGAGCAACGTAACACCTGCTGGGAGGTCCAGGTATTACTGAAAACCTGGCCCAGTTTCCACAAAGTGCTTCTCAGGCAACTTTCTATCATTTTTGTGAGATTCTCTTTGTGCAGGTGCCAGTGGCAGCGGGTGCCCCGAGGCTGCCCAGCTCTTGCTGGCATCTCTCCCCAAGCTCTCGGTGGAGCAGGGCTTGCCTGTCTCCAATTTAGGTGTCTGCCTTTTAGAATGTGGGATGGAAGAACACCTTTGAAAATGGCATTTGAAAGTGATCTTGGCTACATTTCAATTTTTAGCTATTGCAGTAGAGCAAGCGAAAAGCAAACCCAAATGTAGACTGCTTAGCAGCCATGCTTGTAGGGAGCATTCAGGTGAGGGTTGGTTGATACCTTTCATCATTTGCTTTTGACTTGGAAAACAGGCAGTTGTTTATTATTAATTGGCTAATAAGGCAAATACGTCCGTGTGCTAATTTGGTGGGTAGATGTGTTAATTTGGTGTATTTAGACGTGCTAATTTGGTGTATTTAGATAACATGAGATGCTTGTGAAGTTTGGCTGTTCTGAAAGCAGTGATTTTGATTGATATTTATGTAGTTACTGTGGTATGAGTAATGTGGAAGTAATGTAAAAGTTTTTCTTCTTTTTCCTAATAGACTCTGAAATAAACTGTAGGGCATGCAAAGACTTTTAATGTATACAGAAATAAGTATAAAGAGGTGGTTTAGGAATGTCCTCCAACATGCTATCTTTAAAAGCTAACAGTTGGCTTAGTTTGCCAAGCCAAAGAAACTCTGGATATGAAAAGGATAAATAATAACTGCTAGCAAACTCTTTCTTTTATAATGAAGGGCAAATTTTATCTTTTTTTTTTTTTTGGGGAAAAAAAAGACATTATTTGGTAACAATTTTAGTGACATTAGTCAAAGATGGAGTTGGCAAAAGTCATCTTGTTTGAAGTAAAATTTGGCCATCAGCAGCTGATAAAAAAATTGAATTGTAGAAGGTGATGTTTATTCCAGCTGATAAATTGCACACTTTGGTAGATCTCTGTTACAGCATTATAGAAAAAAAAACCAACATGCATTGAGAAAGGCATGAATGTGTAGTTCAGGCGTTTCCAAGGCAACAAATAATTGTTATTGTCACTTCTGGACTTAAAGCTAGTTAAGAAAGCAGTAATTGTAACAAAAGGTGTATTAGTCAACATTTCTGCAAAGTTTGGTTATTCGGTAGGCCAACAAATCTACAAATGGGAAGATGAGGCAAAAGGTAATTTCATTAGATTTTTTTTGCATATGCATTTGCCACTTCCATACGCGGTATGGGAAATGTTACAAAAGGCAGAATTTGTTGCTGTCATTGATTTCTTGATCAACTGTTGCCAACATGTGACAGCAAGAAAAAAGTAAAATTTAAAGGGTATGTTTGCTTGTAGGTTTCTTCTTGGCAGGGAGGCAGAGGTCTCAGCACAAGATTAAAAGTAGAAATCATATCTAGATGCTGTGAAAAGGGATAAAAGTGTCAACTGTTGAATTAGATAGATTCCCAGTATCTTCATTTTTTAAAGTTTCACTTTCACTGAACTCACCTCACCAATAGTTAGAAAAAAAAGTTGAAAAAACTCAATTCCTCTGATAAGTCTTCAAACTGCATAACGTCCCTTATTTATGGGACTGTTGGGACATTTGGAAGAAAAGATTAATGATTTTCTGTTGCAGAGGGTTAAAGAAGGCAGAGGTACTATGTTGTGCTTGTCCCTTGAAGGGTGTTCTGACTGGAATCTGATTCCTAGTTTTTTTCAGTTTAGGTGAGATCGTGGCCAGTTTGGAGGGGTGTGGAGAAGGGGGATAAGTTCCTGGAAATGTGCTTCTGGGAGCAACAGGGTGAACAAGTTGGGAGTGTGAGAGAGTCCCGAAGGATGCGCTGCCCGAACAGGCTGCCCCGTTCCATGGAAAGCTGTGCTGGTTCCCTCGAGCGTTTTAGGTTACGCAGTGCAGCAGCATGCACAGGCACTTCTGACATAATGGCAGCGCGTCGTTAAACCAGTTAATAAACCTTGTTAACCCCTCCCTGCAGTGAGTTCCACTGAGAGCAGTGTTTGGAACCCGAGCCATTAGTTCAGAGATGGCCCTTATTAGGTCAGCTGTGACATCACACTGATGTAATAATACTGCTTGCAGTGGCACGCATGCCCGGGGGGGGGAGCTGCTCGGACTCTCTGACCTGTGCCCTGCTGCACAGTGGTCACAGGCTCTCTGAGGGGCCCGCAGCGGTTTTAAGAGACGGGATTTAGAGTAGAGTCAAAAACAACTACAGGAAACTGCAGGGAGCAAGTGTGAACCTTCTAAATAGCAAACTGATCGTGAGCCTTTCCTTTTCCCTGCATGCTCCTGCTCGCAAACACATATGTACCTTGTGGGAATGGAAGTTTACTTCCATCATTTTGAAGTTATTACCTCTAAATTTTTTTAACAAAGATACTTACTTTCTTCATTCTATACTTGGTGCAGACTGTAGTACAAGTAGTATCCAAGTCTTCCAATGTTTGTAACTGAGTGAGAAGCTCAACATGAGCCGGCAATGTGCGATCGCAGCCAGAAAGCCAACTGCATCCTGGGCTGCATCAGAAGAAGTGTGGCCAGCAGGTCAAGGGAGGTGATTCCACCCCTCTACTCCTCTCTCATGAGACCCCACCTGGAATACTGGATCCAGCTCTGGAGCCCCCAACATAAGAAGGACATGGACCTGTTGGAGCGGGTCCAGAGGGGGACCACAAAGATGATCAGAAGGATGGAGCAACTCTGCTGTGAAGACAGGCTGAGAGAGTTGGTGTTGTTCAGCCTGGAGAAGAGAAGGCTCCAGGGAGACCTTATTGCAGCCTTCCAGTACTTAAAGGGGACCTACAGGAAAGGTGGAGAGAGACTCTTTATCAGGGACTGTAGTGGTAGGACAAGGAGTAATGATTTTAAACTGGAAGAGGGTAGAATTAGGTTAGATATTAGGAATAAATTATTTTCTGTGAGGGTGGTGAGACACTGGACCAGGTTGCCCAGGGAAGTTGTGGAGGCCCCATTCCTGGAAGTGTTCAAGGCCAGGTTGGATGGGGCTTTGAGCAACTTGGTCTAGGGGAAGGTGTCCCTGCCCATGGCAGGGGGGTTGGAACTAGATGATCCCCAAGGTCCCTTCTAACTCTAACCATTCTATGATTCTATGATTGTATGAATAGTGTTATTGGAGTCTTTATTGAAAAAAAAACTGTTGTCGTCCTGGACTACGTACTTCTTTTGCGTCTTCTGTGTGCTGAGTAGGTCGAATTGGAAAAAAAAAACGGATCTTGAAAGAATATGGAAAGATGCAGCCACAGTATTGTGCAGGGAATAGTGGATAGCTATAAGCATGGAAACCCCAAAAATATCTGTAGATGTACCGGGCAAGCATACTATGCTGCAGATGGGAAGAAGGTGTTAGGAGTTCGGAAGAAAGGGCATTTTTTTGATACCTTTGGCAACAGGTGTGGAAAATGCACAAGAAACAATGTTAGAGGTTAGTTTTTTAGCAGCTGTAATTTACAATTCAAAGTTTTTTGCAATAGAGACTTCTTGGTCAAAGTAAATAATGGAAAAGAAATGAGATAAGCACACTAAAAACAATCAATAAATTCAGTAACAGCAGAGAGAGGCACGCACAATTAGTGCCTGTCCACCGTGTGCACTTGACTCTGCACAGACAGCTGAAGCTGACACAAGAGATTTTGGGGAGCAGTCTGGTGTCAGGCATCCTGTTAATTCCCTTAGATTAATTTTTTCACCTTCTGCACCTTCATTGACCATATCATCTGCTCCATCTGGCAATGTCTGCACCGCTGATTGTAGAGACTCTGTTTGAACATGCTTTTGTTTTGCTTTTTCCTTTGTACTTCATGGTTTATCTAATGGCTTATTGCCGAACGGTGAACCTAGAGGCAGAAAAATATGGATATTAACATGGCATAGACTGGGAAAATGAAAATCCGTGTCTGCTGTGTGAAATCTACATTAACATATTCAGAAGAATATGATAAATGATTGCTTTTTTCATTTACCTTTCTGCGTATACTTTGTTCCCGTTGATGTTAATAGAAATTATGCCGTGGATCTGGGGAAGACTATGCCAGAACTTTACTGGCTGAATTATGCAACTGATTGTCTTTTTGAAAACTTCTTGTTTTGAAGTTAACACTCATCACCCATCTTGAGTTGAAGACCAAGACATAAGTGTCCATGAATGGAATTTTAATGGTAAAAGAGTTTTACAAAAGTATCATTTCTCTATCCCAATGTTAGATCCGCTTCAGATTGCTTCTGGTCCTACGATACCCAAGGGAACCTTTATGTAGTCACTCAGCACATAATTCAGACAGGCAAGAGGAGGGAAAAGTACGTATGTATCTCAAAGGCAAGAAGCAGTTATATGGGAAGGCTAACACTGCATCATGGTGTGCTGGGGACCGGGCTGGTTTGAACATGCAGCCGTGTTTTGTGTAACCCAGCAAGCCTGGTCTCTGCAGCTCCCTCTTGATATTCTCAGTTGCTTTTGAGCTGGATTGCTTCTAATGCAGACCATATACCAGGAAGGTACCAGCTTTGTGATCAGCACATGAGAAATGTTTGGTTTGGAGGCCACAAGTTAACTGTCTTTGCTGTGTGCTCTCTTAAAGCACTTGTTGAAATAACGGTGAGTAATAGGACTGAAGCATTGCAAAATGAATTCTTATTTTCAGTATTGCAAAATGCAAAAGGACAGTAGTATTGTAATCCTATGGCTTGGTTTTGTGTTTTGTAAAATGGGACAAAGTGTTTTTTAAAGGCTACTGCCCCATTTTGCAATCAGGGTAATTTCAATGTGAAAAGGAGATAATAATAATGCATTTTATTATTGCGTAATTAGCTAGTGTTTGGTAGAGATTGCTAAATCTGTCGCGGACCACTGTCTACCCACAGTTTAGCTAAGTCATAGGTATTTCTTGCACAACACAGCATAGAATAAGATTAACCAAGGAAACACATGACCTAGAACCAAGACGCTACTTTCTTGCTTCAAGAATTTGTGTGACTCTTCTTGAAGACAGAGAATGGTCCAGGCTGGTTTAGATTGTTTTTAGCTTTTCATTTTTGGAACAGTCTTACCCTGACTTCAGTCCTTGTGAGCATCTTAGCAGACCCGTTGTTTTCAGTAGGCTTTCTTATCTGAATAGCAATTATTTCTGTGACTAAGCATTTGTAGTGGCGAGCTCTTCATTAGTCTTGCAATTGCCAAGTGTTAATAATGCACAGTGCATTAATAATAATATTAAATAATTAATAATAACGCATGATTGTACGCTGACATTTGCCCTCAGCATCACTGTGAAACTCCTCCGTTGCAAGTGGGCAAGACAATTTTCAGACTTCCATGACTTGATTTACCCTTTTTACCTTTTTTTTAAAAAGAGGGTTTTTTTAAGTGATGCTTAATCTTAACAAATATTAGTTGAAGCCTTCCCTAAATTGACAGGATTGCTTCAAGGTGTTAATCAATAAGGAAAAGCAAAACTGGCCATTGGCTTTCTCCAGCATCATGGAGGAGTCATGTTATTGCATCCTTTCAGTTTCCTGTCAATCCTCCGATCGCTTTGGCTGGATGGAAGTTTTGAATGAGGGTAGTCTGTGGACAATAACAAGCCCAGATGCAAATTGAAAGTTTCTGGTTTGTACTCACGTCTGGCCTGCTGGCTGCTCAGCTTCTTCTTTCAATATTGCTCTCTGTGGAATTGTGTCATTCACAGTTCATCAGTAAATAAATGGGATTATTGATAGTCTTAGTTGTGGCTTTTATAATTATATGACGACTCATTTAGGAGTAGGGATAGTTCAGATCTCTCAAACAGATGTATTTGGGCTGTCAGAATGCTACCCGTTCAGTGATATGTTAAAGCCAATAGGAGAACATTTAATTAAAGAATCTAGTAATTCCAGACCTTTCAGAATATAATTAAGAACGTACAGTGTGTGGTTGGTCACAGTATGAAATTTTATGGCTCCAGTTGTGATAAGCGTAGGGAAATCTGGCCCATTAATAAATTAAGATTGCCTTTTTTGTCTACGCTGAAAGAAAGGAGTCTCTTGTTTCTTCCATTCTAACTCCAGGGTTGTTTGTGTTCTTCTATTACCAGTAGTCTGACATGGCTCTGTTTTACTCACAAAAGAAATTGCTGGAAATTAGTGATGATTTTACCTCCCCATTATTTGTGGTAGCATTGATTTTTTACATTTTTTATTTGAAGAGGAGTCAAATCCTCAAAGGTTCTGAGAGAAAAGGTGAGTAAAAATGCTGCCCTTTGGATGTCTTCAAGTCCTTGTGCGAGATGCCGCTCTGCATTGTAGCAAATGTCAAAACCTTGATGGCTCGTCGTATTGCACTGTGAGGCAGTGAGCGGGAGATCAGTTTGAGTTCAAAACCGATTCAGTAAAGACAGGGAATTTGCTTTCCTCTACATATCGAAAGCTTTTCCTCCTTTATTTTTTTAATAATCATACTCATCTGCCTGACGCACTAGACAATTAAAAAACAATAAGGTAGAGGTTTTAACACTAAATTTACAGGCTGCTGTGTTTTTCTGCTGACTGCTTGTGCAGCTAATCTTATTTTACTGAAAATGGGTTTGCTTTTGTTAATTACCTACTGAGAACCACTTGGATGGAGTTCATAGAGCTTCAGACCCACAAACCACAAGTTAAAAACTGTGAATTCAGTTAATTAGCTCAGCCAGAAATAACATAAATTATTTACATGGAGCTTGGTCCTTAGTACTTTTTCATGGGAGATAGAAGAAAACATGGTATAATATTTATAACATAATAGTAAATCTTACAAGATTTTCTCTGGAATAATTTAAGATCGCTTAAGGCTCTGTTTTCGTATCCAGTCTACCTCTGTTTTTGTAATTATCTTAGGGGACTAATCAGCATTCTCATGTTCTCGCAGAGACTTTCTTCATTAGTTTGCAAAGCGGGATGATAGAAATCTCAAATATTTTATTACATTGGGTTTGGGCTAAAGAGAATGTGGTTTGTCGACCCGCTAAGACCTTAAAATCTGGCATAAAGTTTTCAACAGGATTGGCTGGAATTTTGCTCTTAAACACATTGGTAATCTCTTGTTTTTTTAAAAATGAGAAGTTTGTATTTTCAGTCTGATCTGCCGTTGTCTCCCAGTAAGGGAGTAAGCTGCTTTTGCTCCCAACACACCGTGTGGTGTGGGGAGTTCAGCTGTGCTTTTCATCAGGGATTGTCAAGTAGGTACTGCTGGATGCAAAATAGCTTTAAAGCTTAATGTTCCTATTACAGAACAATGTAATTTTAAACTCAAAAACTTGTATGTAATTTTTGCCAGCTATATGCTTCTCTGCTCGTGTGATAATCTGCACTTGCCAAGCAATGTATGCGACTTAAAGATTAAAATCTCACCTAAATGTTTGTCCAGTCCTTTCTTTGAAATAAAAAGAGGTTTAATAAGTGCCATTAGGAAGTAATTGCTAAAAAATTGCTAAAGAAATAAGCCTAGATAAGGATGAGCACTTCTGTAATAGACCAAAGGGTAAAATTCCCATGCTCTTTGCATATGTAAGTGCAACTTGATTTATAGCAGGTATCGCTGCTTGCTTACTGAGGAGCAGTGCATGCCTTTTTCTCTTTCTACCTAAGATGAGCAAGCAGGATATGGCAATGCATTTAAAGTTTGGAGCAGGTTGCTTCCCTATTTTATGCTGTTCATAGGCTTCTCAGAGTGACAGTGCAGTTCAGGGACTGCCATGGGGCTGCACAAATGAATTTTATCACTTTAACTGAGATGTATAATATGTGGTAAAATACATACAAAATCTCTTATCGTTTAATACTGAGAAAGTAGTAGTTTCAAGGGATAAAATGCTGAACGTCATTGCATCTTCCACGCTAGGGAGAGAAATCCTGAGCAGTTTGTTATACCAGGACTTCCTCTGGGCATGGACAAAGCCAGGGCAGCTGCGTGCCAGGGGCATCCAAACAGCGTGGCTGTGCTTTCTGCTTTGCCCATCCCAGAGGCGAGGAGGACCTGGAGGTCTGCTGCACCACGTGATGGGCAGTGGGAGCAGAAAGCCCAGCTCCCTGCGCTTGTTGCCCTTTCTCCCAGTCACCCAAGCTGAGCCCTTTGGCTCCAGCAACAGGCTCTTTATTACTGGTGTGGCGAAGCTGTTTTGCTTTTGTTGCCAGGAAGCCTTGGGCTGTCCCTGACCCCACTGTGGGAACGCTATCAGGAGAGGTTGGGGCCAAATCTGTAATTGCTATGTAGCTCAGGTTACTGTAATGCCTCTTAAAAAATTTATAACTTAATCTTTTTTCCTTTCCCTTGTTTCTAGGAAATACATACTGGGCTTTAAGGAGAGGAAGAATAGTTGGCTTTGAACATACCCTAGGAATCAGAATGCCTCTGGAGATGTATTTAGTCATATGTGTAGCTGAACATTGTGTTCTTGCGTTCTTTTATCTTCTTACCTTGTGCACAGATCTCAACACTGACTGCTTCCCCTACACACTGTAAAACTGAGAAAAACACTGGTCCTGACCCGCTCTAAAGAGTGCTTATGACCCCAGTGGAAGTGAGATGTTTCTCCTTTAGCCAAAGTCATGGTAGTGTGGTTCTGTGGCTCTCACACGTTCTTGTCCCTCATCCTCTGCCCAAAACATAGGCTGTACTTGACTTTATCATATGAGAGCTTATTATGCACGCTGTTACTAGAGATCCATGGGAGACAGGCTTACATGTAGTCTGTTAATTCTGTGCGCAAGACAGTCTGTCCAGTCAAAACAGGACTTGGGGATAATTTTATTTTTTTTTAACGTGCTGAGAGCAGTAAGGGGTTACTATTAAAGCAATTACTTACTTTCCTGGTTTACCTATACATGTGCAGTATACCAGATTGTGTTTTTGAGAAATTCTGATGTCTCTAGATTTCTGCCTGATTTTAAAATCTTTCAGCGCTGGGTTCTGTACTACAGAAATTCCCTGCCCCTTTCCCCAGCTCCGTGTGGGTTTACCTAAGTCACATGTTGTTAAAATTTCCTGCCTGTGGTGAGCGTTGTGCTCAGCTGAGTTTGGCAGCAGCTAGAAACCCTCCATTTGCTGCCCATCCTGAGCAGCTCCCGTGTGTTTGGTTCCAGTGTAAAGCTCAGACCAGCACTGCCCAGATTCTGCATGGGAACGCAGGAAGATTTAGGGCGTCTGAAAATTGGGACATGGATGCCGGTGGTTGTGTAGTCAGAAAGCGAAGTCCTCCATTCAGGAATATTTCTGTTAACACAATACCATCCAGCATTGGTACGGGGAATATATGCCTGAGGGAAGGACAAAGTACTCTCCTGAGTACCTGTTAACTGTTTTAGCTCGGGTTTAGGTGAGCCAGGGGAGTGGACATGGTGGCACACCAAAAGGATGGTGCTTTCCTTCTCCCCACTGCTTGCCCCCAAGTCTGGCTGCCTGGCCACGGTCCCTCTTGTGCATTGGCTTGTGTCAGCTGAGTTAACTCTTTAAATCAGAAAAAAATCCAACAGAAGTCCTTTGCAGCTTGGTGAGGTGATTCAGCTGATCGAGTGGTCAGGCTGAAGTTAGAGTCAACACAAGGGCAGGACCATGCAACCAGGAGGAGGAGAGGGAGACGGGTCACTCTAGTGACAGTGACCTGACAGCTCTGCTCAGCGGTCTTGTCAGGTCAGGCTCTGGGCCATGGAAGTATCTGCTGCCTCAGTCTCAACCTGTCATCCAGCTCTGGAAGCAGTAGAGGAGAGGTCCTCCATTCAGTAATGTTCCAGCTGTATGCACTCACTGAAGACGGGTTGGGTTGTGAATGACTTGGAAGCTTTGTGAAGAAAATAGTGTCACTGTGTATTCAGAAATGCCACCATAAAGCACACACAAAGACTAAGTAAATTTGCATTGGCTTTTCCTACCTCTCAAGAACTGTTCCGTGTGAAAGTTTACTGGCACAGAGCCTATTTTGGGAAAAAGGAGAACAAGGAAAAGATGAGGAGAGGCTGAGGGGGCTGGGATTGTTCAGCCTTAAGAAAAAAGGGTGAGGGAGGACCTCACTGCTGTCTGCTGCTAAAAATGGGAGGTGGTAGGACAAGTAGCAATGGACACAAGTTGCAACAAAAGAAATCTAGTTAGATTTTAGGGAAAAAAATTCGCAATATTGGTCATGGTTTGACCACATGACCCCCAGAGCTAATTAATCTTGAATAATGATTCTAGGGGTTTTTTAGTATGTTATGTCATGTATTGGTGACCCATTATATCTCTCTGATAAACAATGCTGGCTCCTTTTTGTTTGCTTTTGAGCCATAATTCTTTTTAGTCTCTTATCTTTTCTGCTGGTTTTGGTGATTGGTATTTGCTTTTTTAAAAAAGAAAAAAAGATAATCTCGGTTTGGCCTGCAGTACCAATCCTGTAATTGTGTCTTCTCATACTATAAATTGATTGTAATAATTAGTCACAGCTAAATTCTTCTCTACTGCAAGTCCACCAACTTCAGTGTTACATAATATCGATTTGCCAGGATTATTAGATTGCACGCGTCCGGCTCACTGAGTTATGGCTGTTGATGGAGTTTGTCTGACAGATGTCCTGGCCACTATCCACATTCCTCCTGTTCTGAAAAACAGAGGACGTGAGTCTGCAAGTCTGACGAGCCAAGCCCTTTCGTAACCTTTAAATTAATTTATTTTCATGTGTTTATTTTGGAAAGACGGCAGCAAAACGAAGTTTGTGTTGTTGCTGTAAGACTTATATATGCCAAAATCAGAATATAAAGTATGTAATACTGCCGTTTTATATTTTTGTTAAATATTTCCAGCCCAATTAATTATATAGTTGCAGTATGGCTCAGTTCACAGAATTGTTTGGAAAAAATATCACAAAAGTTTCGGAGGACATAAGTAAAATGTAAGTAAAATGTTGAGAGTTCAAAGGGGTAGATGACTATTCTCAATTCAGACCTGAAAACTCAGCTGTTTTAAATCTTTGACTCAAATGTGATCTTAATTTAAAAAGGAAGAACAGAAAACATGGAAAGAGAAAAACAAATTTTTGGCAGGAACATGACTAGACAGTCACTGGGGTAGAAAAAGAAGAGAGTTCACTGTCTCCAAAATATGGCATGATCTCACAAATGTCTCTAATTTCTTCACTATCGTTCTTTTGAAGATGACTCTGCACAGAGGTTCGCAGTGCTGTGGAAGACTCCCCGTAGACTAATGAATAAGCTATTAGAAGAAATAAGCGTGTGTGTGTATGTGTGTTAGAAAACGGCTAGAAAGGTCTTTTTGAGATTCATGTGTTTTTCATGACAGTTCCTTTGGTGGGAGCCAAGTTCTGCCTTGGACCCTGCACAGATGTTTTTCCTGCTATGCAGAGAGGAGGGAGGGTTTTGATACCTCACAAACGCTGTTTGCTTTTGCTGAACACCAGCTCCCTGTGTTGTCTGAGGGCGGAGGAACGTCTTATGGCGCCTGGGATCCAGAGTCAGCGCTGGAAACAGGGAGAAGGCCTTGTAAAATTAAATGTGTGGCACTGAATCAGTTCAGAACATTGGTGTGTTCAGGCTCACTAGATTGATCCCTTTGATGTTCAGTACCAGCTGCTTCCGGCTAAGATGTGGAAACCATTTTAATGCACCTTACATACGTGTTTTTCCTAATCTTAAAAGTTGATGAGGTTTGTTTCTTTGTATTTCCCTTAAAACGCATCTCACAAGTTATAAGTCCTTTATGCTTACTTGTAATATTTGATTTTAGTGGCTTTTGTATTTGCAGCACAACTACATGTTATCTGTTTGAAAAAAAGGAAGAGGGGGAAAATAAACCCTATGCATCTCTTCTATGTCTTTGTTCTTTTGGAAAGAAAACTGGGAGCATACTTAGCTGGGTAGTAGCTGCTAAACAATAATATTTCTTACAATTTTTACCTTCCTGCTTGTACCGAAAGAAATATGCTTTGGAATACAACATAACGTGCTAAAAATAAGTTGATACACATGTGAAAATGTGAAACCTGGTGCTTAAAGATCCCACTATGATAGGTTAGGTATAGCTATGCTTTTTCCTAAACTCTGCAGGATTTTTGGGGGGTTGTTTTTAAACTCTCCTTAGCAAAACACTTGCTATATAATTATAGTTGTTTTTCCTAATCTTTTCCTAACGCTTTCAGCAGCTGTCATCTCTGCTTTATGAGAATCAGAATGAGGTCATCCAGTGGTCAGAATGAATATTTACAAGTTCTGATACAAAAACATTGACACGCTGGCATGGAGCAAGTTCATTCTTAAGGCTTCATCTGAGATCACCAAAACATGTGTTTAAAAGATGGATGTGGCATATCATCGTGCCCGAGACCATTTCAAACACTGCTATAATCTGTGAAGTCTTATGCTGTAATATTTCTGTACCGATCTCTACTTTCTTTTACTAAAATGTATTCTCTTATTCACTTGGTTGCTGCATATAGGGTAGACTTCAGTGAGTCTTTGTGAGACCTAGATTTTCTCTTACATACCAAAATTAGTGGAAAAACTGTACAAATGAGATAGAGTCATAACTGTTACTGTGTAGATCACCTTATCTTGTCTGTGTTTATGTCCTTCATCTGAGTTTCCTGGTTTTTTATTTTGCATTCTGATCTGAGGGATGAGAGAATCTGCCTCTTTCAATAAGGTTTTACAATTACCTATAGTCCTAATTAAAATAATTTTTCATGCTGGCATCCTTTTTAGGTTATACTACAACTATCCTGTAGATTAAATGATTATTTCTGTTAATGTTAAGGAAAGCCTGCCTACCTTTGCTCTTCATTTCCTGCCTCTGAGCCATCGCACCCTGTCTGGAAGGCGGCTGCCGCGGGCAGCAAAAGGGTTAACCAGAATTGAAAGGGCTTACACAAAAGTGGAAGAACAAAATAATTAAAGAATTGTTTTTGTGGTAGGAAAGAAAAAGAGGTACTTTTTATAACCACCGTTAGACAGCTCTGTCAGGGCACATGTCATTTTGAAATAGAGTTAAAGCTGGAGCTGCTAAAGGCGTAAGACAAACAAGGCATTTGGGGTCTAACATTCTTTCAGCCCAGCCTATGCTCCTTCATGTTTAATTGCCTAATTACAGTTTACTGTACATTTTAATGGCACAGACTCTGAATCACTCAAGCTAAAGCAATGTATGATGCTGTGGTGCTCACTGCATTTTTCCAGTCTAAGTGGAATTCATTAATGTGCGTAGTCAAGCAAATGAAATGATCTTTTGTGCCATTTGCTCTCGTTCCTTCCTGGTTTTCTCAACTGACTAGCATCTTTGGGGGGGTTAACAGCTGTGCAAGTAAAAAAGGGAAGGAATAACAAGTGAGTAATGGGCTACTTTTTTGTGGTATTGAAAATGGCGAAAATATTGGTCGACAATACCGATTAATCCAGCATTTAGCAGAAAACAGCAGATTTCCATGTTTCAAATACAGATCCCTGATTTGTTGACTATTGATTTGTCGTGGTCACTGAAGCATGCTATAGTCTTAACACAATATTGAACTTCCCGATAGTCCTTCAGGGCAGTGTTAAAACCTTGTTGATGTTCGACAAATTATTTGACCATTAATTAGACTGTAAATCAGTAAGTCAGTTCCTACCACTTTTTTCTTTGTTTCCTTTTCCTTCTTTTTTCCTTTTCCCTTTTCCTTTTTTCCTCTTTCCTTCCCTCCCTCTCCTTTCCCCCTCTTTCTTTTTCATGCAACAGAACACAAAAGCTACGTTGTTTGGAAATTTGCATGTTTGCTTTGTAGTGAATCCATGATTTAAATACAGATTATTTACTGCTACAACCAAACAGCGACATGAGTGGTAGGGAAGTACTTTTGTAATATGTTAATAAACTTACCAGTTTTTGCTATAGTTTGATAAATCATGATGGCTGTATGGCACATTACAAATGAGAGTTACAATCAGATCTCTCTTTTTCTGGTTTCTAGTGATTTGCTTGAGATCATCATCGGTAGAGTTCAAATTAAAGCTTGGCTATAGTGAGAGTGATAAATATTTGATAGACATTCATTAAAAGTGTCACCAGCTGTTTTGGATGATACACTTCAGAAGCAAGCCTCGTTAGCTGTGGAACGAGTAGCTGCTTCTTTCTTCCTCATTAGTCCATCAGGAGTGCGCTTATCAAGGGAGGAAGGGAGCATAAAGGACAACAACCTCATTGAAACCAGGCACGGAAGGTAAAGTGTTTCAAGAAAATCAGTAGTATATCCGTATTTGATTTCTACTGGGCCAGTGTGGAACCTGTAGCAAATGCCAAGTCCTTTCCTGAGTTTTCTGCAGAGGTGGTGGATGGTTTATTGCAATTGAGCTGGTTCCAGAGCAGACCGTGTTCCTTGCTGTTCATGGGGAACTGCCTAATGCTTGTACGCAGCATTAAATTGTGCTGTCTGCATTGGCTACTTAGTCCTCCGAATCAGTAGCCGGAGGAACGGGACGCTGCTCAAGTCCACAGAAAAGTAGAGGGTTGGAGCCTGAAGAGCAGAGCAGTAAGTGGGGCAGGGATGGAGGCTGAACCTGGGTCTAGTCATAGGAGGAGCGGGTCACTGCAATGCTTCTGGTCGTGGCTAAGCGATAGAATAGTTCCTGTTTACATCAGTATTTGGAGTTGGAGTACAGCTTTTCTGTACTCCATAGGCTCTTAGCCCATTGCTATTAGCCCGTTGCTATCAGGAAACAGAATATGGTTTTGTACATGTTTATCCCCTCTTCTTCACAGAGAAAGCACCCATGTGTCTGCAGTGAGCTACCTTGTTTTTATAGGGCTTTTTTTCCTGTCGTGGAGATTTTGTGTTGGTAGCGTCTTGCATCTCTACACAGATTGTAGACCCCCATGTGGAAAAAGGGCAAAGCCGCAGAAATGCGCCCTGTGCATGCAGCAGGCAGCGATGAGGCTTGTGATGGTCTTTCATGCTGCCTTGGACCAGGCTCTGAGAAAGTTTCTGCCCTGGAGACCACGTTTACCCTAATGGTAGAGATGCTTTATCTTTGCTGGTTTGACCTGCAGGCTCGCAGTATTGAGCCCGGTGCTTGCACGTTTATTTTATTCCCTTAGGAGCAGGGCATGGGTTACCAAACACAGATACAGAAAATAGAGGTGGTGCCACAGGTGCAAATGAGAATCTTTGCCTGTATTATCAGTCTGAAATTAATGGTAGAAATGAGTTGCTGTAAGAAAGACCAATTTCTTGAAGAAAGAGATTTTCAGCCTTACCTAGGCATCTCTTTATTTTTGCAGCTTGATCACGGCAAGAATGATTTTTCAGCGCTGTCGCTATTTTTCTCCTGGGCCAAAGTGTCGAGTTCCAAAATGAACAATTTTTTCACTGTGAAAAATATACAAATTTCTGAAACTGGAGAGTTAAATGGAAGTGAGAACAATACCACTTTACAGGGATTACTCACAGATGGCAGTTTCAGAACGTCATCTATTTCATATAAAAAATACACCCTTCTCCTTCCTCAAGAGTGAAATTATGGTGGGAGCAGTGAAGGAAGGATAAGACAAAACTCAGTGAACTTCATTAAATGGCCTCTTCTGCTGAATGGAAGACCAAGCAGCAGCAGAGTGGTGTTTTCAGGGTATTCTTCATTTGTAGCTCTGTGAAAAGAGGTATTCTGCCCTTCTTATCCCGGGGGTAGGCAGGGCGCTGAAATATGCAGTAGTCCTGCCATACATATTGTTTAGAAAAGTACAATTTTTGCACATTTTGGCACCACATCTTTTGAGATAAACCAGTGTTGTGGTTTCGGCCGGACTGCCCACTGGTGCAACCGACAGAAGAGAAAAATATTTGATTGTGTAGAAAGACATAAGCCCCATCCACCCAAATAGAGCCAGTCTGGCTAGCCACAGGTTTCCGAGCATACATAACCTTCCTCTTGCTACAGTAGTGTCAACAGCCTGTTGCCATAAAGCACCCTAAAGCAAAGTATTGGTGAGTGGTTATGCTTTTTCTCTTAGATGATTTCTGCTCTGAGGTAATCGCTAAGGCTCCATTCCACAAACACAGACAAGGAGTAGTTTTACTCGTTGAGCCTTTTCTGAACAAGTGAAGCAATTAAATAATCAGATATGTTTGAGCTTTCTTATGACATATGTTTATACGCACATTTTCATAAACAGGCTGCATTTTTCAAATGTAAATAAAAATACTATGATTTCTGGCCTGTGGCTGCCTCTGAAGGCTCTGTTAGCTGACAAAATTTGAGACACGCTTCTGAAGCCCAGAGGGAGCAGCAGGTCCTGCCCCTGTACTTCCCTGCTTGTACCCGTAGCAGAAAACATCCCATCAGAGATCCTGATCCTGTCCCCCCTTGCTTCACGCGCACTGCCTGCCCGCTGCCGAGGGAGGTGGGCGCTGCTGGTCCCTGCCACCACCTCGCGTCCCCCGTGTCGTTGGCTGTGCCGGAGGAGCCCAGGCTTGTGCTTTCCCTTACCCCTGACATGCTCCAAGGTCTGGTCTAGAGGTGTGCCTGCCCACTCCTCTCCGTTTCCTATAAGCAGAGATTCCTCTTATATAAAGCGATAAATCAGGACTTGCCATTTGTGTTTAAACTGTCAGGCGCTCACACTAGCAAAAAGTGAACCAGGATAATCATTCTTAATTTTCATTTTTAGGTATCGTGATCATGTAGCTCAGTGGAACACAATAGGATTTCAGCATACAGTACAAATCAAATTTAAAAGCGTAACTCCCATTAGCGCAGCCGGTGGGGCTGGTTTTCTCCATGCTGAAAATGCATCTATGGCATTCATCTCTGATCCACTTAATTGCTGCTTACCATTGAATTTTTCTCCCTGATCAAAGTCCAGTTCTGCCTACCACAGTGTAATGCTGGCTGTTACCAGACATCAGCAAGAGCAGGATTCTTTCAAAATTAAGGTTCAGTTCAGGAAATCCAAGGCTGTGCTTGCTTGTACTGGGGCAATTTTATTGGCAGCTGTAAAGTGCTCTGATTTTAAATCCTGGCATTTAATTCTCTGCTGTTAAAATCATTCAGTAAATGAATGTGAAATCTCTTTATGTACTCTCTGCGTAGCTCGGAATTTACACATGCTCAGTTTTTGTCAGTCTTGAAACACGTCTCTCAGCAGCTGAGAGGAACTAATGATACTGTAAGTTTCTATTTCTTAATGCTGGTGTGGCCAAAGTGCCCCTCAGCTTCCTCTGTCTCTCGTGAGTCAGGATTGTTCTGTGTAGATGTTTTGAAGACGCTTTTCTGGTTTATCTTCTGTCCTAAGGGACTGGTCCTGACCTTCCTCACTATGAAAAGCGATAATCCTGTTTTTTGGTGTGACTGACAAACGCAATCAGATCTTACTAGTCACGCTTGTATAGGCTTTCGGGGGGTTTGGCACAGAGGATTGATTTAGCACAGTGTCTGTGGAAGCTTTTTCTGCAACAAGGAGCCCAGGTGTTCGTGTAGCTTGAAATTACAGGCAAATTCCTGCTCGTCCTAATCCTTATCCTATTCTATCTACAGGAGGATTATGTCCTTTTTCAAGGGCTGGGACATGTTAGAAGAATGTATTTGGTGTTGTTTAGACCTACTGCAGCTAGCTGGTAAACGGAAACCAAAATAATCGTTGCGGTTGTGCTGCCAAATCTCAGCTGACTGCTCAAGGCATTATGGTGGTAGTGAACTGGAACTGCTTTTTTTTTAGGGAAAGCTTTTTTTGGCCAAAGAGAACATATATGGCAGCAAGTCATATTGCAGCCCGTGTCATTTACTTCTCCTGTATGACTTTGTTTTGCATTTCACTGTGTCTTTATTGACTTATTTGGATAGCAATTATATCATATGCCAGAATGGTATTGTGTACATAGGAATCGCTCTCAAATACAATTCAAAGGCCGCAGACTTGTTCCGAACATCTGAGCACATTACTGAACGCATTAACACAATCAAATTGCAAAATGCATTAACAAATCTATAGTGTCTTTTAAATTTGAACCCCCGAGGACTGTGGAAATCTGTAACAGAGAAATCAGTTGTGACAGAATTGCTGTCCACGTGTTGGCAAAGTCTCAGAAATAGCATAACCCAAAAGAAGCAGTACTTACATTAATGTACCATAACTATTAAAAAGAGAAAGGGAAAACTAAGAATAATTGAGAGGCCAGAGAGAGAGAAAACATTAGCCAGAGCAGAATAAATGTTCAACTAATGTCAGTCTGCCAGGATGAGAAAAGCTCTAAACCTAAATCCACATAATTCTCTCAGATCTCTTCTCTACAAATTCACATTAGTCATGAATACCAAATACACTGATTAAAAAAGTACATCTGTAAGCTAAGTAGGCTAGAACAGAAAAAAACCCAAAACACTGGTAAGACCATCCACTGGTATTTGTGATGACATAGTTTCCAGACCAAGCAAACAAAACAAAACAGAAAAAAAAGAAAAAGTGAAATCTCCAGAAATCATGCCTGGTGTACAACCTCTTAATTGCTACCAGGCATTTTTTTTCCCGTGGTTCTTTAGAGAGCAGATGGTGTCCCTGTTATTTGTAAATTGGTTGCAGTACTGCAGAAATGAATGTAATGCTGCAAGTTATTACATTTGAAATTGTACTCTTCCACTGCACCAGGATTGTGCGTTGTAACATTCATAGCCAGCCCTTTTCAGATTATTTTTAACATTTTATTCATTTTTTTTCTGTCTGAAGTAGGAAATGCGTGTTCAAAGGATCAATGCCCTGCCATGACTGGCGATATATAATGAAAGTGAGCTGCAGCTTAATCTTCATTCTTCAGAAGTTTTTTACAGAGATCGTTAAGTCAGAAGTTTCACATCATGTTATGCTGAAAGCAAATGGGAATATTTGTAGTGTTTAAAAAAAAAAAATACATCACTAAAGTGACAGAATGCATCATATTATTTCAAATAAAGGATAATGTTCTAATACGTACTGGTACATATGGGCAAACTATAGGGGTATTTCCTGGCAATTCAGGAAGGTATTTTTGCCCATTTGCAAATATAGCTTTATTTCTTTTTTTTTTTTTCCTGTACACAGACTTTTTTTCTCCTCAGTCTCCCCAACTTCAGCACTGGATACATAGAAGCAAAACATGACATTATGATGGATTTCAATCTGAAATACATAAACTTAAAAAAAAAGACCACCCAATGCCACTAAAAAAAAGTGTTACATGAAAGTAACCTTTCTAGAAAAGGAGGTGTTTTCAAAAGCAGTCACTGTCTGGGTCAGTTTAAGAGCTTTGTTGGTGACCAGTGGAACATGATTTCCAGTGTGCTGAGGGGACTTGAGACCAAACACCATCTGCAGATGCATGAACCAGCTAAAAGGGACTAGAAATAATATGCATCTTTAGGGGCCATCACCTTGTCCCTTCAGAAATGATACTGATAAACTTGAAAAGATTGACAAAGGTGATGTTTCTCGCAGTGAGAAGCTTGATCTGTTTAGTTTAGCAATGAGAGAGCAAAAGGGTGGCATTTCATATTCTAGAGAAATGCTGGAGAAAACATTTATTCTAGTAGAGAGCCACCTAATTTAGCAGAAAGGCATAAAGTGTTCTAGCGACTGAAGGCTTCAATCTAATATATTAATACTTGAAATGAGACATGATTTTAAAATGGTTAGAATAATTAACCCCGAGAGCAGCTTGCACAGGTATTCAGCAGATTCTCCTTCACGCAAAATCTTTAAATAGAGTTTTTTGCATGTCTTTCTGAAAGCTATGTTGTAGCTGACAGGAGGTTACGGGCTTGATCTAGAGATAGAGATGTGTGTCTGTACGTTGAGCTAAACCTGGGCCCCTGCCCAATCTCTCCCAGCATCCAGAACATCCATCCCCGAATCTGGGCACAATTTTTAGCTTGAAATCTTATGGAGAATTTAGTGTCAGGGAAAATCGAGGCCTTCCAGATAAAGTTCTCTTTGACGCCGGGACAGGGTGATGGCAAACCATCCTGAAACTTGGTGACAGGCACAAACTACCTACTGAGAAGTGGTCGAGAGCAGCTTTTTAAACTGAGTGAGCAATTCTGGATCTATTTAAGTGTAAATCTGAGCGGGTTATCTTCAGCCAGCAAAAATGGAGAGAGCATACCTGCGCGGTGAGTGATNATCACATGCTGTTTTCATCCTCATTCGTTCATAAAGGGTATTTTGCTGAGGTGTGTGTGCGCGGCACTGGATTGTAAGCAGTGCTGTAGAAACCTGCATGAAGTGGGAAGGGACAGATGGATGAGGAGGGAAGAAAGCTTGGAAATGTGTGCACGTGGCTTGGAAGCACACTGTGGATGCACCTCTTAAGGTGAACTGCTGTCTTAATAAGGAGCTATTTTTTTTATTTTGCCTTTGGTACAGTGTTTCCTTGTACCTTTCTAGCACTTAGTGCAGGAAACGGTCACCCTTCTGGAATCACCAGAAGCAATGTCAAAAATGATGCTGGTCTAATGGGGAGGAATTCCTGAAGGGAAANAATATCAGTGAATGAATGAATGAAGCACAGTGCGGTTTTCATTTTAATTGCATTCTGTCCAGGGCAGCATCACATGCTGTTTTCATCCTCATTCGTTCATAAAGGATATTTTGCTGAGGTGTGTGTGCGCGGCACTGGATTGTAAGGATCGCTGTAGAAACCTGCATGAAGTGGGAAGGGACGGACGGATGAGGAGGGAAGAAAGCTTGGAAATGTGTGCACGTGGCTTGGAAGCACACTGTGGATGTACCTCTTAAGATGAATAGCTGCCTTAATAAGCTACGATTTTTTTTTCCCTTCGGTACAGTGTTTCCTTCTACCTTTCTAGCACTTAGTGCAGGAAACGTTCACCCTTCTGGAATCACCAGAAGCAATGTCAAAAATGACGCTGGTCTAAAACTTTTTGAAGTAATGGCAGGTCATTTTGAGTTGTTTATAAAAGGAGTGGTGGGATCACTGCACCGAGATATTACCAAGCACTGAACGTACCAAGAAGTGCTGAGAATGAATGAAATGTGAAGTTAACCTGATACAGTTTGATCTTATGCTTCACTGAAGTTATGTAGTAACTGCAATGGTCCTGGATGGTTGTCGTCATAAAACAAAGTGCTGTAACTATTATTTCAGTGAGTAAATCACAACCAGCATACTCACTGGCTGTCACAACAACATGCATCCAAATTGGCATTAAAATTATCATCCTCATACCTGGGCTGGGAGGACCTCCGCAAAGCAATTTTCTGCTGTCCATCTTCTTCCTGTGCAATGAACTGGGAGTGAACGCCGTTCTCTGGGGCTGCTAATTCCGCACCAGCCATGAATGCAAAAATGTTTTTGGTTTAAAAGGTAGTGTCAAGGTGAAACTTTTCATTCTGGGAGCAGGGCGGAAACAGTGTGGAGGGGGGAGCCTCAAAGAATTCAGTAATTGAATTAATAGAAGTATAATAAGAGGAAAGAAGGCTGCATCTTGGTTCTGATTGACTTTCACCACGTCCCTTTCAGTCACAGGAAAATGTAGTGTTCCACTTTGTTCTGCAAATATTGTCAAGATCATTCATTTGCCCCTTTTAACTTATTATAAGGCATTCATGCAGTGGATTTTTAATTAAAAAATAAAAGGCAAGGCTCAGCCTTTTTTATTTGGACCGCTCAGTTTGCATTTCAATCTTTTTTATGGATGCCTTGTTGAGCCCTTAGTTGCATGTCATTTACAGCCTCTGCATCTACCCTTTGGCATGATTTGAAATGAGAGAGTGGAGCCGTCTCATTCAAATTCGACAGACTTTTCCATCTAAAAATTCCCACACACCTTTTTCTGCAATCCAGTTATAAAGGAGCAGAGAAATAATGCTTGCAACAACAGAGGCAGCATTCATGAAGAAATGAAACTAGGTGCTGATGGCAGGAGATAGAGCCCACAACAAGCCACTTCAAGTTATATGGTTCTCACTGATTCAATTCCCGGAGGAGGAAAGAACTCACAATTAAACTGCGTGGAAATTGGAGGGTCTTCGAGACTGTCTTTGTTGTATATGGTCTCAGAGTTATGTACCAACATTTACCTCCCTGCTGAGTTTTCACTTCCAAGGAGTTTAGCTGAATGTACGTGTCTAGTTTATTGCTTATTTTATTTTTCCTTGCCTTTTTTCTTTCTCCAACCTGATTCCCCAGGATGTTATTTCTGGTAGCGGGATGCAGGGTTTGGATGAATGACTCCGCAGGGGTTCTCCTGCTCAGTATTCTGCAGGGGTTCTCCTCGAAACCCTTTAAAGCCCGCTGGCAGCGAGCAGACATCGCTGACATGTGACCTCGCCACAGCTTTCCTCTGGCGCTGCTCAACACCCTCCGGAATATTGTTACTAATTCTTATTTGTTAAACTCTGACACTGTGTCGGGCACAAATACCAAACCAGTTCTGGTTTCAGAGAGCCGGAGTCCAGAGAGACCTAGGAGGATAAAATGCATGGGGAGACTCAAGAGGCCAAAGAAATTGATACGTAGGTGTGATGTGTATGTTGAATCGTAAACACGCTGTCAGAGTCCCCTGACCACACGATCAAACTTCCAAACAGATTTATAGCGGGTGACTCGCAGTAGGTTTAGCAGAAGTGCATTTGTACCTGAATAAAGGCGTTAATAATCGAGAGGAAAGATGCTAGATGAAAAGGAGCTTAACAGGAGTAAGACCGCACTTTGTTGAGCTGGCAAGTGCTCTCTTAATAAGTCCAAATCAACTGACGACAACACCGCAGTTTTCATCTTCTTTAAACGGGTGTGACCTTCCTGTGACTGCTGGGGCTACTTTAATTTATCTGACACCAAAAGCTGCTGTCTTGGGTTTTTATAAATCTTTCTTTTTAATTTTAATACCCTGCATTACCTTATTTCATTTCAGAAATGTCTGTGAACTCTGTTTATCAGTTCTGTAATATATATTTATCACTTTCTATACAAACTATTCGCAGGTACTTATGTAATGAGCACTATTAGTCCTTTATAAAGATAGGAGTGTTTGCCACATTTCCTTTTAAATAATTTATCCTCTCCCCTTGTCTGCTTGCTCGACATCTGCTGTGTTTATATTCTTACTACTCCCATTATCAGGGAGTTTCTCACTGCCTTGCAGAAACACGCTAAGCAGCTTGACTAATGTCTGTCATATGCAGTTCATTCTTTTTTGCCTTCTTTCTCCAGGTGGGAGATTGTTTATACAACGTTGCTTTACTTCTAAGGGGTTTTTCTAAAGTATGTGTACACCATATATATGCTACAAAATACTGTGTTATCAAAATCAAAGGAGTGCCTATTGCATTTGGAAAAAACCAAGATGGTGAGGGTTTAAGCTCCCACGGAAGCTTGTTCTGGTCTGAAAATTGTCTTCTGCACAGCTGAGGTTTATTCAGCTGTGATAAACTCTTCTTCTGTCTGTAACTATAGCAGTCTTGTTATGGAAGGAGATCATTAGATTTCTTGGCTGTAAGAAATAGCACATGGAAGTTGAGATGGCATTTTAATGTTTGTCACTGTGAAAGCAAAGATCACTACAATGTTTGGCTTAGAGTTTCTTGCCAGTTGATTGCTCAGATTGCTCTGTTGTAGACCAGCTGGCAAGAAACAAAGTTGGGTCATCGTTTGGGAAGAAAAAAATGCACCAATATATGTGATTTTTTCATTTATCCCAAATCATGGGATGTGCCTAAACATGGTCCATTCCATTGTCCATTGCTTTCAAAGTGTCCTATGTACTTAGGAGATTGCTATTTGCATGAGTATCACTTCCATTTTCCTAGAATCGAGAATATTTGTTTCATGTCGGTGTGATTTGTAGTTTTCTATTCATTCTTCGTGGAACATCAGCAAAATGTTTAGGGAAGCTGCAAAATTCCAATTCTACAATATCAAAATTCCTGTCATTTTTCTCATTCTCCTGGTACATTATAGTGAGATTTTTTTTTCTGTGCTATAAGNAAAAAAAAAAAAAAAAACATGACAAAAAAGAAGTCTAATACCAGGAAAAGTCAGTTTACATTTAGCAAGCAGAAGAGAATTTACATTAAATCATTTCTACACTGGAATTTTTCAGTAATTTTTTACATTTGTTCGCGATTTTACCTTTTGATCTGTAGGGCAGGGACCACAGTAAATCTGTTATGCCTGATGCCGTAATTCATGCGGAATGAATGGACTGTGATGGATTGCTTTGTTTCAACAATTGAAGTAAACAGATGAAATTTTTTACCTTGAGACTTAATAACAGATGATGAATGAGAACTTCTGTTGAACAAGGAGTAAGGTGTACTTTCCTGGGGCTTATTATAATGCTGAGCAATCTCTGGGAATATGATGAAAAGCAGGCAAGCAGCTCCGTGGGAATACACACTTTTCCCAATAGAGAAAGTGAGGCACTCAATGGAGCACGACTTTGTATGAATTGGTCTCCAAAATGATAATAGCTGGACTAAATGAAACCTCTCTTTCCTCCTGGCTTGTTCCCTTTTGCTCTATTTGTAAGACTGCAATAGAGCGGCTCTTCCAAATTTCATACTTAATTTAGATGGAACCGAAAAGGTGTTGGCATTGTTCTGCTTACAGGCTTTCTCTCTTCTGTGGGGAAATGATTATCTAAAATACAGTTTCAGGCATTGAATTTCTGCTAGTTCCAAGCTGGGACACCATGACATTTTAATTTTAGGCTCTGGTAACCAATATCTTGCAGTTCTCAAGTCCATTGAATGTTTTGATAGATTCAGGGTCTGGCCTAGCTTTGAGAAATAGTTCCCAATTATAGCCTTGCCACAGCGAAACGAAGACCAGCACTGTCAGGCTTGCTCCTTCCAAAGGCATCTGACCATCTTTTTAGCTCATTGGAACCGAGTCTTGTATCTCTGAGCTGGAAGCCCATTAATAGAGGTTACAAGAATTTGCACACATTCAGTACTCTCACTACAAGAGCTATTAAATTAAATAAACACTTGTTAATGAGAGCAATACGGAGAAATATGCCAAATTGCTTGGAGTGATATAAAAAGCTTAGTGCATGCCTACAATAGCCCAGTATAGATGGAATTTACTCAGTTAAATCAATAGCCTGCAGTCTATGTTTACAAACTGGCAATCTCCATTTAATGAATCAAATTGTCTTTGTTTTATTCATCAACAGTGAGGCGCCCTGTGCACAATGAAATTACTTCTTTAGAGTCATCTCTGTCTTTTTGCCTTCATTTTACCCCCCCTCTCCCGGCCCTCTCCATTTTCTTATTTCCCTGTGAATTTGAGGAAAGGAATTCTTCCTCCTTCTTGCAGGATGTCTTCAGTAAAAGCCAGAACTTGCACTTCTTCCCTCGGTGTTGTTCAATAGTCTGTGCTTCACCCTGAAACATAGTAAAAACCACCGCTGACAGATCGGCTGCATTCACTTGCACATACGACATTTATAATGGCATTTTAAGTAGAAGATGTATTCAGCATGATGCTCCCCTAGTTAATGTATTTGAAATCACCAGCTTTACTGCAGCATTCAGAAATGTGTATTCATTAAAACATTTAATGTAGCTTTAAGTGCATGAGTGGTTTAAATATGCAGACATGTCTGCCTCCTGAAAGTCAAACCTGGGACACTTCCAGGTGTTCATAGTCATCCGTCCTGCGTCTTTTTTGTACGTTGTTGAATGGAAGGCTGCTGGATTTTTCTGTCAGCGCAGTAGTACGTCAGTTATTTTAAACCCCAGTTTAAGGCTGTGGAGTTCATGAAAACGAGCTGTCTCTGAACTGTTTTGCTGAATAAGAAGAGATGGAAGGGAGAGGCGGGCAGGAAGGAGAAGGGTTGCCCTTGAGCACCGTCTGTACTGCATATCGGGGTGCACAGCTGGCGGTGTGGGTGCCGTGATGGATCCCTAGCAAGGGAGCTTTCTGTACAAGTTCAACAAAAGTCACACTGGATCTTCTGCTAAGTGAATTTACAGAACCTTAACTTACGTGACATGCAGCTTAAGAAGGTTGGTAATAATAACTAAGCTTCACTTTCTGAACATCTCTGCATACCTCCAAAGTATGGTCCAAACCTGTATGTTGCCTATAGATACATGTCCCATTTTTACCACATAAACAAAACAGAAACTGATTTCAGGTTTTAAATGTGGTTTTAACAATATTAAGGGAAAAAAAAAAAAAAGTGGGGTTAATCTTCCTGAGCAGAGCCAATTTCTTATTTCACTAATGTGGAATCCAACAGTTCCACTTTAATAGTCATGTAAGTCATACTCCTACTGAGTAAATGCCTTGTAGTCCTGTGAAAATAAGAAGGCATCTATTAAAAATGTGTGCAACTCCAAGAAGCAGGGTGATCCACTGAGTGAAATACTAGACAAGGAGTTGGCATAACTGAGATTTGCTCTGTTGCTTTTTCCCTGTACGATGTTTACCAGATTACTGTGGTCAAGATCAGGAAGTCCGTATAATTTGGGTGCATAAATATATTGCTAGGTATGAGTCTGACTTACTTTTTGGAAATCTTTTCATGAACTGTAGCTGTCTATGGAGCTGGGTTAGCCTGAGTCTAATCAGTTAATTATCTAGGATACCCCTGCAATCAGTGGGGACAGGTAAGTACCGCCAGGTTTGATTCAGCCCAGTCTAGGGTAGGTGTGTGAAATGCTGGGACAAGTGAACTTCTGGATGTGCTGCTGTGTTGTATTTCAATACTGTAGGAGCTCAGGCATCTATTCAGTCTAAATATAACTAGTAACTGAGGTGCTGAAGTTAAATGAACCTCCAGCTCGTTTTGTTCTTCTTCTTCATGGTCAGGACACAAGATTGATGCTGTGAAGATAAAAACGTTAGAAACTGTGAAGTGCTTATGTCAGTGACTGAGACTTACTCCTATCTTCTGCCACCACTGTGAAGTCTGAGCACCTGCATGTCTTCGCTTTAGAGATGCACAAATACTCACAGGGTGTTAAGAAAGTGGAGAAAATATGATTTCTTGGGGCTTGTTCAGCTTTAACCAAACTTAATGCATGTGATTCAGTATGCCTGATTTTCCAAAACTTAGAAAGCCATTTTCATTTGGTTTTTTTTTTGTATTAGGTAATTCTAAGTAGGAAATCCCACAGGGAAATGCTAGATTAGTGCCTCAGACTGTATGTCATTCTCAGAGACAAGGGAACATTTTGGGAGGCTTAATCATGGAAAATCAAGTAAATTTTTTTTCTCCAAAATTTCAGCTTTTTTTTTTAAATATAATCTGTGATTAATTTCTTTGGCTTTGAGAAGAGTATTGCAGCATACAAAATCTTTCCTTAATGATTGCCTGTCACTGTATTATGATATTTATTTATCTTAAGTTTCAGGAACTCTCTTAAGCTGTCTTCAGATTTTGTGCTGCTCTAGAGGCTGGCAGAATAGGTCAGCTGTACAAGAGTGAGGTTTTCCAGTACATATAGTAGGGAATATCTGATGCTTGATTTAAAAGGGCATTGGTAATTCTGGCTTTAGGATGTACAAAAATTTCCCCTCACAATTACATTACATCTAGAATACAACATTTTCCTTTGCTCATGTTTAAACCGTGGCTTTATTTTTCCTATTGCTTTCATTTCTCTCTTCTTTGAGAGGGTTGGAATCCAGTAAAACACTGCCACTTTTAAGCCAACTGAAGCTAACTGTGATTGTTGATGCTCAGAGTGTGACTGATGGTGCTTAGCACCGAGCAGAATCGGCTCCCCTGCATGTGCTAAGTCTCCTCATGGACTATTTAATCTGCAAACAGAGCTGTTATCTTTCAGCAGGAGTTTTCTCTAGGTTCTATTTCGAAAAGCAACTGCGAGAACAGATAAGGAATGATACCAGAGAGAAATAAGAAATGGAAGAAGAAAGAAATGAGAACAAGAAAAGGGATATGTTATAGAAGAGCAGATAAATATTTGAAAGAGAACAGTTATAAAACATTAAAATTGACATTCTTATGCTCCTAATTCTTACAATCCCAGGAGATCTTACGCATTTCTGTTATTTTAATATATAAATTAATACATACAGGGGCTTCAAATGATCTGACGATCTTGCTACTTCAGCCGATGTGCAAACATGTAAGATACAGTATTTACCTTGAAGACCTTGCAAGCTAGACCATGAATCCATCAGAGAAGGTGGCTACTTAAAACATTTATTTGTTTTGGTTTATTTTGTTTTGTTTTCTTTTATAGTGGAATGACAATGGATGCTTCCAAGTGTGGGGTTTTTTTAATTGTCAGGAGCCCTGATATTACACCTTTGTTTTTTCAAGTCGGAAAGATCAGAAACAAGAGGTTTAATACCAGATATCCCGCTGTGGGCAGACCAGCATAGGCCTTTCACATCCTTGGTTGGTGCTTTCATGTTCATCTCCTGTTCAGTCCTGATCAAGAGTAAAGCACCCGCATCCCTGGAGCTGAATGTAGCTCCGAGCCTGCAGATTACCTGAAGCTCCATTTCACTGCCCTGTGGTACTAAGGTGTGACTTAACAAGAGGCTCATCAAAATGGTTTTAATTTTTTTTTCTTTTATTTTTTAAGTTGTTTTACACTTCAAAAAATTCTTTTTTCTCACAAGGAAAAGGTTCCCCATGTGGGGCTCTTGGGGATGATGAGATGGCTGGTCTGTTGTTTCATGCTTTCCTGGTTTCCCACCCGATGTTGGGATTCCTCCCTCAAAAGCCTGGGATTCAAGGACAAGGTGAATTGATACACAAATTTGTTGTGATGACGTGAAATTTGGTCATGCTTATTCCCAAGCAACTTTACTAAAGGCAGTGTGGAGGAAATGTGGTTTAATCTTGCACTGGGTTTGCCTCTTAATTTTAAGGCAAAATATAACTTCTATCAGTATAAGCAATATTTTCTGTATCAGGGAATTAAAATACTGCCATATTTGCATGTTTTATGGAGCAAAATTTTAGGTCAGTTTGGCACTCCAGAATTACCCAAGAGTTTTGTTGTTAATTTCAGTGGAACAAGATTGAAGTGTTAAAGAGCATATATTCCTCCTGGCAAATTGCTACCTAGAGAAGCATTTCTGGACACTGAAATTACACTGTATTGATTTACTGATTTATTGATTTACATTTCTTTAGCTCGGGACGCTTTACTTCCAAGGCATGATCCATGATTTAGAAAGTACTCTACTATACTTAATCCTCTGTAGGAAGGAACAATGCAAGCCACTAAAAATAAATTAGCAAGGTATAGTCCTACTTCAGCATCAGATCTGCTCTGTGTCATAACAGGTGAATAATGGGGAAGATCAAGGCAGCATTTAAGAAATTTATGAAGACAGCAAAGACACTTGACAAAATTAATCTAGGGAAGAAAAGCAAAGTACAGGAGAAGGGTTTGGAAGAGGAAATTAGTGTAAGTACAAAAATATTTTATTTATCTATACTTTTCAAAGACTGTTTAATTGTTTATAGGGTTCTTGTATGTGAATGTTAGGTTTATAGAGAAGCCTCTGCGTTTCCTTCGCAACACAGAATAAAATCCAAAATTTCCAAAATTTTACCTGATTTAAAGCATCTTTACTCTTATGCTTTGGCTTTTCTAGAACAATTGGTTGTGAAACCAAATCTGTTGCTTTCCCCAAGCTCAGTGCTGGAGGCAGAGGGGTACCTAGTCATATACGCTGCTGTTCTCATGTCAGCTCTGGTCACTAGCATCAGTGGTTAAAACCACATTATCTTGCATGTAGATGCTTGTTAAAAGGAACGTGAACTCCTGATTCAAGCTGTCATATTTGCTCAGCTTGATGAGGAGCCTGTGGCAGAAGCGGTAATGCCAGAGTTATGGAATGGAACCGTCTGCTCAGAGCAACTTTCCTGACACGTTCCATTCTTGCCACCTTTGGATATCTGCAGTCTCATCCTGAGGTGGAGATGTCATATGAACATTATTTACTTTCCTGATGAGAGCTTGATGCTTCAGATGATGAAGTCTGAATGCAAGCTTTGTATTCTGTTCTCAGAAAAATACTTTGTTGATTGGTTCTCTTTCTTTTTATTCCTTTATTTTAAAATAAATGTGATTTTTCTATAATTTGTGGGTTTGTGTGCAGTGTCAGAGAACATGAGGTAGCAGTATTTTTAAGTCTTTTATGTGATGTGTTTGTTGTTTGCAATATGCTATCGTTTTTGCTACCACTTTGCATCGTAGGCAAAAATCTATTCTTCGTAAAACTGCAACGTTGTTAAATATTTTGATAGATGATTCTTTGCATCGTGGCAGAAGGGGCTAAGCGCCTGACCCGCTGGACATTATTCTTAGCACATTGTCAACACAGAGTCCCTCATGATGTGCACATTCTGTTCAAAATCTGTCTTCTGATTTAATAATAAAAGAATTTTGTTAATATGTACTCCACTCCCTGAGGAAGTGAAGTATGCAATGATTAATAACCTCAAACATCTATAAATATTTCCTCTGAGTATATTGCATTGTTTTGCAAATAGTGAGTTCCACAACATTTTTCTAACGTACTTTAAGTATCTTCTACCTACCTTTTGCATTTGAAACCTTCCTGCTATGTTGTTTACATGTGCCTAAAATGAACCGCCTAACATTATGCATCACCTAAACCCCCTGCACTGGGCTTTGACTGTGTCCAGGCAGGAGATGAAGATGACTGCCCTATGCAGGGGCACGCACAGCTTTAATTTAATCCCAGTAGTTCCCATGCCAGCAGAAGTGCAAGTGCAGCAAATGCTTTCTGAGCCAAGAATGCATCGATCCCAAGCACACCTCTGTAGCTACCTTGTCTTTGGCAACCAGGCAGCCTAGATTAAAGCCATCACGTTCCACAACTGCATACAAAAAACTTCATGCTCAGGATTTATTTTCTGGGTAGATATTTTACCCTGGTCAGCTCACACACACCATTAACCCATACATAGGAAAAGTCATTCAGATGCTAATGGTTTCTTATCCTTTTTTTTTTTTCTACAAACCAATCTTTATCATAAATTTAATACACCTGGCTCACAAGCATTTTTGGACACCAAATAGGTTTTCATCCTTAATACAACTTATTTAGTAGTGTGAAAGTATTCAAATCAGTGCCAGAAACATAATTTCTAACCTTTTTGAGGACAGGAAATGAAGAAGATAACATAGAATCTTGAACAAAATACTTTAAAAATGATGTGTAAGTGAAATCAGAGCTTGCCCCCGAGCATCTAAATGGTGATTCTAGATTCTAAATTCAAGTTTAATAAAATTTGGACCTTAAAAATGTGGCTGGTTTTGGAACCTTCTTAATAAAAGCAATTAAATTTGTCTCATTTTTAAAAATACCCTGGGCCATGCTTTACTCGATAAATCTCAAAGTAATAGTCCTGAAAACAGATATTCTTTTTTAATAGTTTGGATTGCATTACCCAAACTGAAAAAAAACCCAAAACAACAGAGCATGGGAGAAAAGAAATGAGGGTGGCACATTTATGTAAACATCACCTTTGTATTATAAAAGTACTGTATCCGTGCTGAGATGTATGTGGCAGGCAATCCATTCGGATGTTAACCCTGGCAGCACGTAGGAGTGCTTGAACGGTAGAGATTAACTGCACAGAAACATTCTCTTGTGTCTTCTTCCCTCCTCCTTCCTNCTATGATTCTATGATTCTATGATTCTCTTGCGTCTTCTTCCCTCCTCCTTCCCTCCTTTCCTCCCTCCCAGAGGTTTTATTGTTGCATTTCTGTTTCAAGCTGAAGAGTAGAGTGTGTGGCTCCACGATAGGGAAATGGATATCCTCGTTTTTAATGCTTGGGTATGCCATGAAGATCAGAGCTTTGGATGTCCATAGTGGTGGGTCAGAGCAACTGCAAATAGTAATCTAGGAAGAGGCCTGGCAATGTTCGTCATTTTAGATAATCTTAGGTAATTAAATTTACTTACCTAACATGTTTCACTTTGGTGCCCAGAAATCTGCAATATTAATGGCTCAGAAACTATTCCCTTTACTTTTATTTTCTAAAATATTAGCATTTTAATAAAATGTATATTTGTATTTAGTTCTCTTGCTGTCAATGCAAAATACAATTCCACTGTAAAGAAAATCGACAAAATAGAATGAGATGACTTATCAGCCTTGCTGTTGCTAAAAGCAGCGTGCAGTGGATCGGTGCCAGGGAACGTTGTGAAGGTCTCAGAGCTGTTGCCAAGGGAACTCCAAGTTGCACATTTTAAACGTTGGGTTTTTTCCTGAAAAGAGAACAAATGTCTCTTGGGCACTTTGGCTGGATGCTTTGCTCAGGGTTGTGGTGAAGTCTTAAACTGGAGAACTCAAGACCAGGCAGGCGCTCGTGTCAGCCCTGGAGTCAGTGTGTTTGATTCAGGATTGGGTTTACTGCAGGTGCCAGGTAGTAGCATTTCCAGTTCCCATCACCACTGCTGCTCTTAGTTTTCTCCCTCTGAACAGGGATTAATTATTGTTGACAATTAGTGCTAATTAGAAAACCTGAAAGATGCATTATTTCTCTCCATGTCGTTTGGTTTTGTTTTACTCTTTCTATGCCCAAGTATTTTCATGTTTATAATTCTTGTATAGACCTATTTCTCCTTCTGCTATTTTTGTTGGGTTTTTTTTAGTTTGCATTGAGGATATTCTTATTATCTTTTAACATTTCAAACATTCATTCACCTTTGGATGCAAGTTTTTTTAAATTTGTGTTGCTTCATTGGTGGAGACTGTTTCTTGAAATAATCACGGCAAAATGCAAAGTGGTGACTGCGTTTATTTGACCACAGCTTTACTTTTATTAGTTTACACTAATGATGGAGGCTCTAACGGGGAGAGAGTGAGCCCTCCCGTACTTCAGATACGTGCATTAGGATGGGATGAGTCACCAGCTAGTGACAGACAGGCAGACCTGGTCCTTGGTGAAGCCAGCCTGCAGCTTCCAGGTGTGCTTTCATAAGGGAGGTGTCACCTTCAGTGCCTGAAACCACATCCAAATCTTTACATGTACCTGGCACTAATTGTTCACATCCTCTAATTTGGTTGAATTGTCAAAGGTGGCAGTCCCTGTGAAGGGCAAAGAGTCTGCTGTTTGCTCCCTCCAAAGAATAAATTCTTTAGGGGGAAAAAAAGAGTAAAAGGAAGGAAATAGGCATGGCTCTGTAACAGCAGCAGGGAGAGCGTTAGATTTGCATGGGAAAGAAGTTCGTGGTAATCTTAGTGAGACTTGAGTTAGTTGTTTGCTAGGGAAAATGACTCCTGCAGCAGTTCCTGCCTGGAAGTGAAAAGGGAAACATTATTTTTAAGAGGGATCTGTATCATTGATAGGTCAGGGAAGGTAGGAATGTAGATAAGAGACTCCAGCTATGGAGTTGCCCTTCTTCCTTTTGCTGTGTCACTGCCTCACAACTTCTCTTCACTGGTTTACAGAGGGAGAGCTGCATTTGCTCGAGCAGTCTGCAGCATGCAGAAAGGCAGTTCAGAGCTTGCAGAGATTGCTTAAAGGAGATTAGGGAACAAAGAGGTTCCCCCTCATCTAAGTGATTTTCTAGAAACTGCTGGGTTAGTACTGCCTCTTACATGAGATGTTTTGCACGTGACACCTTCCAGTTTTCATTCTGCACAAAGGGTTTTATTTTATCTTCTTTTGGAAAGATTCCTGAAATCGTCATGTGCAGGTAATTAGAAGAGACAGAGTGGCCATAACATCCATGTCTACTGATTTCCATTTATGAAGTTACCCATTGACTGTTCAACTCTTACGCTTAAATGGTTTCACAGGTGAAGCCACTATGAGTGCAATCAATTTAATGGTGTTCTGTTAATACAAATGTAGTTTTTGTACACTGCTGCATGGGCGTTAGATGGAGAATTCTCCTTGAAATTAAATAAGGTACTTAAAATTCCCTGAGTAACTGCAGTAACTACTCTCAAGTGCAGTTGTACACCACACATAGTGATATGTCTCTTTGTTACTGCAGTGTTAAAAAGATTATGACATTTGAAAAGGTAATGGCTCTAACTGAAGATCTTCCATGGTTGGACTTCATAGTGTTCACATGTGTACATAAACCTGACAGTACTGCTGGAACAAAACTTCAGATTCGTAAGCTACTTCGATGGAGGGGCATTTGAGCATCACTTTGGAAATCAGGTTTCACACAATTTAAGAATATGGGGCTAAGGTTTCTCCCATGGTAAATATGAGCACTAATCATAAGGCTTTCACAAAGAGACTTTCCTCTTTGCTCAAACATATTCTGGTCTAAAATTTTAATTTACTGACCATCTCTCCAACAGTAACCTTCAACTACCTAGTGAATTCATGTTGTCTGGGAGCAATTAAATGTTCCTTTGAGATTATTAATAATTTTTATATTCTAGATGTGACACTATATATGTAGGTCATTTTACACAGCTTTGTGTGTAAAATAGGGTTTTCCATATTCCATAATAAATCGAGAGATCAAGGTACCTCCAGAAGCCATGTACCCCATTCTGAAACAGCTGGGATAAACTTTGTGGAGTTTCCCTTGCCACGCACACTGATTTTAGCAGAAGTCTAGATGACTAACTTATGCTTAGAATTTTAACTCTGACATGTTTCTGGGAGCAATTTTTGGAGAGGAGTTAGTAAAGGAAATCTAAATTATAGCGAAGCTTCCCTCAAGCACACTAAAAGCAGCAAGTCTGCAAGAGTGCCTGCAGATCCAGTAGAATTAGAATAGAGGAAGACATGAAGATAAAACCATAACAGAAAACTTAAATGACGTCTTTGTGTTGATGATCACTGTGAAAATGGAGTTGTGGAGATTTTCATGATGAAAATCTTGTGATTGAAGAACAATGAAATCTTGTGGATTTCTTGATGGAGACTTGAAAATAAAAAGGCTGTAGAAGATGTTATGGAACAAATTGACAAGAATTATCAAGTCTCAGGGATGAGAGAGTGTTCAGCAAAGAGTTCTCACAGAACTCATGGGTGAGTAGAAGGAGAGTACCTATCCTCCTGCTTAAAACAGCGTTGGACTCTGAGGACTGGAGGGAATCAAATGCAGTGCTGTTATTTATAGCAGACTCTTGGGGACATGTAGGGAACTACAGGCTTGATACCTCTGGTCATCCAGAGGCCAGAGATGTAGATGAAATTCAGTACAAGTAAATGTAAAGTGAGGCTTATGTGCGAAAAAAAAATGCTAACTTCACAAATAGAAAGACAGACGTTGAGCTGCTGACCATTACTGCTGAAAAGCAAGAGCTAAAGGTTATGGTGGCTAGTTCTATGAAAGCTTCAGATAAATGTACAGGAGTGGTCCAAAACCAAATAGAAATGTAAGGCTTATTGGGAAAGTAACAGAAAAGTAAACATGACAGCATCACTGTGCGATTGTAACATTACACAGACACTTGTATATTGAATACTGTGTGCTGTCCTGGTCTCCCTGTCCCAAAAAGGTTGTAGTAGAACTGGAGAAAGTTCAGAGAAAGGCTTCAGGGAGAATCCAAGGTTATGATGTTCGTTATTATATTTTCATTTTCTAGTGGTATCACAGTGCCTACAACAGGATAATAGATCAAAATGGACTACCTCAAAGCCAAGAAAAAGGTTATTTTCTAACTGGTGTTGTGACACATTAATTTTATGATAGGAATCCTTCTTCATGTGTTGTCTAGATAAAGCTGACAATAAATAACTTCTGTAGTAGCTTCTCAACTGAAGTATTCACAATTTCAGGTACTGTACATCAATTTTGCTTTATCCTAAGCATGTTATCACAGCCCTGTCCTGCTCAATAGGATGTTTCCTTTCATGTTTTTCATAAAGATGCATTCCTCATTTTTAATGTTTTTTATCTATGAGTAGAGGGTCTCTAAACACCTTGCATGTTTCAACCGTAAAGCTTCCTTTTATTAATTTGGCTTACAAAAAGGGTTTCCTCCGAGATTGTGAGCTTTTAAATATCTGTGTTTGCACAACTCAGTTGCCGACAGAGAGATCTGGGGCGGGTAGTGGTGGTGGTGTGTCCTTTTAATAAGTCTGGTTTTCCTTTTAGCTGTAAGTTGGCTGTGAAAAGAACAAGCATCCAAACAGCACTTTATTGTCTATAGCAGCGCATTGTTAGCAGAACGCCTCAGGGGCAGGGTAGCTGTGATTTTCTGCTTAATAGAAGCACCAGCAGGTGGAATTCTCAATCTCTCTTTTTTTTTTTCTTTTTTTTTTCTCCTATAGTGTTTTCATCAGGCATAGGAAATGTAATAAGCAATTACTAACAAACACTGCTTTAATTGTTTGTTTTAAAGTTCTGAAATAGAGGTGAAAGACATGCTTTAGGGTTTTTTTCTTTCTTTGGATAGTTTACAAGGAATCTACTAAGTTTTTGTTGTTGGGGTTTTTTTTTGCCTCTAATACTTTTGTCCCCAAGAAACATGTAAAAATTTTAAGAAATGTATTCTTTAGATGAAACATTGCATAGTGAAGGTTACAAAATGCTTATTTTAACTCTGGCTTACATTCTTATAAACAAACCATAAAATTATAATAAGCTGGTATGGTCCTATGCATGAGTACTTTCTGAACATTTGTTTTGCCTAGAGCTAATTCCCAGCACACGCACAAAAAAAGAAATAAGAAAAACAACAACAACAAACCCCATATTTAAGCATACTCTGTTTGAGGTAGACGCTTTTTAGAGAGGCATCTGAGTGAACCACTGGAAATCATTGGCCAATATCACCTGAAACGTAAGTTTGCTGAAGTGCAAAATCAGCTTCTGAAAGAAATATCCTAATCTTCATGGGAAGTATTTCGTTTCGGTTTATTCAAGGAGTGGTTTGTTCCCTAGAAGTTAAGAAACAATTTGAAATTAGAAAAGCCTGAAAGTTGGTCATCTTTTAGTTTTCATTTTATGGTTAAAATACAATATGAGAGAGGGTACTGCTTACTAGTTCTAAAATTTTAAAGACTGGGCTAACCAAAATCAATCTATTTGAATTCCAAAATATAGGTAGTACATCCTTTGAATTTGAAATTATTTCATTTATTTAATTGTGTAAGTTTGGGTAGATTTTTTTTTTATGTCTCTAGTGCACTTAAGTGTTTAGATTAAATAATATGAGTGAGAATCATTCCACCTAGCATTACCTGTTGAATTCCAAGCAAAAAGTTTGCCTTCCCTTTTCAGTCAGTGGGAGAAGATAGCCATTATAGATGGCAAATCGTCTCATAATTAGAAAGAGAAATCACTCACCGAAGTTGCTTCTTATCTCCACTGACTACACAGAGCCTCAGTTACTGGCTGAGACTAGGTGTTTAACTTTCAGATGGATGAATTTAAGTGACATTACTCCCCGACTAAAGTAGTTTAACTTTTTTTTTCTGTTTACTTAAACTGAAATACCATTTACTATCCATATGCATAGACCGAAATAAAATAATAAGATTTAACCATTATCCAGTTAGTAAGAAATACTCTATTCACTATTTTCGTACTTAATAAAAAGTAAAAATTAAGAATTTGAATAAATTTGTACTAAGTGACACAATTATATTGGTCACTATTTATGGGTATATTGTGTCTAATGCTCCTTGTTTGCAAGAAGAGATGAAAAATTATACCAGCCAAAAAGACTCCACTTTTCTTTAAAGAAAAAACCCTACGAATGAAAAACAAGTTTAAACTTGAAGATTTAAGTCAAGCTCTTCTGCTTACTGATTTCACTCCTGATTAAATTTGGTGATTCCAATCATTTTGATTTAAATCTGTACACTCTAACATACAGTGACTTGNCCTTGTTGGTAAGCACAAGGTCCAGCATAGGACCTTGTGCTTACCAGCACAAGGTAGGTAAGCACATAGGTCCAGCATTTCATGTGCAAAGCAAAGCACCTGCGCNGTCCCATTAATTTTAATGAGTCTATTTCATGTGCAAAGCAAAGCACCTGCGAAAGTCTTTGCAGAGAGTAGTCCTTGGAGAATAAGGTTTCTGTTTTAATTATTAGCTAGTCTTGTTTTTAGTGTTAATTTATAGTTTCATATTTTCTTTAAAGAGGTGATAGATATGTTAACCACTTCATCTACAAGTTATAGCTCAGAAGTGGGATTGTTGAAGACTTTTCTTCTCTCAGTGACAGAAGTGAGTCACAAGAAGATTTTGCTTGGTCCTTTCAATAGTTGGTCTGTGAACTAAAAGAAAGATGAGAGTAAAGAAGTAGAATATTTGTACTTTTATAAAACCACTTCTTCAACTTTAAGCCTGTTAACAGGGAAAGAGAGAGATATTTTTTTTAACATCTATTATTTTGGTACCCAAAGTGCCAGTACAAAATGGCTGTGGAAATTCGAGTTCAAGCTAGGACTGGAAGCCAAATTAATTGACAGGTTATTTGTATTGTATTTCTGATTCAAATAAATTCAGTAATGTAGTGCATTCTGCTAGACTTCCCACTGCATTTCAAAGGTCAAAGGACTAAATTGATGACAGCTGACAGAATTGTATGTTTTGTCAATACACTCGCTAGTACTCCTACCAAACCTGCTCAACTTGTAAGTCAAAATTCATCTTCGGAAAATGTCAACTCTTTCAAGAAACCTGCAACAAATGCATTCATCTGCGGCATTGTCCTGAAATATTTAAGGTTAGCTTTTTCATGCTGGCGGTGAATGATGTAACATGCTAGTTTATTATTCCTCTGAAAATAGGCACATATGCCGTAGTAGGAATGAACAGATCACTTTAGCAGAAGTCCAGACATCTGGTAGGCAAATGTAAGTGTAATAGTATTCCCAAAGCCTCATGTTTAAAAAGTAGGTCAGGAAAGGAGAAGTAAGAATACAGAAGAAAAGACATCGGTGGTTTAGCGTGCGTGTAAAAAGTAAATGAAAAGCATCAGGTAAGGTTCGGCTAGACAGGCTTCCATTATTGGGCTGAGAAAGACTGCAGGATGTGTGTATTCAGTATGTCAGCGTGACGTTATCAGGAAAAAGAAAAAGCGCCTTTAGCTCTTAAACTGATACAAAAGGGATGTTTTCATTATAGACAAACAGGATTGTGCAAAATTGCTGATATCTTGGTGTGGCACCTGGCGTTCTAAATGTTAGAAAAAGCAGCTTGAGCTGTCAGGACTTTGAAGCAGAATATTTTTGAAAATGCAAGAAACGTAATGGATATTTCATTTTATTTATTTTCTTTTATTCTCTTTCTGAAACTGTCATCTTTTTATGATACACCATGAGGAACTATTCTGAAAACAGCACTAACGAAAGTGGATAATGTTTCATTTTCAGCCCACCCATGAGATTGAATGGGTCTTTTTCAGTTCTTGGTACAAAAGGCAGCAGCAGCTGATGTGAGGACCTGTATTTCTGGCACCCAACTCTGCTTTGTGTGTGCTGCAGGAAGGAGTTCTTCCCCTGCCTCGCCATCCCTCAGCAAGTTCAAATCACGCAGCAGTGTTCTGCCCTGCTTATTTTTACTTACTGACAGCACTTCGAGTGATTAAAAAAAAAAAGAGATGAAGGAAATGGTCCTCTTATTTATTGTCTTATAAACCCCCCAAATGTTCAATAAAGATAGTGTGATGTTTAGAGAACGTGTGCTGTTGAAGTGTGGGAATATCTTTAATTACCAGTGCTGTGGGATGAACTACAGAGCTTCCTCCAGCAGCGCTCCCGCACATGAGGCGCAACGTCATCACTCCTATGTGTTAGTAAAGGTCCTCATTTCGTGAGACATTTCTGTTCACATTGATGCCTACTTTGCCACCTTCTAAGCCTTGTTAAAGAACGTAAGAATTTCCTGCTAGCTGATCTCCAGCAGTTATAATCTGAATATGCGTTTGTATTTGTGTGTGTGCACTTGGAATGCAAATCTATTCGGCGATTTTTAGAATCCAGAGGTTATTTTATGTGACCAGCATATAATCACTGTCATGCTTGAGCCTCACTGAAGCTGGCAGTGTTACAGGTGTTATTTTATGTGACCTGCATTTAATCACAGATCATCCGGGAGTCATGTTAAACATGGTAGCATTACAGAGTTCCTATTTTCACGTTCTCTAATGTAGTAACAAGAAACCGTTGTGCCAGTGGGACATATACTTACGTTTCCTGATTTCCTACATCTAGCTAATTAGTTTATCCTGGAAATTTCAAGGGAAGGATGCTTCCATTCCCTGTCAAACTTTTCCTATTTCAAAAATCAGAATGAAAACATTTTACTTTCCGAGCTGATCCAGATGCAAAGATTCACTCTCCCTGTCTTTTCACCTCTCCCTCTTCAGAAAATATGGAAGAATTTTTAACTGTTTACGTTTCTTGTTATATTTTGTTGATTGTTTTACAGATATTTATTTTAACCAGGTATTTACTTTAGTCCATGATTGCAAAATAAATCAGCATTTTCCCTTACAAAAAGCCTTGTTACTTGCCCTTACTTAAATGGCCTAACTATTGCAATAGCAATGTTACAATATTTATGTGTTATACTGTACTGCTGAAGCTGTGGTTGACAGCAAGATTCACTGGGGTTTTTTACTATTCTCTGTCACAAGCCAAGCTTAATATTATCTCTATAATTATCATCCTCCAAAGGTTTACACCAAGGCTACACTCCATGAAGTAATTTAACAAGTTCAGCAAATCCTGGGGCCACATTTACACTTGAGAAGAAGCCTGAATTCTTGATGGCAGATGCCATTGAGGTGTATGGAGTAGGACCTTTCACATGTTGGGGTCCTTAGTAGCTAATTTAGCAGCGGTGGGTAGCTGTCAGCAGCAAATTGTGATGATGTTCGCTTCTCTTTCTCGGTTCAGAAGTTTGCTGACTTGTTGCTTACTCCTCTAGGCAAAGAGATTGTTTAAACATATTCACCAAATGTTTTTAGAATTATTACGTGATGTGGATCAACAACATGCATTGCAAAATCAGAATGTGTTGCTTATCTGTATTTGATCAGAGAACTTGTACAGCATTTAATCAGATCTGTGCCATGGTTTATACTCCTTGTAAAATGAGATTGGGACACTTAATATTTCTGTTCTAGGTATGCACTGTATAAGCACTGTATAAATATTTTATCAACCATATATTGCAAAGCTTTTAACATCACTAGTCTGCATTTTTCAGCATAAAGAAAACATGCTTGAATTTTTGAGAATATTCCACATTCGTGTACTGTCACACATTTTTAAGTCTTATCAGGAGAAGAAAAGAATTGGTTTTAAGGGCATAATGATGAGCGTAGCTTTAATCTTTGGGCATGGAGTGGCCTTTGCTGCCAGTAAATGGTTTCTTTTTTTTTTTTTTTTGACATTTCTTTCATTGCTGGGGGTGGAGGGGAAATGGCCAAGGCATGTTTCCAGAACCTGCTCCAATAATTAATCTTATTTAATTTTTTCAATATTTTTCTACATATTCTATGTTTGACTTTTCATACTTTACAGCTAATAAAAGCTTGTTTAATGGTGTTTGACAAGCTAAATTAAAGTTTCACCTAAGGTGTATGCAGAGTACTTCATACTTTCTCAGGTAAAGACAGAGTGGTGTTGACAGTGGGAATGTCCATCACCTCTCCACAGCCTGAGGTACTCCTCAGTGTGTGCGTATGTGTGCGCACGTGAGCATGTTTGCAGCGTATCTAATATCTGAGAAAGAAGAGTTACAATCACCCTTCCTAAAATGAGAACAAGTGTTTGAAATTATGAAAGATCTTTTATTTTAAGCAAACTACTTGCATCTGTTAAGGTATAAATTTCTTCAGAGTGGATAGGAGCTTGGAGACTAAGTTGTTTAATCCTATGCAGTCTTCTTTCCCATTAATCTATTGCCTTATTTTTGTCTTAGTTGCCTCAATAATTGTCATGACTTACACCTGTATTGTCATTTTGCAGTGGCTTTTTACTCCAGCTGGACACAAAAAGAGCTGCTTCTTTTCATGAAGAAGTAAGGGAAGAAGCAAGCCCAGTGCTTATTATTTTTTTTCAGCTTCTTTTTCCAATAGGAACACTCAGTTTTAAGTTCCAAAAAAGTTTCCAATGTGGCTTGTTGAAGTCATCAGGAGGACTCCATGCCAAGAAGAATTTTTGTTCCTTAGTGGGAAAAATGAAGCAGAGGCATACAAACGTTAGGGGAAAAAAAAAGAAAATAGTGAGAAGGGGAAACAGGTGAGAAGGAGGGAAAGAGAAGAAACAGAAAATAAAGAATAGGCTGCAAAAGAAGGAGGAAAGTGGATGAAAAGAAAACATGGCAGGAGTTGTGCTAGATAAATGGTGGGCAGGGGCAGCCGTATATCAATCTGTCACGGTCAGAGGCTTCACTGGAGGATGACACCTAACTCGGAACAGGCAGTGTTCACCTTTGCTTTAAGCAATGCATATTGAATAAAAAATATAACTTTTTGTTGCTGTTGTTGTATCGCTCCTATTTAGGATTACTTTGCCTGCTTCGTGTTATGCAGCAGGATCAGTCAGAGTTGCAGACAAAGCTGTTAGGAAGAAAACAGGACAGACACAGAACAGTTTCAAAGATGAGATGTCACCAAGGGAAACAGGAGGCCCTGTGAGAGTAGTGGGAGTGCTAATAACGGGGAAATGTCAGCCTCCATCCAGGTGGGCTGACACACATAAGGCTTAGCACTGAAAGACAGAGAAAGCTTAAAAGTGCCTCTTAACCCAGGAGGAATAAGAGCTAGCCAAAACCTCTAGAAATGTTTTTCTGAAAAATTGCTGAAAAACTGTTGCAGCAGGGTTATGATTCTTTGACTCTGACTTTGTCTCAGCTACACTTGCAATGAAAGGACAATATTTAAACAAAAACTTACAGCCTGAATCACTAAACACATTCCTTGTTTCAGTGGGAGTTAGGGATGCTAAATACTGAATCTTCTAAATGTTTCTGAGGTTCTGGACGAAGCTGCGTGGGCCACTTGCTGTTTTAATCCTCATTGAGCAAGTAACTAATATATTATTTTGTTGAAACAATTTCAATATCTTTAAACCTTGGTGTTCCAGAGAGTTTTTTTTCAAGTACAGTGTCCGTGGGGCCTGTGTTATTTTGAGGAGTAGTGAACAGGAAATTTTCCTGATCCAGGCCAAGGAGAATCAGATCATAAGGGAACTTACCTCAGAGCGAGGTGGAAGAGTCCAGGCCTACCAGCTCAGATCCGTGATAGGGAGAGAGTGAAGGGATCTAAATTGAAGTGGTGACATAGTGAACAACGTGTGTTGTGATTTATATGTGAGTAAACTACAGAAGAACCATGCTGATCATCTCTAGAAAGAGATGGACGGTATCTCTGGAGAGAGGCAATGTCTTGAGAGAGAGCAGACAAAATAAGGCAGCACTTACTAGCAGAACCCATCACTTCAGCTCTCTTGGTTTCAGCTGTTCAACATGTAACGTGTTCAACAAGCCTGTTCATAAATATTAAAGGTCTTCTTTGTCTCAAACGGTTTTTAGCTTAGTTTAATAGCTTAAGCGCAGTGTTCAGGAATCATCAAAGAGTAAAAGCACTGCACTTTGTTGGGGAAATATTAGATAAGACAAACCTGTCGGCATGGCTAGTTTCCTGTATCAGCCCTGCTAATCTAATAGTGCTTTTGAACACTGGAAGGAAAATTTGTGTTTTCTTTGCTTGGGCTGAGTTCCAACCATGTGAAAAATGTAGTGCTTTGCTCTTTTAAGTGTATTAAACTATTCTTGTGGAGTGAATTATGTTGATAGCTTGTTTTCTTGGAGGAGAAGGAAGCAATAAAAATTATTTGTGTCCTTTTTTTAAAAAAGATGGACCTCAGACATCCAAGATATCAGGATTTGTCCAACACGAGGCCCTTTCACTTGCTCAAGCAGACAGCTATTAACCCTTACCACTGTTTGGGGTATTTTTTTGTTTTGTCATAAATTGTCTCCTTTTTATGGCCATTCTGAAAGTGGTATTTGAAAAAAAACAACAAACACCTGAAAAATATGGTAAGGACATCTGAATCACTTCACATTCTTATAAACTGATCTTTGGGACTTGTGCAAAGGAGAAAAAAAGCCGTTAATATATGTAGAATTAATTCTGATTAATTATTCAACATGTAGGAATACAGTGTATAATCTCTTTGAATAATCCTCCCATCTTAAAGCCTTCAGTTCTTTTGGGACTGAACAATGCTGGCTGATAGTACTGAGGCTTGTAATACATTCTGATATAGCCTGTCTCATTCTGGTACAGGTAAATTAAAAGCAAATTTATTTCTAATTAGCCAGATGGATTGCTTGAAGGACTAGGTCTGCTAGGTAGTGTTCAAGCTTTTAATTTCTTGTGATCTAAAGTTGAGGTTATATGCCATTGATTATTTGAATATCTGAAAAATTAAGAATGACTTAAACAAATGGACAGTTTGAGAAATGATGGTAGCTTTTGTTCAGAGCCATTATAAGATGGATGTTCACAACAGTGTGTTATGGCATTGAAACAAAGATGTGGTTTTCCCTATCTATTCTGAGCAAAAAGTTAGTAAATGCCAACTTATCAGAGCTTTCAGAGCCTGGCATGCGGTTCCTTGGAAAAATCTATTTTGTGTTTTACCTCGCTTGTTTGACCTTTTTTTGACTTGACTTGACTTGAAAGCATGGCAATGCTATCTCACTGGGATATGAAGCCTAGTTTGGTTAGTGAGTAAACCACGCAGCTCAGAATAGAAACCCAGTGCGATATGTTAGGTGTTGGCTTCAGTTAATCTGCCACAGTTCATGAAGGAAATTTCAGAAGGGTCACAGAAATAAATATGCTCCAATGGCGATGTGATTGTAAAGTGTGGTATTTGAGGCATTTCTGGTAAACAGAAAATAATTACGTTGTGCAGAGAACTAGTAAGACCTTTTTTCTGCAGTGCTGCACAGAGCTTTGGTCTTCAGTCTTCTGGAGGGATTAACTAAAACTGGAACAGGCACTGAAGGAAAAGCAAAATGAAGCAGAGAGCTGTCAAAAGAGAGAAGACTAAGAGGCCTCGGCTTATTTAGCCTTCTAAAATGAAGGCTGAGCTGGTAGAGCTGCATGCATGATTAGTGGGGTGAATAACATAGAGGAGAAGACCTATTTAAGCTAAAGACTAGTATTGGCACAAGAACAAATACATCTATACTACTTATGAATACATTTAAGTCAGAGTTTAGGAGAAATATGTAAGACGTTTTTAGATAGCTTTCTGCGAGGTTGGTAAGACCAAGCTACCGATCAACTATCAATATGATCAATTTATGAAGGAGCTTGTGAACCGTGGAGGTATTAAGTTTTCTACATTAGTGAACAAGGTAAAGAGACAGAATTATACCTTAGGGCCGTCTTTATTTTTACTATGCACTCAACTGGATGTATTAGGCTTGAGATGTTTTCTGTAAGAGTTTGCTGTTCTATCAAAATTACCACAGGTTTACTTTACTTGAGGACTAAACTCTCTTTTATTCATGCTATGAGTCTGTTGTACACTTTAAAAGACACACTTCTCTTCTTATTCCATGCCTCCTCTTACGGTATCCAAGTGACTTTCAGAAACATCATTGCACATATGATTAGAACGTGTGTACAAATGATTCTTTTTCTTCTTTCTTTCTTTCTTTCTTTCTTTCTTTCTTTCTTTCTTTCTTTCTTTCACATAATCTTCAGGAAAAAGAGCTGTGACGCAAAAATATGTGGGAAGGTATGCTGAAAAAATGGACTTTTTCATAGCTTGTGTGGGCAAGGTGCCGAGATTAAGCAGACTTGATCCTGTATTCTTGTGTTGAGATCTGTGTTCTGGTCAAGTTATAGGAGAGAGGAGTGTGGAGCATCCTGACTGCGTTCCTCAAACCGGTGCCTGAGGAAAGGTTTTAGACACTCCAGCAATCATTAAGGGTCATGTTTTCAAAGGCAGAAGTGTCAAAGGATGCAAGCAGGCATACTGGGACTTTCAGAAGAATTTTTGTAAGCCTTTCATTTCAATCAGCTGGAATTCGGCACTGCAAATCGAGCCAGTGATCTGTGTCATTCGATATGTACCTAACTTGGCAAATTTCTTACTGAGATCCTTGAAGACAAAGAATAAAATTAGTCTGACATGTTATTTCCTAAGGAATTAGCATCATGAAAGGATTAATGCTTATAAACTTCTGAATGGTTAGCTTTTTAAAAATTATGTTTGCGTATCATTTAGCTCGATATTGCCTGTTGGTGTAACTGTAGTCTTCAGGAAGGTGTTTGCAGCAACCCATATTGTGGAAAAAATGCAGTGTTTGCATTCATAACAGCTGCAATCTCTTGAGAGTACATAGTTTCATGTTTCTGTGGGTTGCAGTGCAAAGCAGAAATACTAAATGCATGTATTGCTAAGTCCAAAAGATTATTTGTCAAGATGGAGAAGAGTCTCCTAGGCAGCATTAGTGGACGTTTGGCTTCCAGGAGGCGGTACAGAAAAATGTGGCACGTTAAGAGTCAGGTATATGCTCAAACTCCACACTGACTCAACCAGTTGTTTTTTTTTTTTTAAAGGATAGTGACAGGACTTAAAAACAAATGTCAGAAGAGTAAACTGATTGAGAGCACACTGTTTCAGACTAACACAACTGAAATTGTCATTCCTGGTTTATGAATATTTTGGGCATATATTCCACAGTCACCTGTAGCTTAGGGCAGCAGCCTTAGAATTAATTTTCTAAAAGGCAGATTCAAACAAACTGATGTAGCGATAGGAAAAATCCAGGTACTAGTCAACTGCAAAAACCACCATTACGGTAAAGATTTAATAATGTACAAGGCTTCATGTAGGATGCTAACTCCTCTGTAATGTTCAAAGTTAGCTAGTACAGCTGGCAGAGGCTTCACCCCCAGCTCAAAGACATCTGCATGTCTAACTGCAATGGCATCTGCCTATCTTCCGGGAGTATGCAGGGTTAGACTTAGAAAGACAGTAAGTGCTGGTACTTAAAACAGTAATTTGGATAGCACTAGGGAGATATAATACTCATTGAATCAAATTAACTGAAGGCCAGAGTGGAAAAAAATGCTAACTCTCTTCCTAAAATATGAATCATCCTGTCCAAATCTGACCACTGACAGCATAAGCTGAAGTGCTAGTGTTTCATTAACTGTCCATTAATTGGTTTTATATGCGGTGTGTGGTGGATATAACTGCAATTGTTTCAGTTGGGCTTGGCAAAACTTCTACTGTAACTGATACTAATTGCCACCCTTTTTTAGCTCACTCTTAAATTTTCCAAAAATCAAATGGATGTAAATTGAATTATCTTCTACATCTAAATCTGTGATCTCTAAGTCAAGATCTTTTAGTAGGTAAACTTGCTCTTCTGCTTCTCCTCCCTTAAATAAAGAGCACTTTAATTTCTAATGCTGTCAAACTAGAAATGCCCCCTCCACTGGAATGTGGAGAAAATAATTCAAAGTGGTCAAAAAAGTCAAAAGATGTGAGGTGAGGTTCCCTCTCAGTCTGTAGTTTCTGGTTCCTGTTTTTAAAAAGTAGAGTAAAATAAAATCAGACAGGTTATCACATTTCGTTTAATGTGAAATTCTGTGAATCTGCTGGATAAAGTGGTGTTTGGGCAAGGCTTAGCAATTGTGTGCAAATGTAAGTCAGCTCAGCAAAAAAAGTGATAATTGAAACTTTGGTTGTTCTGCAGACGGTGTTTAATCAGCATTACAAGGCTGACTCAAAACTTGAAATAAATGAAAGTGTTCTTTTATTCTTTTCAAAAAAAACCCACCAAAAAAATTGTCTTCCGTTCAGCTCAGCAGAGCATCTTTGAAGCAAGAGGAATTACACTGTTTTCCCAAAGTGATGCAAAGCAGTCACAAATTAGTCCCCAATATGTCTGTCCATCCTCATCTTTCCAAACACATTTAGTAGGTGATATCTTGGGACAGTCAGGTAGTTAATATATGTGCTTCATTAGTTTAGAACAACCCATGGAAGACAAATTCGGGTCTCACTAAATTAATTGAAAATTCTCATTAACTTCAGCGAAACCAACGTATGGCACTTCAGAGTAAATTGTCAATGGAGCAGCAGTTGTGGATCCAAATTTGTGTCTGCAGATTGCACACAGATTTGAATCTGTTTTGTAATTTAAAGAATCCCTGTAAAATCCAAGGGGATAGATATATCTACCATACCATGCAAACTCTGGAAGGACACTGGTGCTGGGTAGCCCACTATACTAGTCAGGTGATGTTCGGGTTAACTGAAGAAGCAGCAGAGCCCCTTGCCCTCTGATCTTGAAAAGCAACATCGTGTAGCTGAAATACTTCACGATAAACTAAATCATCTGTGTATGTAATCATTTTATAAGTTGTGTTATCTTAGTCCCTTTATGCCTATTATACTCCAGTTAATCACTCCAAGAAAATGCCCCACCATTACAATAAAGGCCTCTTCGAACAATTCATCTTTCTTCCACCTCAGTCAGCAGCTATTTTGAGGTTTGAAATAAGCTTTTTTCCTCAGTTGTATGTCCGCTAATGTCAATAACATAGTTACTGCTGACCTCATGGAAAGTAAAACAAAATCCTTAAGACTTCCCAAATGCTGGATTCCTGTTGCAGCAGCCACAGATGTTATTTTATCTCTGTTTTATTGTGTTATATAATTGACAACAGATAAGTGTTAAGGCAGATGTCACTGTTATGCATGTGCTTCCAAGATCTTTTCCTTCATGTGCAATGTAGTGCACGGTCTTGGGAAGTACACGCTGCATGCTGCCTTTGTCTTCTGTTTCATTAGACTTGGCAGAAATAATGGTGCTTGGAGACAAAGTTACATGACCAGTACTAGAGCCTGCTGTTGGCATTGGCCTTTAATCAGAGCCTATTTTAGAAGCAGAACTTCTTCTGGAGAATGGTCTACTTTTCTTGAGATGAAAGAAGAAATCATTCTGCCTGCCTTTAGTTTCACTCAGGTGCACTTATACTTATGGAGTAGCAGCTGTTCACAGTAGAGTTAATCAGGCAAATTAGTGCCTGCGTTAGACTAGTCTAGGTATGAAATTCCTGTATAAAAAGCTATATTACAGCTGTTTTGTTCAAACAGGGATTGCATTCTCTCCTATCAAAAAGTGAGATGTATAAGGGAATATATCCTGGGCTTGGCAGAGCTGCATTCGACTGCATGCCTTTGATTTACTGCTTTCCTTATATAAAGTGGAAGAGAGATTCTACTCTTTCCATACCCTAGCAGATGTGAGCATAGCCCATCAGTGCAGTCAAAGCATTTACCTCCAGTCTGTAATGCTCTAGATTTCTGTCTGTAGCCTGTCTTCCCACCAGTAGAGTGAAATATCAGTGCTGACTGCTATTTTGGGAAACACTGCCCGTTATCTCCTGCCTCTTACTAATACTACGAGTTGCTCTCTGAAAAGTTGTAATCATACGTGTACAAGTTACTGTATGATGGCGGAATCATAAAATTCGTGTCTGGAAGCAAAAAAGCCCATTAGACACCAGCAATTACATTGCCATTTCTGGGACTGTAGCATGCTGTGATGATGAAGGGCAAAAGCAAGAAAATAAAACACTTACATAACCAGAAAGTGCTCCTTTGGTTACTCGGGCATGGTCCAGAAGATCTGAAAATGGGTTGTGTCCCTATATCTCCAGTGTGAAGAAACCTGTATTGAGAATGTGGTTGTGACCGTGGGTATGGAGCGCAGCCCTGGTGCGCTGTGTGAGTTTGCATTTGAGACAAGCGGTTTTATATGTTCCTATTTTGAGACTTTATTAAACCCTTTGGTTGGAAATTTCTTTATTCTCTCTCAAACACTTCTCCTCTGAGAGGCTGAACGGGAAAATTCTTTATTAAAAGTCAAAATGACAGGCAGCTCGGAGAACATAAAGCCTGTAGTGCAATGCCCTCGTACGTGACCTTGCACTGGGGCCGCAGTTACGTACAGACTGCGGCAGAACGGGGCTCGGGGGCCTGACCCCGCTGCCTCCCCCTGAACCGCAAGCGTTCAGGGCTGTGAGGATTGCTAGCAGCAAGGGAAGTCATCCCAGCAGGCTGGGACTTGACCGGGACAAGCATCTGCAGCGCCGTGTCCCGCTGCCTCCTGGCCGCTGCATGCAAACAGCTGTCTGCAGACTTTACGATGCCAATGGCAGTTCTGCTCCTTTATCGCCCCATCCAGCTCAGGGTAGTCTGTTATTAGCTTTCCTGCGTTAAGCACCGTCTGTGCTGCAGCCTCTGGTGCTTTTTACTTGCAAAGTCCTTCAGCTCCTCAGATCACCTTTATTTTTACTCAGGGAAGAGATGCTTGCATCCTGCAAATACATTGTTTTTTCTGCATGAGGAAAGAAGAGAGGAAGGAAGAGAGAAATGTCTTCTCTCTGACTTGCTCAAAAGGAAACTGCGAGTTTCACTCCTGTAGTCATGAGTTCCATAACTTTCTCCAGCTCTGCTCCTCTTTCTTCTCAACCTTTTAGGCACTAAAAATGTACTCTGTGATTTATACTAAAGAAAAAACAATACAATAAAGATGGGGTATTAGGTGCTTTGATATATAGCCTGAAGAAGTCAAGGTCCTCTATTATTTGTGGTTGTGTTGGCAATAGTGAATAGGAACTTGCTGGCAGATTCTGGAGTAAAGACTGCAGTAGAAGGTCATCTGTCTATGCCATAATGTTCTTCATCTTGTGGTGTGTGATGACCAGGTTAAAGCAGAAGGGGCTTTTTGAGCTGCAAGGAGAAAATTGAAAACCTGCTTTGCCTGGAAATTTGGTTGCATGTTCAAGAGTTCCTGCTTCATCAGATGATGTCTTATTCATGTTTCATCAGATGATCTCTTGCATCATTACCCAGCAATGAGCTAAAATTAAGGCCAGGATAAACAGGATGTTAAAATAAAATGCTGCAGCATACCAGCATTACAGATGTCTGTGCAACCCACACCCCTCTTCTCTCCCACAGTATCTTTAGGGCCAAGAATATTCTGGACCTAAGACTGCCTCAATGGCCTTAGTGCCTAATATCTGTATTGCTCCTGGTAATTCTGGAGGACTGCTACCAGAGAGAAGGGAAAGTGTGTTGTCTTTTGAGTGCGCCTGAATGGCCCTGGATAGTACTAATCCCTTCTCTGCGTGCATGCAGCAGTGAGTACCAAAATAAAGCCCTGGTTGCAGTTGTGCCTCTGGCGCCGTTTGGATCGGAGCTGTGTGCAGGGAGGGGAGCAGGGGGAAGGCAGGGCTAAAGGCAGCAGCAGATCTTCTCGTCTCAGCTGAAGTGGTACATTAAAAGCATCATCTCACAGCTTGCGGAATTTCTGGATTGCAGTATCGCATACCTACTTAGAGGTGGGTTTAGTGAATGAGTGAAATTTGTGTGGCTACAGTAGATGATTATTTCTGCCCAATCCAGAAGCTGCTATGAGCCAAGTTGCTATTTAATGAGCCAATATTACAGGCTCTCACAGTTAGTAATAGACTACATTTGTTTTCAAAAGGCTCCATTACTTTTGAATTGGGATAATTATTTTCTTTTAATTTCTTGAATCACTGGTATTATTACATTCCATGCACTGCTTTTTAATGTAAAATGCTAAAATAGATTAGTTCGAAGTTTATTTATTAAAAGATGCCTTCAGGTTGAGCAAAAATACAGTCTGTTCCAAGAGGAGAGAATGGTTATGGTCAAGTTAGATTCTTTTGCAGGTAGGGTCTTCCTAAGATACAGAAATGCAAGTAAGACAACGAGGTAAAAAATAAAATATTAACAATAGTGCTGTAAGATTGTGCTATTTTGATGATATTTTCCAGGTGAACCTAGAAAAATATTGCATATCTTTAGAAGTTCATTAAAATTAATCATAATTCAAAGGGGGTGACAGGAAACTTTCCTGATTTTACAAATACTAAGAGACATCTGTATCGTTTCCATTTTACATTTTAGAATGATTACCACACTGAGCAAACTTTTTACAGGCAAATCTGGGCATTATTAATGTAAAGATCTCTAGATATTTGAAACTAGAATTGTTTTATATCAGTGGTCAGTGTGCCCATGGTGAATGCCCAACATTTATTGAGGTAGTGTATGCTTTTTCTCTTTCTATCCCAGTTGGTACAACCCCACTGGCTTTCTTTGAAGTACTTTTCCTGTCAGTGAATCACTCTCTCCATTGGTCTCTGGTTTATTCTTTGATATTTCTTCATGAAACAGCAATTAATGCTGGCAGCATGACTCAGCAGAGTCCTTCCCATGTTCTTAATGTATCCTTTGGGCATGAATGAAAGAGGCAGCACTCTACTTGCAAGGCTGCATTCTTGTTTTGAGAGCATGGTTTCTTTTAGAGTGAGAAATTTACTTAATTTTCCCTTATAGAGATATTTTGAAGAGATAGGGAAATGTCTGTTATCTGTAGCCTCACATCTGAGTCACACCAGGGATTTACTTGACTCAGAATCTAGTGCATAAAGACACCATTATTTCAGCAATCAGAGGAACTAAGATGCTTTAGAAAATACTGCTGCTATTAAACCATCACTGAGAAGCAGTTTGTTAACGACAATTCAGTGTATTGCATCTCGCAACATATATTCGCTCTTCAGTCAGTTGAATTCAGAAATTAAGATTTACAGCGCTTTTCAGGGCGTTCTGTATCGCTCTTGACAGCACTGCCAGTTCACCTGCAGGACTGAGCTTCACAGTCTGACACATCTTAAAAAAATACTATCTCCAGGTAAAATAGGGAAGAAAAATGCAGCGCTTACATCCTGAAAAAATAATAAAATCTGGGTGATAAAAATTGGAATGTATTTTATATGACCACAGGATTTTTCTTTTTTTTGGTGTTTATTTACTTTGACACCTATAGTCTCTTTAAATATTTTATTGGAAGGAAATGTTTATCCACTTATTCCCTGGAGTGTTAAGGAATTTGTCACATGCTCATGAGAACGTTGCCTTCAGGTGGCGTTTCCTTTTGCAGAGGGTTGTCCATTTTTTTTGCTGGGGGAGGGGAGAGTGTCCAATCCGTTGAGGTTCTACCCTTGGGCGAGTTTGGCCCTGGTTTTTGACAGCGGTTGCATTCTTGTTGTAGCTGAGTAGACTACAGTGCATGTGAGCACATGTAGAGCTGACAAATTTCCAGAGATTTGTTGTGTATTTTCATTATTCAGACTTGTGGATGTGTCATGGGAGGGCAAAGGTTATGCACTTGGTGCTTTGCCTATCTGCATTTTCATATGCTGAACACAAGCCTATTTTGAAAGCTAGAAAATGACAGGGTGTAGATAAAATGCTTCCCTTATGTTATCTAAAATGATTTTGCTCTTTTTTTTCCCCAACTAATGTGAGAATTAATTAATGTTCATGGCAGATGCCTTTAGTCTCCGTGCATGTCCAAGAAGCTTTACCTTCATTACAGTACACTTGTACATGTGCTACTGCTGGCTCAAATTCATGCGGTGTGGAAGAAGATGGAAATATCTTGGGTTCAGATACTTGCAGTCTCCTTCACCCTAATTCTTCAGGGCATAAAATGCCTCCTGACCACTTCACACTTCCAGCAGGCCAAGAGGCACTAATCCATAGCAGGGGACTGTTTGCTGCCCCAAAAGTAGACAAGGAAAGCGCATAGTAACTTGTCTGTCTGTGGAGTAAATGACTGAGAACAGATAGAAAATGGGTTTAAAGTAATTTTAGGATTATATTCAGCTGTCTATTAAAGCAACAATTTCCTTGAAAATTGGGAATGGTAACAAAGTGCTTGGTGGAGTTCATGGAGTTTCGCTGTCTTTGCTTTTAAAGTATCAAAATCTCTGTATTGATTTCTCACTCTTTTTGGTATATTACTCCTAATGGCCTGACTGCATTTTGAATACATTTGAGTTTTAAGACTGTGATGGTAGTTGTCATGTTAAATCTCCTCTTCTACCACTGGAAATCTAGAGAGTAAATCTTACGTTGATACTCTGCATGTATTGAGTTTTCCCTCTGCCGTGCCAGATCTTTGTTTCTAATTTGGTATTTTACAACATTAAAGAGGCTAATTTATAAATATAATTATACTTTTTGACACTTGTAGAATTCACAAAACCACTGAAGTCACACTGAAGATTAATACCATAATTACTGGTAAAACTTGCTTAGCTGGCTGAAGAGGTTTTGCATCCTGGAGAATATTGTTTGAAACATTTTCTAAAACACAGCTGAGCAACTAGATATTAACCTGAAAGATTTTCCCATGCATTCTTGAGCTAATTTAACAGGCAGTCGATTTACACTAATCTAGATTAATTGCTTTAGCAAAGTAGGGAGAAAATATTTTAAAGTAGGCAAAATGTTACTTGATAAAAAATCAGCTAACAGACATGAATGATGATTAGATTTCATACTCTCAATATATTTTGAAAAGGCGACCAAACCTCTACCTTTCTCAAGGAAGAAAATGTACATAAAAAGCCGTTAAATATAATAAAGAGGAAATTTACAAAAAGCTTGGTTTATGTTACCCTATAATATGACTCTAATATGTTTGCAATTTCCTTATATTGACCCAAAATCTAAAAAATTTAAGTTCTTTGTTTGTTGTTCTGTCCAGTCCCAAGCGTTCCATTTAGAGAGTATCTGTACATCGCTACATCCTTCTATCCAGGTCTCCTTAAGAAGCTGAAGTTAGCTGCTTGCTGTATGTGTATTATTTTAAGTTATTTATTCACTGAAATCTGAAGTTTGAAGGAATATTCCGAGGTTATTACATTGTATAATTTTTGCAGGGATGGTTTGTATATGAAAAGAATTAGCCCTCCAGCTCTGTTTGTACCTTTGCTTTTTTTGAAGCAGAACACGAACAAAGCTGTTTTGTGAAAGCCCTCTGTCACAGTCATTGGTCTTGTCCTGCAGGCCTTCGCTGTGCAAATAGCATAAATCTCACTCTGAGTTAGGGAAATACAACTGAAATTCGTGACTATATTCATGAATTAACTCTTTCATGTTAGACCAGACTGTACTGTTTTCAATGTGTTCACCTTTCTGTTCCACATTCTGGCAGACAGCATTAGAGCTCACAGTTAGACAACTTATGCTTTTAAACTGTGTGCCTGTCTCTGTCCAGCTGTGTTTTAAATCTTAACTTGTTTTTTAAAACTCTCTTGTTTTTTCCATTCGATACGACTTGGCCAATGAAAATAAGCAGGTCATCCATGTATCTGTTACAGCCACCTTCGTTATCTGGTTTTCTAACTCAGAGCTGCAGTGTGGAGGTGCAAAACTGTATGAATCCTAACAGCTGTAACTCAAAAAACCCAACACTTTTTACATCTACATTAATAGTATGGCTGTCTGAACTCTCTTTGAGAAAACTTATCCAACCAGTAGATGAAAGGGGGAACTCTAGATAAAACCGCATTAAGGAGCTAGAACACATCAGAAGGAAATCTTTGGAGAAGGTCAGTAACGTGAAACTCTGCAAGCAGTTTTATAACTTAGAACTGATTTAAAATCCAGGTACAGGGCTGGTGATGAGATATTTACCTGAGCATTTACCCTCTGCATGCCATTTACCAGAGGTTGTTAGCTGATGCTCTGGTGAAAAACTTCTTCCTTCATCCTGGCGTCTGACATGACCTAAATCACTTTCTAGACTTGGTGGCTCAGTCCAGCTCCTGAGTTTTCTAGTCTTGACCCATGTTTATCTGTATCAACATTTGTATTCACTTTTTTTACTTCAGGGACAGAGGAAGAACCCCCAATTTATCAGAAACACGTGTGTACCTTTATAGACTACAGAAGCTTCAGACGGAAATTATTTTCATCCAAGCAGAAGACTATGTTCTTGATTTAAAAATAAATAAATAAATAGGCAGAAACTATGTTCAAAGAACAAAATACACCAGTACAATTCTAGGTGATGGTCTACAGACAAGTTCTTCCTTAGCTGCTCCAAAGTTTTGCCTGCTTAATGGAGCCAGCAAACCAGTTTCATTCACCCCAGGCTGGTACATGCAAAACTGTAGGTTAAAAGAGGATTTTAAGCACATTGGAACAGATTATGAGGAGTTCTTTGCTGGGTTGTAAATGGGCTGCTTAGCTGGTTTGCTTCTCCTGCAGTAGCTTCACTGCTTGGTGTGGAAGCCCTAAGTTGTGACAGGGACTTCTGTGGAACAGTAGGTAGAGCTTTTGTTTTAAAATTTTGAACAATAAAGAATGTGTCAAATTTTCTTTTAGAAAAGGAAATAGGAGGGAAGAGACCTGTCTGCCAAACATCAGATACGCTAGCGAAAATGTGCATGTATATCTGTATTTCCACTGGGTTTTAGCCTTTTTCTCTCATTAAAAAATAGAGGGGATGATCCTTTGCTTTACCATGTTGTCTAAAATGAAAAATAAACACAAAATAGTTGGCACGTAGAACAATACAAGATGTCCATGTGGATGCAATAGTTATACTCGTCTGGTGAGAAAGTTTCTCCCGCATTAGAGCAGGTGTATGTATTTTCGTGGTTTTGAAGGTGTCTGAAAAGATAGTGCGGCAAATGCAAGAGTCTCTCCTTGACGTCAGGCCCTGTACCCATTTCTAACCCTCCAGCATACCCAGTCCACCAGATAGGGCTGGTGGGCAGGTCTGACGTGGGCAGGTGGGGCATTTGGAGCAAGGTGCCCCTATGGCAGGCGTGGACATGGGTGCCGGCAGTCCCCCTGTGACCAACAGCCTCTTCTTGCCCGCGGCTTGGTGCTCCGGACTCCCAGCTCAGGCTTCGGCCAGTGGGCCCAGCGAGGCTCGGTGGTTTCCCTCTGAAAGCGTGGGAGGTTATGGAGATCTTGCCCAGTGATCCAGATAAGCAGGAGCCCTGGTAAAAGTGAGACTCTATTTGCCTTATTAAGGGCTGGCCCAGAGCCCACCAAAGTCAGCAGAAGTCCAAATATCGGGTCTGTTCTTGAATCTGTGTGGGTGTCGTCGTCTTGGCTGAAAGCTTAGCTGCTATCATATCAGTGTATTTTATTCAGCCAAATCACAGAAACAAAAGTAAATGCAAAGATTTCATTTTCCTGGCAGGGCTGTTTGGGTTTTTTTTGTTTGTTTCTAATTAAAATGTTTAGCCTTCAGAAACTTCCTTATTTGTGTTGTACAGTTATACTGCTGAGTAAGAAACGGGGGGTCTTTGCAAAGCACGAAGTGAATTAGTTTTCGCTAACTGCATCTGAAAAGCAGAGCACGTGATCTTTTGGCCTCGCTCTGCGAGTGACTTGGAGCACTTTGGACAGCCAGCTCTCGGAATATCAGACCCAGGAAAAAATGTCACGGATTATTAGAAATGGGATGGATGGGAGCAGGCTTTACTGGAAACGTTGGCTAAGCTTACATCCTAATTGCTGTGCTGAAGCAGTAAACAGCTGCTGATCCTGTGATCTTTCTGGTGAAAAACAAGCATTTGTTGTAGTTATGTTTCAGATGTATGTTGTTGTTTGCATGGTATTTCGAGTGTCCTACTTGGTATTTATATTATTAGCTCAGTGTTCTACATTACAATAAATGTGTTTACTTATTACAGAAGTACTGACCCTTAAAACATCTGCTTCTCAGCTGAACATCCACGGCTCAGTGGGTGTGGGTAGCTTCTGTTAGCCATTCTTTCATAATATTTTGCAGTCTTTGGCAAGCAGTTTGAGTCAGATTCTGACCTCAGATGCACTCCCGTACAATGGGAATAGCTGCGCTCTAGTCAACAGCATTCTTCTAGTTTTATGTCAGTGTTAACTGAGGTCAGAGGACGTTGCAGTGAGTGGGCCACAATCCTGTCTAATTTTTGCCTTGCAGAGTTCTTTAAGCAAAAGACATAAAAGCTTTGGTGGCTTCAGACTGATGCCAAAGTCGCCATCGCTCTTCTAGGGACTGAGCAAGAGCAAACGATATGGCAGAAGGTTAATCAAATTGTTATGAGGAGTAAAGGGTTCTGTGTCTATCAGCATCAGCACGAGAGCCGTAACTGCAGTCTGATGGGCTTGGAAGAGCAGTGGCTGGCCGGAGTGTGCCTTTCAGTCTTGTGCTATCTCTTGCCTCTACCAGTACTGGACCTGAGGGGAACGGCCCAGCAGCTTCTTTTGGAGAAGAGGAAAGAGCTCCAATTGCTTCATGAACTGGGGGATGGGATGGGGAAGACCATCATTTCCTGCAGTGGGGAGAAAACTGTATTGAAACCTCTGTGGTTGGTGTTGAAATGGGGAAACAATAATTTCAAAAGCTTTGGTGTCTTAGCAAAAAGTCATCATTTTCCTCCTTCCCCTTATTCCCAGCCTTAGGTCAATATTTCTCAGCCAAGTCTCCCTTTTTCCCATCCCAAGTGAATTTTCCATGGTCTGCGATCTGTGCCTGCTCTGCCATTCGTGCCTGCAGCTGCCCCTTCCACTGCTGATATCCCGCTCCAAAGCTGTGGAGAGAGCACCCATCTCAGACCTCTCCCAGAGCCCTGCTGCCTCCTCTGCCACTGGGCCAGCTGAGGAGAGGGAGGAGGCTCAGCAGTTGAGAAAGCACTGCATTTGCAGACAAGATGCCTTCAGTATTGTACTGGTTGTGGTTAAATCTGATTAAAATGTAACGAGGAGTCATTTGTCCTCGATAGCTTATCCCAGAGCACAGCCTTGAGCACGTGCTTAGCTCTTTATGCAGCAACAGGAACGCTGGGATAGTGTTTTTCTTCTGGGTTTGCAGGGCGTCTACTGTCCTGGGTCTTGTCAACAGCAAGGGAACTTCGCCATTATGATCGTACAAGCTAAAAATAATGTCAGCCAACCATAGGCCATGTGAGTTGGACTTCCATAGTGGAAAAGAGTACAAAAGTGAAAATGTGTATGTATTTAATATACACAGCATCCTCTAGAGGTCTGTGCTGCAACTTACAGACTGAATAATTAAACAGTCCTTTTCCATAACTGGCTCCTCTTACGGATACCATCCAGTAATCATTATAATAAGAATACATGTTGGAATTAGCTTGTAAGGTGAGGCATGGCTTAAACAATATTGGTGATACATTTTGGAAAATGAGTCTCACTCTGAAATAGAAAAATGTTTTACAAAACTATTTAGCCTTTGCAGATTGGTGGGAAAACTGAGCTATTCTGTATTTCTGTTCATTGCTTTATCACCACCAAACTCTGTTTATTTCCCAAGCGTATTTATTACCCTTTTAAAATGGATTAAACTCTTATGTTTTCTAGTAAATAGATTTAATGTTGACAGCACTGTTTCCGTGAATCAAATGGGGTCCCCTAAAGAACTTCAGGCCATACAAAATGTTTATGCTGGATAATGGATATCCAAATCAAAATGCAGTGCAAGTTGGCCTGCACAACACACGGAAACATCTTGATATGGTTAGTTTGACATATAAATAAACGGTATTCACACCCTAAATGAAACCACTTACTAAAGAAAAGTAATCAGTGTTTCATCTGAAGCTTCTTTTTGATGTGGAAGACAGTTTTGATATTTCCAGGCTGTAGTATTTAGCATGCCTCATTGTGCAAAGGAGAAAAACTCCCGATAAAGCTATTGTTATGTTGTTGATGTCCTGTGGAAACTGGTGATTGAGCATGGAGAATACAGCAACAGATGGTATAGCCCCACACGAGGTCAGTAAGCTGTGGAAATACAAACCTGCCAATCCTGAAATTGAAAACAGGTGGCAAAAATTTCACTTGGAGACTTGGCATCTGTAAGTAATCAGTTACTGTAAGAGCTTTGGTCAGACACAAATTAACTTCATTGCTGATTGCATTTTCAATAAGTAAAGGAGAAAGCAGCTGCATTTGGTTAGAATCACAATACAGGGTAGAAATACATAGAAAGTGTTTAGAAGGACTTAATTTCTTTTTTTTTTAGTTGGTTTGAGTATATACTGTTTATTACCTTTTTTCCCTTTTTTTTTTCCTTCCCCTTAGTATTTTGATTGAGAAAAAACATGTTTTACAACAGTTTTAGCAGTGCTTCTGGGATCAAGGCTTTTCCTCAGAGCTTTCAAACTGTTTCTCACCATTTCTACATTACTTTCTGCTTCTAAAAATATAAATAAAAAAATAAACACAGGACATCTGGATTTGATTTGGGGGAATTTAATTTCAAATAAGGAAATAAAAAAGCTATTTTGACTAGAATTGAACTATGCTAATGGGGGATGTTGTGTTCTTGAACTTTGTCCTTTCTGGCAAGCCCTCCTTCTCCCCACGAATAGTAGTTACCTAACTGAAAATGCAGATGCCTGACAGTGACCCAATGGTGACTTTCCTAGGAATGACAGGGAATTTCAGAGCAGGCAATGTGTTAGTGGGTGCTAGTTTGAGAAAAATGAGGTTACTTGTATGCCAAATTGAAGTTTAGAACGCTGTCAAAACATCTAAACGGAAGTTATTATTGTATAGGCAGCCCACCTACCAGAAACGTCTTCAATACACAAAGGGAAAAACCTTTTGAATGGATCACCTACAATATTCCAGGTTCAAAGGATTTAAAGTTAGTCAAGACAAAAAAGGTTTGGTCCATGGAGGAAAACTAACTCAGTAACACTAGAGCCAGAGCAACCTTCAGAATTGCAGTATTTAAGAGGATTTAAAAGTTGGGGAGATGATCTCCTCCACCTGATGTTGTATGAGGCATATACATTTGTGAGAAGGTAGCAGTACCTGTTTCCACAAATTTGAGAGTCTGTAACAGCTGAGTTCAGCTCAGTTTTCCATGGCTGGATGTTTCAGAAAGGCTACTACATCTGGTCAGACACCATGCCATACTAGAAGCAGCTTGACATCAAAGTGACTCTGAGCATCTACAACTCCACTGAAGTCATTAGATCTTCAGGAGGTTGCACATTTGCATTTACCTGTCCCAGAAGTTATTATAATTATAATTCTCAGCTTTGTGGGGATAGTGCTAATATAAGGAAGAAACTGAGCTTGCTAATGAGAAGAACCAGAAGATCAAGGGTTGGTGGATGTCTGTGGGGGCATGTTTCTGGATAGAACAATGTTCAGAAAGTGCTAATAGGTCACCCTGAAAAAATTATGCCTCTTTAAGATGCTTCAATCAGGCACCTGCAAAATGGAAATGCTCGGTCATGTTGAGCAATGCTGGCCAAAGGGTTTGGTAATGCAAAACATTCACAAATTCGTGTTTCAACAGAGATGTTGCCTCATGGGCCTACTTCCCAGCCTATTCGCCATTGCATAGATCATTATCTTCGTTCTGGCAACAGTATAATATTCCTGTGGCAATTGCAGCAATTGCTTACATGGAACAATAAATATCAGATAACTATTTAATATGAGTTTAACTTTTTTAATGTTGTTTAACAGCTGAATACAGAGGAAGCAGCATGCTGTGACTAATCAGCTCTCTGTAGACCACCAGCAAGTACTCCTAATCACTGTAATGCGCAATGTACGGCTTCCACATCACTTTGTGAGATTTAAACATGTCCATTTCGTGGATATATGGTGCATCTTGCAGTAAAAGAATACTAGAATTCTGTCTCTTTCTGAGTTTTCTGGCATCTGAGTTTTAGTTCTAAGAGAGGCAAGATGAGCCCACTCCACAACTAGCGTTTTTATGGTGTTGCTGTATGTTAGACATCATCAGTAAATTACTTTCTTCTTTTTCCTGGAATCTAAACATCCCACTGGACTCAATGTGCGCAGTCACTTTGTTCCAGTGCCTACGTGCATGCAAGCCACTTTGCTGTTTTGCCACTGCCTTGACTAAGTGATTTTCTTAGTACTTTATGTCACATTTATTCACGGAACAGTAAGTAACAAATTAGAATATGTATATGGACTGTTCTGTAAACTAAAACATGTAAGTTCACTGTCCACAGGTTTGAAGAGTGTGAAATAAGCCCAGAACTGTTGCTATGCACTCATAATGTAACGCATTTCTGATATCGAGTTCCGATATGAAAGGTCCTAATTTGAAAATTTTAAAACCAGAAATAAGATTCTTTTTGTGATACTGAGAAAATATATGATAGCAAAATAGAGCTCAGGCTTGTCGTGTTGCTTATCAGAGCAGTGATTTTCTGACTCTGTGCAGAGCTCCACGCAGTCTTACTCTCCCCTCTGCTGTTTTATCTTCCTCTGACAGGTCACTGAAGAAGATAACATCTAATTTCAGACAATAAGGTTGGGAAGAGGTAGCAGGCAAGTGGGGCCAAAGCCCGTGGCTGGGGCTACGAGACAGTCTCTGCATGCAACATCACCTTTTCCTCTCTGCTCTGCTCCTGCTCTTCCCTGGCAGCCAGGTTAACCAAAAAGGATGCAACATCGTGCCTCTTCCTAGGAGAGCAAAGGCTGATCTAGAGCAACCAGGCAGCTGGGGAAACGGGAGGAGATGATCAGGGTAGGGCTGTAAAGTGCTGATTTGCTGAATTGGAGGCAGAAGGAAACCTGAGGAAACACCTAAAAGGAGGATTTCCCTGCATGGGTCTGTAGCTGGTGGGATGGAGCTGTCAGGGCTCTGGGTGGTGGAGCTTCTAATAAAAGCCAGTGTTCAGGATATGGGAAGGATAACTTGAGCTGGATGGGGAGAGACTTACTTGGAGTCCAAGGACATTGGAAGGAATAGTCAGTCTGGGTTATTATACCCTACGGGGGGGAGGGAGGGGGTGTCCAGGGCAGGGCACACAGTGGGGAGTGGGGGCACATGGACAGGGAGGGGAAGTGAGAGAAACACAGGAAAAGGAGATTCACTTTGCAAATGTTTGGGTACTGGTGCTTTACAGACTTAAAAGACATTGTTTGAGCTGGTGCTTGTTAAATCACTCATATTTAAAGCTTAAGATGAAAACAATCTATTGATAAGCCCACATGTCCTGTGGAGAAGCTGTATGAACAACTCCGAAAGTTTTCTCCCACTGCTTTCGGTCTCCTTACTTCAGCAAAACTGATGGGAGTAATAAAGTAAGTTGTTGCTTTTTCCCTTCTTACTGCATTTATACGAGAGGAGGAGGCTGAATGCGCTGTCTTTTATTACTTTTCTCCTCCAGGAGTAGGCAAAAAGTGATATATGCTTCATCCTTTTTTTAAAAACGGATGATGCTAGACAGATGCTTAGGAACAGCTTAGCTAAATCATGTGAAGGGACGCATACACTGTGTGGAAAATGTATGCAGCTTTTGGCATAACCAGGCAGAAGTGGAGATTTTCTTGGGCACAAGAAGTTGTGAGTTTTTGGTTTACCGTTAATGGAAAAGAGTGAAAATGGACACTAGGAGTTATACGCAATAAAGTTCACTTAAATAACAGGCTTTTGAAAGGCCCTGGTTCATGGAAGTGTCAGTGGTTTTGGGGGCTCGTTTAGAGCCAAACAATGTGCCCAAATGTACTAAACTATGAGAAACTTCCACATGACTAACATGAAACCAGAAAACTCAGATGTGATACATGGGCTGCAGAAGCAGATTTAGTCTTTGAAGAAAGTGGGCATTTACTGTCAACACTGATCAGTGTTTAACAAACTCTTCCTCCCAAATTTGTTTATGGTTAAAAATGCGATAAAGGACTTGAGGACCTACAAACTCAGTGTTTTCATGACAAATTTTCTAATTCCCAGGTGGAATTAAAGCCTTGTGATAGTGCTTACTGTTAATACTTAAATTGTAATCCCAAATAACCATTTGCAGATCTGGAGTTTACCTGAAAATGAGAGACAAAACCAAGCGATGGCCATCGTGTGTCTGAAATCCCACTTCTTTCTGGGGATTAGCTGCTTAGTTAAGGGCTGCAAGAAGAGACCTAATTGCCTCAGGATCCAGCGTGTGCAATGCACTTCTGAGAGCGGCACCTGCAGTTGGCCTTTGCAAGAAATGAGAAAAGCTCTCAGTTTGTCTTCTAAGACCAAATACTGTCGTCTTGTATTTGCATAGTATCCTAGTGGTTCTGCACTCTCCAGGGAAGCGGGATAGAGAGTTCAAGGCTCCCTTTACCCTGGAGGAGGTCTTCCATCTCCTAGCAAAGTGTCCTGCTTTTGAAGTTGTTCCAGAAAATATTGAAGACTAATTGGAACAAAAGAGAGGGGGCGGGAGGGACAGTTTAGAAAATCCATGGGGACTGTCACTAGCCGTGATTTAAGAAGAAAAAGAGTTTACTCTGCATTTTGAGAGACAGTTCTGTCACAGTGAGCATGTGCTTTCCAAAACCGGAAAGCAGGAGCAAGTGAGCTGCTCAGGCGGGGAAAAAAGGTGGCCATGCCGGCTCTTAGTAAGGTGGGGATATGTAGTCTGGCAGGGTCTTTTACTGACTGAGCCTGACTTCATCCTTTACTGCCAGATAGCCCAGTCCTTACATTTATCTGAAGAGAAAATACCATAGACCAGGCCCGTTAACTGTAGTGGGTTTGTAAGTGATGGGTCTGTGGGACATACTGCACAAGGAGCCCCAGCCTCTACAGTCTTAGCAGTCGCTTGTCCAGGACACCTAGACATCTAGGAATTGGTAATTTATTCCTCTATAATTGAGACATGGAACGATATATCTGTAGTGACCGTGCTGTTTCTCTGCATGAGTAAATGAGGTGTACATGTTGAGGAAGGCAGTCAGCATTCAGCAAGAAGACAGATTAATTTAAGATTAACTCCTGAGTGGAGTGGAACTGACAGCCCTGTGGAAGATGAGCAGTTCTAGGGACTGTTAAAGTCCCATTTAAGTTCACCAGGTTGAGGCTTGCATGAGATGTAAGTGATTTGACAGTGTGAATATATGTGGTACGAAAACAGAGTTTGTGCCCTGCTGCTTCTCTGCATTGAGCTAATTAGGAACAAACCCAAAATGACTATGAACATGCTCTTGAGAAATTTAAATATGATTTCTAGGGTGATATTGTGTCCAGGAATCAGGTAAATCTTTGCATTGTACTCTTAGAACATTGAATGAAGTCTAGCTGTTGTTGATTCTGTTCCCTGTTGCAAGATGTAAAGAGTTGGTTTCCAAACCTTACTGTGGGTAATGTGGCTCTGGATGGGCTGTCAGCCAGTCTGTGGGTTAAAACCTTGGCAGCGAGATGCATTAACATAGAAATATGAGACTGCTGTAAAAGATGTCTTTTCGTGCAACTGGCTAGTGCCTTACTGTCATTGAGTCTCAAGGACAGGGTATGGGGAGTCATAGCTGACTGCTGGCACTGTGCTTCGTTTGGAAAGGGAAAAAAAATAGCATGTTGAGGCAGCGTTAATATGTGCTTGTTAGGAATAAAATCTGTAGTGGGTGGAATGAGAAGAAACGGGTGATTTTTCAAGTATATTTTACGGATATATCAGTCTCTGTCTAACAAAATAGGCTACATTTCAACTGACTTATTTTCACAAATCGTTCTATACATGGAGTAATCCTGTCTTTGATTAATAAGCCAAGAGGAGGTAAACATTCAAATGTCCTTGTGTCCAAAAACTTTTAAAACACGCTATATTCACTCTTATTTCGAGACATTTTCCCTCTTTTGTCTTTGAATTTACCTTCTAACCAGTGATATTAAAGAACTTGAGCAACAGCTTGTGCAAGTCACTGAATAGAAGTGTAAATGCTCTGAACCATAGTGATTACCCAAGAACACAAACCTTCTTGTCTCTTCCTCAGAGAGTCATCCCCTCAGCTTTGGCAATGCCCTGGGCAGTGTTTGCGTGCATCTCAGTCAGACTCTACCAAGTCTGAGCCCCTATAAGCTCAGCTCCATTTACAAAATAAGCCCCTCCAAAGCACTTAAGCACACTTGTGGGGTTTTTTTAAGAAATGTACTGAGCTGCCTTGTTCTGTGTGTTGCCTCTATTCTTTTTAACCTCTGAAAAGTAAAATGCTCTTCATGCGATGATCAATGGTAATGATCTTCACACATTACATAATGTCCTATCTTCCACTTAGAAAACCACAGCAGAGAGAGTTGTAAATCTGTCCTTTCATAAACGTAGAGTGATGTCATTTGAGCTGGCTCATCCCTGCACAGCTTCCAAAGCACCATGTGCTTTGCAGTACAGCAGTATCCATCTCTTCCATTAAGAAAATGCACAGATGAAACGTGCGTACACGGCATGCCAGCAAAGCCACCCCAGCAGGAGTACTGCAAAGCTGTCAATGTTTTTTCTTGAGAATGTTGTAGTAGAATTGGAAGGTGTATGACCAAAAAAACCCCACACATTTATTCAGTATTTCTTTATGTCTAGCCAAATAAGTTCCATGTAAGTTCCATGTAAGTGGAAGCCAGCAAGGAAGTTCCCTCATTTTGTTTATGCACAATGGAACTGCATGTAAACAGTGTCGAATGTAATATATATAAAAAACTATACTTTCTTTTTAAATTCTGAAACCCCTTTATAAGAGTTGAGTCCTTCCAGTCCTGTTCATTCGTTAAAAACTGTGAAAACATGCCTTTCCTGCACTTTACTCCCCATATCTGCACAGTCCACAGTACTAGTTTGCCTGTTTTTTGGGAGAAGAGAAAAGCAATATTCAATACTCCATATGTCGGGCAGTCCAATTAAACATTTGCTAGATAATTTCATTGCTTTGACAAGTTTCAAGACTGATGCAATATTTTCTCTTCTGCTTCCCCAGTATCTCTGCCAGTTTTCAAATGGATTATTTCTTTTCTGCCAAACAAATAATGTCTTTCTATCATTCATATCTCTAACTGGCTTAATTCTTATTTTTATGTCTCTGCTTCTTGATAGCTTTAATACAGCTGTTCTTTGACTCTAAATACATATCTACAATTCCTCCTTAATGTACGATTTATTTATTTTTTTGTTCCCACATCAAGTCTAGCAATGCAGATTTTGTGCCAGAGCTTAACAACAGTCTCTGCTCTCATTTCCTCCCATTAGTGTGCTAGAAACATGATGTTTTTCTCCAGCAAATCTCCTGATGAAGCTAAAATGAGAATTTTTCCTGAAAAGAAGCTGAAGGCATTTAGACCCATTTTAATTTCAGTGAAAAATTTAATCTTCGTTTGATAAAACAGAAAATAGTTCGCCCCTGCACAGTAACAGAGAGTCTGGAAGAAATAAACAGTGGCATTTCAGTAATAAAATAGTACATAGCTATTATCTAGCTCTTGTCGTCAGTAACACAGAATATGTTTAACAGACAAAGCCAGTATCATTATCTGCATCTTACAGACAGCAAAAGTGAAGCATCCATTGAGCTGCTATGCCATTGAGCTATTATGCAAAATAGTACTATAAAAAAAATAAGTAACTCAGGCTTTCACAGTACATTTTTGGTTCCTTTTATAGAATCCATCTCTACACCATGTATATTTACTATAGTCAGTTAGTTTTCTCTTGTGCTTCCTGGAAAGTTGAACAGTTCTGACTTCTCTAGTGGTTGGTCTTACAGAAGGCTGTATCTACAGCACTGACTCACTGCATCAGCCCGGACTGGAGCCCTTATCATTTAAAATCATTATTATGTTTTCAGAAGTCCTGAAAATACCTACTTAATGCATATGGATGAAAATGGAAGGCAAGAGATCTTCTTTTTAAAGTTTTGACTTATTCTTTTTGAACAAAAGATAAAGAAATGAGGGAACTGGGTAAACGTATAGAGAAATGTAAGTTGAACAATAATTGCAGGTTGAGGGTGAAGAGACATTGAAGCAAGCTTAAAACTCATCTTCTAAAAAGATTATCATTGTCATTTCTTGACCATCCTATCTCTACAGAAAAAGCCTCAAGACGAAAATACAGTAAGCATAATTCAGTGTATCTGTAGAGCCAAGAAAATTAGGTCAAAAACATCTTGAGAATTTTAAAGTACTAACTTTTCATGCATTTCTCAATCATTGCTGACCTGAACACGTAACCCCACCACATAAGCCCAGTGAGACCATCTTTATTTTTCCTGACCCTTGGAGCAATTCCATGTTTGAACGTGCCAATTTACTACTTTTACTTTTTGCAGGATGTTTTATGAGAACCCTGTCTTGACACCACAGTGTAGCGAGGTCTGGCACTAAGTCTTCACTTTTTATTAAATGAATTCATTAATTCCACAAATGATCAATCTATTTACTTGGAGCTTTCTAAATCCTGAATCACTGTTGGTCTAGGAAACCTTTGTGTGCAGAAAATGAAAGATGATATAAAATTTCCTTATTTAATCCATAGTGAAAATGAAGAGGTTTAAAGTTTAAGTTCTGTCTGAAATCACTTTGTCCATTTTAGCATTGAGCTGAAGGAAAGCCCAAGTTATGTCTCCACAAACAGTTGTAAATTTTAACCTTCCCATCTTCGAAAACTTTCCTTTACCAGCACAGTGGAAGAAAAGTCATGCAGCTTTTTTCTCCAGCTTTTATAATTTCAGATACTGTTGCATTCCCTGCTACACATTTCTGAGCAATGGCAATTGCTTGTTCATTTTCCAGTTTTCCAAATCTTGAGCTCTGTGAAACGTCTAATACCGCAAACCACTTCCTTTCTACTCCTGTGAGGGGGGCAGAGGGAACTGAGGACACAGCAGGAGAAATGTGTCATGTTTCCGTTGCGCCGGGGCTACGTTGTGTGATCTGCCTTGTTTGAAGATGTCCAGGTTGGTTTGAGTTCTGAGCGGTGGCACTCTTTATGTAGGCTGTGTTTTGGCCCACTGACACAGACTCAGTAAGAAATTAGTTAGGAGTGAGTAAGGGGTCTGGGAGTTTGTCCCTGTTCACAGACAAACTTGTTAACAAGGTGATTACAGTCAGTTGGGCACTTCTGACAAGGGAGGAGAGGAAAACTTTGGTCTGGGTGTCCATCAGTGTTTGTTGTAGCAGATGAGCTGTTATGCTGCCTTTCTTCTCTTCTTTCCACTGTGCCAGGTTGCTCAGATTTTAATCTATGCCTGCGAAGTGATGTTGCGTATACATGTATGTATGGGTGGCTCCGTTGTGTTGATGTATGAGCTCTGTTTTCCTGTCTGTCTCTCTTTGTTTGAGCCACCAAGTCCAGCGTGGTTGTCTTTGGTGTGAACGCTGACATTGATCCCTGTGCCTGACTGGTAGTCAGCCTGACAGGGCTACCCAGGAAGCCAATTACCCTCTGATGCTGCTCCAGCACCAGTGAGTGACAGGCCTGTGGAGAGCTAACCGATGTTGTCTCGGCCAGAGCGGTGTCCCTGGAATTGCTGCTCTTTGCCTGCGCACACTACAAAAAGACTAGCACTGTCTGTGCTAGCCCATTTTTCAAGCAATGGGCTTGCATCTGTCTTAGCCTCTGGCTTTTCCTCAGGCTAAAACTGAAGATAATCCTACCAAAGTTGTATTTGTCACTGACTGCTGGGAAGTGCATAAATTAGCTAAGCTAACACGGTTTGGTGCATCCCAGATATTTGCTGTCTTCTCTATTGATAAGTCATGCAAAAGGAGTTCCAGACGTATGCTGCAGTTCAAATTATGATGACTACTTCATTTTTGTATGCTTTTCTCTGCTGCCCAGAAACAGAAATTAGTCCTAATGATATGACTGCAAAATTGTCCATCTAACTTTTTAACTCCATTTTATCATCTACATATCTGTGCACATTCATGCATGTCTTACAGAATCATAGAATGGTTAGAGTTGAAAGGGACCTTAAAGATCATCTAGTTCCAACTGCCATGGGCAAGGACACCTTCCACTAGACCAAGTTGCTCAAAGCCCCATCCAGCCTGGCCTTGAACACCGCAGGGATGGGGCCTCTACAACTTCCCTGAGCTACCCGTGCCAGTGTCTTAACACCCTCAGAGTAAAGAACTGCTTCCTAATATCTAATCTAAATCTACCGTCTTTCAGTTGAAAACCGTTACCCCTTGTCCTATCACTACACTCCCTGATAAAGAGTCCCTCCTCATCTTTCCTGTAGGCCCTGTTTAGGTACTGGAAGGCCGCTTTAAAGTCTCCTGGAGCCTTCTCTTCTCCAGGCTGAACAACACCAACTCTCTCAGCCTGTCCTCATAGCAGAGGTGCTCCAGCCCTCTGATCATCTTTGTGGCCCTCCTCTGGTCTCATTCCAACAGGTCCATGTCCTTCTTACATTTAAGGCCCCAGAGCTGGACACAGTACTCCAGGTGGGGTCTCACAAGAGCAGAGTAGAGGGGCAGAATCACCTCCCTCTACCTGCTGCCCACGCTTCTTTTGATGCAGCCCAGGATACAGTTGACCTTCTGGGCTGCGAGTGCACATTTCTGGCTCATGTTGAGTTTCTCATCAACCAACACCCCCAAGTCCTTCTCCTCAGGGCTGCTCTCAATCCGTTCTCTGCCCAGCCTGTATTTGTGCATGGGATTGCCCTGGCCCACGTGCAGGACGTTGCAATTGGCCTTGCTGAACTTCATGAAGTTTGCACAGGCCCGCCTCTCGAGCCTGTCCAGGTCCCTCTGGATGGCATCCCCTCCCTCCAGCATGTCAACCGCCCCGCACAGCTCGGTGTCGTTGGCAAACTTGCTGAGAGTGCACTCAGTCCCACTGTCTGTATCTTCTAGCTGAATGGATTGCTCACTCATTCTGGTTAAATCTGGATCTAGAGGAGAAGCTGAACCAGCACAGGGCTGGCATCCTTGGGTTGTTCTAGAGTACAGGTTTGCTAGATCCTTCAGGGAAAAAGAAAGATGCTTTCAAATTGGAACTGTGAGGTGGACACACTGGAGATAGCTCTAAATGCTAGTGTCCGATATTGGCAATTGTACTGTAATCCAGTTATTGACTAGAAGAAAGCCTTTATAAACTTTTGTCCAATGTGTTTAAATAAGGTACAGTTGGTATTAGTATTCTCTGAAAAACCTTTGAATCTAGGTTGGAAGAGCAAGAATTTGCATATAAATAGAATATTATAGAGAGATCTCCATTTCTTTTAGCAGGACAATTTTTTTTGTTGAATTCTGTATTTTTTGCTGCTTTCTACACAAATAATTTTGTGGCTTAGCGAGGGTTTGTGATGTAGTGAGTTTTGGACAGAAGATGCATAAATTACACGTGAATCAACACTGACATTATTGCTACGATGGTTAATCAGAAAACCTGCAATGATTTAAAACATGTTATCTTCCTGCTTTTCTATGCTGTAGTTTGATAATCCACAAGAAAATACAATTATGAATATTTTGAGTTTTCTGCCAGGGACATAAGAACATTACAGATATGCTTCCTTTTGCTTTAAGTGGAAACTTAGTATATGCTAAATATTCATCTAGGTATACTGGGTATCTGCATTAGTAATAATTATTAGAAATATTACTGGGAATGTGAATACGAAACCTATTTGTATGGCATGAAAACATTAAGTGATGTTAAGCATGCTGAATATGGGTAGCTGAAAGTAAAAGGCCAAAACGAAGAATCTCAGCACTGTTCAGTGTTTGAGGAAGCACCTCTTGTCTGCTCTACAGGTGAGATTAGAGGGTCAGGCTTCCCTTCTATAACGCAAAATTGTGTGCTGGAATGAAGAATGGGAAAACAAGAATGGGCAGCATTCCTTTCAGGCTCAAATCTACAACTCTACTAGGAAATTTGTAGCGATCTCCAGCTGAAAAAAGTTTGAAGGCCAGTGTTAAAAAATGGTTGTATACACAGCAAAGACCAAAGCTATGTGAAGAGAAGCTCTACTGAAGTTACAGCAGCTGAGACAAGAAAAACTTTAAGAGAAAGTAAGCTCTCTAGCATTTTTCAACTGAAGAAACTATTTCAGTTGTGCATTGTATACTGAGTTTAGACAGGCATGAATAGCACGGGTTTGAATTCTCTTGTGCATTCCGTGAGGTCCAGCTCTCTGACCTGATCCACCTGAAAGCTCTGGATAATATCACATTAGTAACAGTACATCTGCAGAGTTTTATATTAAATCAGAACTACACAGTTCTGGTTTTTCTGTGTTTTTGATAATAGGGATGCTGACTAGTACTCAAATTGAATTTGCCATGGCTGGGTATCTAAGCCTATTAGACCTTCTTTTGTAAGGAAAGGCTAGACCAGAATCAATTGCATCTCCATATTCTGTGGATTCCTTTCAAAGCGATTTTGTCTCCCTGTCTCAGAAAGCGGAGGGTTGCAATAAAGGATTATACTCTGCATTGTTAACATAAACATAATTGTATTTTTACTGTCCCATAAGTAAGACAAAAGGTGGCCTGTGGGATGCAGATGTGCATGAGCCACGTAAGAGCCTAGTTGGTGTGAAATGTTGTGTGCCTTCCACTTCTGTTAGCACTGCTGTTCCCTGGACTCTGGTCAGTGTTTGAACCTCAGTTGCGAAAGCAACTTAAATCCATCTAGATTGTGTGTATAAAAAAAATTTAAGTACATCAAATGATAAGACATCTTTTTTTTTTTCCTTTTTAAATCTTCTTACTAAAATGGCTTCAAAATCTTGATACTGGTTCAGTTTTTGATGATGACTGATACCACTGTTTACTGACCAAAACTCTCTCTCTCTTCTCTTATTACGCAGCATCTTCAAGACTGCAAGCCTTCTTTGAGGCACGAGTTGTCTTTTTTTTGTTTTGTTCTGCATGTATCCAGTTAGGAATAAACTTAGGTCCTGGTCCCCAAGTGGAAATGACAGGAAATGTGGGAAAACAAATCCATAATAAATTACAAAGCTATAATCAGATTGTTTATAAATCCAACGTGCTTGTTAAGATTATTGTGTTTATGTAGCTGGAGAGTAAGAGTGAAGCTGGAATTAGACAATATTTCCTCAGTGTTGATGTACTCTAAACAGTTACCAGTGGATTCAGACTCCTGACTTTACCCATACCATTTTAATTTAGCGGTATGATTACATCAATAATGGCAAAATGAAAGTAAATCAGACAATTAAAAAAAAAAAAACCACAAAAACCAACCTGAAGCAGTTACAGTTTTGATTAAGATAAAGTTCTAGAAGTGTGGTACTATGCTCCTTGGGATCACTTCTGGTGAAAAATAATTATTGAATAGAAAGAGATTGCAAAGGAAAATGTCTGAATTCATATTGTTGATTAAAGGAACATGTAAGGAAAATACCAGTTATGTTATTTCCCTGCCATAGTACCTATTATTATTGATACTAATTCCGTATTAGACACGAGTCTTAGGAGCTGTTTATTGTATAATTGCGAGAAAAACATGCATCAAGATGGTGTTGTTATTTTAGACATTATTTGTTGTTCTGAGCATACAATTCAACAGCAGTAGTTTCAGTACTGTGATCATAATCTGCCATCGTTCAGAATTTTATTATCATTAACCTCGGACTCCCTTTGCAGGCCACACATATTCTCATCCCCTGCTTGATGAAAATGGGATCATCCTAAGCATCATTCTCACACATAATATTAAAATTATTTTAGCAGTCTCAGCCAAGCTTTAAAATGAAAATGTCAAGGTGTGGTCTTATGTTATTTTTAAAATCATGATCACAATTGTCAGAGGTTTTTGTGTGCTCTTTGTTACTGTGGGATAGTTTTTACAAATCATGTTATGTATGAGTTTGTAAAGAAATTTATTCTATCATTATCATGGACATATTGAAGTCAAGCATATCTTATATTTCTTATCTTATATCTTACATCATATATTTCTTTCCTAAATTAAGGTCAGAAAAATTGAATGGTTCCTAGTCCCATGAATCAGGTACAGGAGAAAAAGAAGTCTATAGTGTTGAGCTGTTCATAGGAAGAGATAATTTAAACTGGAAATTCTTCTTCTTATGAGAAGTATGATTGATTTTGCTGTGATATTGGGCATTCAGTATATGAGCACTCTACTTGGAGAATCTTTTAAAGGAACATTTGTGTTTTGAAGAGTCTATCACTTCATGGGTCCAGTATTCATATCTTCCACCAATATTTGTTGGCTTTGCATCTTTACTAATAAAATGGTCATAGTAGAAATAAATATTCATGAGATGGGCTATAGAAATTTACTTAAATTAAAAGAGTATGATGGCATTTTCAGTTTCTTGATGAATAGATTTGTGTATTTAATATTTAATTTTGCTGGCATTTAGACTGTGGCAGATTTAGAAAGATGATACTGTATCTCACAAGCAATCTGTTGAATAGAGGTTTCAATGCGTATTTCTGGGCTTTCAAAAAAAATTCATGTTGATTATGGTGCGTTTATGAAATTAGTCAAATTGCAGAGTTGGCCTAAATATGTGCAATCATGAAATGTAATTAACACATGTTTTTCAGAAATGCAATTCTGAAATTCTGATGTGCTGAAACATTCCATGAACCTCTGATTGATCTCATGGAAAAGGGGGAAAAAAACCCAGAAAACGTTTGAATGAATGGTAGATTATTTACCTATTTGCCTTTTTTTGTTTCAAAAGGGGGTTTATTTCCCCTTTGGTTACATTGCTGTCCATAAAATTTTGAATGTTTCTTTTTTCTTGTAAAGTGAGAGCTAGTTCTTCATTTTAAATAAAACTTCATGCAGACAAGACGTCCCTACTAAATCCAGGCTGTCTTACTTGTCAGGCTCTGCTGTTTCATTTTGGTTCTATTTAGTTATAATTTTTCCCACTTAATTTGAGGACAGGCTTGGCAAAGCAGAGAACCTGTGGCACTGCCATAGTCAGGCGGCTCTTTCCTTTCAGCACATCTTTCTTGTATAGCCCAATCCACAATTCCAATCTATAAGAGCTCCTTGCATAATTCACAACATTGAAGTAGACAAACTTCTCTGTATATTCCATTGTTGTCCACTTTCAGCATTGATTTATGTTAATGATATGTGTTAAGCAGTTCTGTGTATTTTGTGGTACAGGGGACACATCTTCCTGCCCAAAACCCCAGATTAGCAGAGCCACCTCAAAAGTCAGGTCCTGATGTACAAGAAGATACAGGTTTCGGTCATGTGTCATCCATCAGGTTATCTTAATACAGTTTAAAAGCTTGTTTAGTACTTGTCAAAATGCAAGCTAAGGTAGTCAAAAAGCTATTATCTGGGTACATGGTGGTTTAGGCAATAGAGGCCAAAATCTTTTAAAAGTCTTTCCTGTGAGCGTGCAAACCTGCACAGAAGGACATTTGAAGCACCTGACCCAGATGTGAGTGAAAGTGAGCCTGTCTGTAATTTTTACCCATTCCCCTTCCTCAATCTCCTCTCTAAATATTCAGCATAGGTCTTTCCAGTTTGTGTGAATGATGCCCCTATTCCCTGAAAGCCTTTGCTGGTAATTCTGATTAATCGCATCGACTACAAAGGGTTGAACTGGCCAAGTGTGACAAGAGTTTCTGAACTTGCCAACAGTCAGTCATTAACTCCAAATAATCTCAGAGCACTGCAAGCTTTTTATAGATTTGTTTCCCTCACTCCCACCCCACAGCCTTCCTAGCTTTATTCAACACAGAGTTAAAATCTTAAATTTTAACTTAACTCAAGGGGGAAAGGAGCTGCAGACAATGATTTTCATTGCTAATTTTATGAAAACTTCAAGGACAAGAGCTGAAAGATCAGACCAAAACACCAGCTCAATTACATATTCATTAGAAAGTCCCGTAGTCTATTTTCACTGCTTCCAAAATACTACAGTACAATATCAGCTCTACAGACCTTTACTCTGAGGTATTCACATGCCATTGACAGGACCATATGTAACACTCTTGTGGTTTGCACATAAAAATATCAGTTGAAAACCATAGTTCCAGTTTTAACTGATTTGAAGGCTAATTATAGTTCTGAGTCTCTGTTCATACCGGTTGAACAAGTTACTACTCATCTATGTTTGCCAGTATTATGAGTTTATTATTAATCAGATATTACAGCGTTTGGCTGCTTTCCTATTGACTTGAATGACATGTTCTCCTTCAGTGTTAATTAGGTGCAAGCTCTGAGATCTAAAAGATAAGAGTATAATGCTTTGGTACATTTCCTCTAAAATGCCTTTTATGTGATTTATTAGCTACACAGAGATTTCAACCAGAAACATGAAATAGTTCTAACTTGTAAAGTATTGGTATTTTAGGTCTCTGAGTGCTTTTTCTTTGTGAGCTACCTGTGTTTAGAACTTGAAAATTAATTTATCTATCAATTATCTGAGAATTTATATGAATTACTTATTTCAATGATATTTACATAAAAGGAACAGAAAACACCCTTTTCAGCTCACTTTAAAAAAAAATCTTGTCACTTTCTCAGCATCAGAGATGTGTCGGGATAAACCAGAGACCGCTGGATCAGAGCTGGTCTGGCCAGGCCCATCATCTCTCTCTCCATCCCCAGTAGCTTAAGGAAAAGGTTCAAGGAAGGAAGAAGCCTACAGTAAATTTCTCTCTTTGTTTCCTGAAAATACATCTAGATTTTATCTCATGTTTTAGCTTCAGTATCCCCCCTCTGCCAGTCCAGGACAGTTAACGAGGCTAGTGGTAACACTAGTGGAAGCTTTCACAGATAATGGTGAAAAAAACCCAAAGACTAGTTTTAAACTGAAAACGTTATCAGTTCCTGCTTTTAATTCTTTCTACTATTAAATGTAGAAGGATCTAATGCATTCTGAATAAAGTTAGATGATTATAAAGCTTCCTTATGTGAGTATAGCTTGTACCGGTAAAATAATATCTATCAGTGTAATAGTTCAGTAACAACATGGTTTGGAACATTTTCTATATTTCAAGAGAAAAATAATTAATTAAAATAGTTGGAGCAGGATAAAAGTTGTGCACTGACAACTGACAACATCAAATGTTTCTCTAATGGGTAATAGCCCATGCCAAATTTTACAGATGCCATGACACAATTATACTGTAAGAGAAAATTATGGAGTAAAATGCGTAGAATTTCCAAGCCAGTGGAAGTGCCTAAATGTGCTTATCACCTTCTCTCCAGCACTATATTATTATTCTTTTTAAAAGCAGTTTATGTTGCAACACCTTAAAGCTTAGAAACCATATTCATTTCTATTCAGGATGTGGGAGAACAAAGTGTAAGTGCTTTCCTTTACACAAAAGGCTCAGCCTGAGGTGAATAGGATTTAAGGCCCTTCCCTAGGTTGTTTCGCATTTTCTATTTGCTAATTTCACTGATTGCCTCAACATGTTGATTGTTGACCACAAAACCAGTTGGCTGCAGTGGGAGTGTGAAATGAGGGTAAATTGGCTTTTTGCCTCTCAGAATGTGGGTTTTGAGCCATCAAGGGCAGCTGGGGAAGATGCTTGAGAAGAAGGGAGCAAGGTCCTGCAGACACGTAGCTGTTGCACGGTAGCCTGGGATCCCCGTTTGTAGGTGTCGGATGCTCCCCGTCTCGCAGAAGGTGCTGAGGTGCCTTAGTGCCGCAGACCTGGCTGCAGCGGGAGGGCAAACGTTGCCTCCACGGACCCAGCTTCAGGCGCTGCGTATCGCAGGCAGAAAGTGCCTATCTGTGATTGTATCTGAGAAGTTTGCCTTCTGTCAGCTTTCTGATGCCCTTATCCCCGTAACAGCATGGTGAGTGCCTCCAAGCTGAAGCAGGGAGGGCAGCTTTCCGTAGATTTTGATAAGGACTGCGGAGGAATAAGTTAGTTCATCTGCTGAGCTGTCCCTCTGCATCTGGCAGCTGATTGCTTGATAAAACAGGGAGCGCGGTGGCAATTTGTTGAAGACGAGTGTTCTAAGGCTTTTTAAGAAATGCAAGGAAACAGGTTTCAAAAAGCCACCAATTAAAGAAAAGAAGTCTGATTACTTGGGTTCTGTGGAAAGTTATGGCCTGAGATAGCTTATTTTGCATCTTTATTAAATCCTGATTTCTCTAGGTGACAAAGGACCTTCAGCTCTCATTAATTTCAGTGTGGCTGAGAGTGATCAAATAGCTTAGGAAATAAGTTTAGTAGATTTGGGGGAATTCGATAGAAAAATGGAATCACACAGAGCCTAAATCCTATTAGAGTGCTTCTGGACTGTAACTCTTTCTGGACTGTCAAGAACAATGTCTGGCAGATTCTCCTATATCCATGACTCCTATACCTGTTCCTGCTATGATGCAGTAAAATATTACTTCTTATTTAAACCTTTGATAGCCAATTTTCTGTTTTTCTGTGTCTTCCGTACCTAGACATCATATGTGATGCTTAGCAAGGACCTTGGAAGTGGTTCCTTCCTTTGCTTCTGCCAAACAGAAGCAATGGAAATATTTCTACAAATTATTTACCAGTCTAACTTTTTAGTTAGACTTTTTTTACTTTACTTTTTCTCAGTATTTTTCTTTTACTTTCCTACTTCTCTTGAGAGTTCATTTGGAACCTCACAGTTCTGTTTTTTGAATGAGATCCTCTTCTTCCTGGCACGTGGAAAGCACTGAGCACCCCTTTACTTCTCGACCCAAAGACAGTATGAAAATCATATCTGATTTTTAGTACAAAGTATGCAAAATTACTCCACCCCCTCTTGATAATGTTAACTGAAATAAATTAACAACAAATACTTTGATTGTTTTTTGGATTAGGCAAACTGGAAATTACTGAAAAATCTATGCTTTTGCCCTGGTGATAGTTTTACTAGCATGAAAAAGTTGTGAATGAGCATGAATAAAGTCCAAAAGAAATATGTAAAACACACAACCCGACTGCTCACCCTTTGCAGGGGACACAGTGAGTGTCTGTAGATTTCACACATCATTTGCATTTATCACTTATACAATGGGGCAGCTTTATTTTTACACTGGAACAGATGTTTTTGGGAATTTCATGCCTCTCACAATGTTTATTTGGCTGCCTTTCACCGTGGCTTCCAAGTTCTTGCTACATAAAATCAGCAGCAAAAGCTCAGTCCGTACCAGTGTTCCTCTGCCTCTTCTACTTTTGATTTGTTAGGTCATTAAGTCATTTTTTTGTTAGATTTATTTTATTTTGAAAGTTGACGGCTATGGGTAGGCAAGTATTAAAATTACAAAAGTTACAAGGAAAACTTTTTCCCAGACATAAAATAAGCAGGAAAATAAAACACTTGGGATGTGTAGAGAAGTATTCAAAACTTAGTCCAAATTCTTGAGTTTTGTAGAAGTATTATACGCTATCTATTCTTTTAAACTCTTATGCTGTTGTAGAAGCTTTATCAGAGATATTGGCTATGCTATACAGTGGTTCAAAACATTTATTAAAAGATTACTGTTCTTAGGTTTTTAGTAATGATTAGTAAACCAAAGTTCCTCTCACTTATTTTCTTGTTCTTTTTTTTGTTGTTGTTGTTGTCAAACAGGTGTGTTTTATGAAGTTGTTCAGAGCTTCCCTCACGTGGAGGAAAATGTGCGAGTGGATTCATATGTAAGCAGCCACAGGTGGAGAAGGCACTCAGAGTCCCTCAAATCAGTCGACACCAACAGAGCTAGCATGGGGCAGGATTCCACTGAGCCGGGGGGTTTCACAGATCTGCTGCTTGAAGAGGGACATGACAACACCACCCAGATTGAGGTAGAAATTCATTCCATCTGTTTTCTTATTCAATTTGTTATTTTTGATTTGAGGCAAGTAAAAAATGAAGACATTTACTTCAGCGTATTTGAACGTTGATAGGGGAAGAGAACCTCATGGTCTTTGTATTTGTGACTCTGTCAGCGTGGAAAAGCTGGCTTTTTCTCCTTTCCTGAGACTGGACCTTGTCCTGTCTGACTTTTGAAGATAGTCTCTTGAGGATGTGTGTCTCTTTGCTGGAAAACTGTTGTGGGAGGTCCCGTGTTGTAGCAGTTATTGTTGGAGAACTGGAAAATGAAGAAGTATTTAAAAATAAAAGTAGTTAATTATTACTTAAAAGTTTGGGTAAATGTCTCCATTTGTGAGATTTTGCCTGGTATTATGGAGAATGATATCCAGACATGAAGGGGAAAAGGCCCTAGGGAAATAAGAAACTGGAGAAAATTCCATGTTGGTCTTAAAAGAATTTGCCCGTACTATTAGATTGTTGATTGTCTGAAGAAGAATAACATGGATCAAATCCATCTAAATAAAATCTTGGGACATTCTTCCTGTTTTATGGTTTCATTCAACCTCTGATTGCTTTTTCAAAAAAACTTTAACTGCCAGGTTGCCCTCATATAAACATAATGTAAATCCGAGTGAGCACCAGTTCAGTCTTTACACCTGTCCTCAGTTTCCAGTAGTGTAGGGAGAGCAGAAGTTGACCATAATGTTATGTTGTGATTGACTGGTGCAAAATGTCACTGCCTATGATGATTTGTGGGAATTCTGCTATTTCATCTTAGTGGTTCTACATAAACACACTGGCTGAACTGATCTTTGTCTTTATACACAGTTAGCAAGGTTTAATATAATAATTATTGTGGTTTTACTGATTTATTTTTTTTTTTTAGTATTAGGTTTGTGGGTTTCTTATTAATAAAATCTGCATCCTATTTTTCAATAAAATGCAGCTTGGAATAAGCTACGTTTAACATTTTCAGTCTTTGTATTCTGCTTCCAAAGCAACAGTGCTATTTATTTTTAGTTCTGAGGAGCTCACTCTCAGACAAGCAAAACAGCTTTCAGATTTGGGGTTGTTATCTTACACAATAACAAAAACACAGCAATATAGAACCCATCTGCAGAGACAATGGTGTCTCTACAGCACGAGTCAAAAAATAATAGTGCTTTCTAAGAGGTGTGTTTTGTGTTTGTTGCTTATTAAGCTTCCCAGTTTGCACAGTACTAATTACGTTTCCTTTGCATAAATACGGAAGTTTCTAGTTGGTAAATTATATTTTTGAATTGCATGTTGTTTTTATGATTTGTTTTTTGCCCCCCTGTAATCCCCATCTGGCCATACTCGTAGCAATTCTTCTTCTAATTACTTTAGCAGGTGAAGTGAAAGATGGCTCAAATACAGGAAGGTTCGTGTAGCTGATCTCTCCGCGGCTTACCAGTAGATCCCCATGCAGTGTCTCCACCGAGATGAGTTCCAAGATCTTATGAAGCAAAATGGGACAGGGCTTCCCCTCTAACATTCATATATGGCAACACACAGGAAAAAAAATGAATGCTTGCAAACGGACATATGTAGAACGGTACTTTTCCAGGGCCATCTTTCCTGACATATAATGGCATTATGGTGTTTTAACTTCAAAAGTACATCACCCTTACTGAGTTTGTCGAATTCAGGTTTTGTGTTCTGTTGCAGCCCTCTCTTTTTGTAAAGTCTTTCCAGCACAATAAGATAACTGAGTTGTGGTTTTACACATTATCGGATTCCGTTGTAAATCCCTACTACAACACACAGGCATTTTACAAAAAAACCCCTTGATGCCCAGCTTTGTGGAGGAGGTGAAGAGTACAACAGATATTCACAGCGGAAGAATCCGTATGTCGCAAAGTCTTCTGCAGCTTGGGAGCTTATCGGTAGTGCTGGAGAGCATATTGATTTTTGAAACCCTTCTTCTGTGTGTGTTGCAGTTCTTGCTGAAGAAAATCCTGAGAATGAGTACTACCTGCCACTCATATTTAATGACACTACAGAATTAAAACATGTCTCCATCAGAGATACTGTTTCTCTCTAAAGTATTTGCTTGGACTTGCCATGCAAACTTGGAAGACTTCTTTTACTGGAAGGCTAACAGTGATGAAGAGCTTTAATTTTCACTTAATATTGTTTTCTGCTCTTTATAATGATGAGTTTACTTTCTATCCAGCTTTAAAAAACCAAAGCAAACGAACACCCACACCCCTGCCAAAAAAAAACCAACCAAAAAAACAACCAAGGACAAAAGGGAAGGCAGTATCCAGAAATTTCTGCACACTGTTTAAAGATAACTCTAAATGTTTTCTGTGTTATCAAATCCATATGGTCATAATGGGGAAAATAATAAAATCAACCTGTGTGGAGCATAGCTTTTCTTGATATTTTAAGGTAACGAGACTTTTCATTTATGCTTTTCTGTTGGAGTTACTGGGAGTTGTTCTGTAACTTCACAGCAGCACCATCCTGGTCTCCCATCAGCCCTAATCCATAGGCTCTTTTAAGATCAACTTGAGTGGAACGTGAAGTTCAGGCCTCTGTGAACAGCTATAGGAAGTGCACTGAAAATCAGTTTATCGCATCTTTGCAGTAGCCAGGGTGGACCCACTCCTATATGTAGGAAAGACGATAATGGCGAGATTCTCTTTCGGGATGCTGTCTCTCTGGTTCAACAGCTGGAGCAGTGCAGCCATTAGGGACTCAAGGTCATTAGCTGTCTCTCTTCATGGCTCTGGTTTGCCTCCTCCATTTGTTTGGCACTGTGATTCAGGACAGATCTCATGCAAAATGACTTATGTACTCAGGTGCTTTTTTGACTAAAGATTTTCTCTTGAGCTGGACTCTGGAAGTCAAACAGCATTGCAGAGACTAGCAGCAGCAGTGGCTATAGCCATTTCATGTGCAGGACCTTCAGAAATGAGCAGGGCCTTGGGAAGGAGAAGACAAGACCTCAAAGTGCCATTGTGATGCTGGAGAATAGGAATTTTGTGGTCCACAGGTACAGTGTTGTGGCAGGACAAACCCACAGAACTGGAGATGCCAAGCAAAAGGCAAAGGACAGAAAAAACAGGTTTCTGCTACAAGCCAGATTTTCTATGCATGTAGCGCAAAATTGTGGTCTTTCTAGAGAGCTGGCAGCAAGCTGGAGATTATAGGGTAAAACCAAAGTATAACAAAGGCTTATCATAAACACTTTATCAAACAGTATGGCAATCTTTAAAATATTCCTCTTTTCTCCTAGTTTAGTAGGTTTATTATAATGTTCCCGTTAGGGACTAGAATGTTGTAAATACAAAAAGGTTCCCGAGGATGGAGGTTGGTCTCATTTGCTTTATTTGCAATTGGTACTTTAGAGCCCAAATACAAAGGAGGGAGAACATGTAAGTCTACGGCCACGCTCCATTAGTGGTTTATTAAAGTTTTGTTCCCACTACATAACATAGCCAGAGAGTGTGAGCAACCTCTGAAAAGGGACAGGCCTAAAAAGCGTGGGATCCCATCTTGTACAGGTGGGCACAAATGTTACAGTCCTAGAGAAATCCCCAAAGCAGATAGCCTTGGGATAAGTGGAAAAATAGGTTGTCAGCAGTCCAAATTAACTGCGAGGTCAACCCCCAAAAAAGACGGTAATGATGCAGTGCAACCAAATTGGCTTCGTGGCAAATGAAAGCATCAAAGAGTCTCCCTTTGAAGACAGAAGCATCCATGGCTAAGGCATATCTTAGAGAAACTTCACGTGACAACCTTTTTTTACTTTTTTTTTTTTTTTAAGACACATTATTAGTATAGTCTAACCACGTGTGTTCTTTTTATGGTTTTCTCTGTAGTTTGGCTTTACGTTTGGTAATTAAGGATTTAACCTTTTGCCTTCCTAGGGGAGGCTTCCTGCTATAAAAGATGGTTAGTTCATAGCGCTTGAGGAGAACTCAAATGAATTTGAAGTTTTTCTTCCCAAGGGTCACAAAGCCAAACATTAAAGTCTTCTACCTGAAACACTGAAAATACAAAGAAATTGAAATGAAGCAGTCTCTAATATATAGCTTGCATTTGCATTAGCAGAAGATGACAAACTTTACAAAATAACTTTGGGACATGAATTACTTTTTAATTTGTTGCCACTGTATAGAGATACTACATCATAACAAGAGTCTTTCACAAACTTCCAATAAGAAAAAGAAATCCAGCAATAAAATAATAGATTAAATCATAGTCAGGCTTGAGCTGAGTGCAGCCATGCTATCAGTAAGGTTTTATTGCTTTGCACCATGAAAAGAGTGAGAAAAACATAATTTTTCATATAAAGTCTTAGAACAGAATGAATGACTGCAACTGTATGACAGGAAAATATTCAGTTCCAACGATGAAACAGCATGCTGAGCATGCTAAGTCAGATCAAATTTGACCGTTTCTTACTTTCTTCGCTCCTCCCAACATAGTACTTGTGAGCATAGAAAACTGTGGCTATATCAGTGCAAAAGAAATTTATTTTTTAGGTAGTGAAGTGACTTGTTTATTCCTGTGGATCTCACTGATATCTCCTGCTGTGTATTGCTTTTAACCAAAATAGAGTTGTTGCAAACTGAAGACACACTTCTTTCTTTTAGTCTCCTTTAGTTTCTCTAGATGTTGTTTGAAATGTAAATTTTAGCCATTCCTGTAGTTTAGACCTGGAAAGCTTCTTGCCCCTATCAGAACACCACCGGTGGATTTCCTACCGGCAACAATCTTTTACTGAATTTTGCATTTTCTCCCAGAGTTCTTGCCTAGAAGGTTTCTCTCTTATCACTGCCAGTCACTCATGGAAGTGAAGATGTCTGATTCTGACTGGCAAAAACAACAGAAGGGATTGAGTTTTACAGCCCTTGGGATTTGAGAGCAATTACTCTCAGCTACTGACAGCAGTGTCAGTGTGCCCACTGCTGTGTTCTTACTGCAGCTCTGAGCAAGGGAAAAAAATAATGGTTAAGATTAAATTTCACTGAGCTGGACAAATGATAAGGCAGTGCTGCGATTACTGCTCTAATGCACTGTATTAAAAGTGGAAAAACTTGTCCATGCATAATTGAAGCCTCAAAGCTAAACAGTACCACAGTTGCATAGTGAGGTGTCAGTTTGGTCCAGCCTGCCTCTGTTCTGTTCCTTTTTTCTTTTTTCTTTTTTTTTTTATCCCAATGCTTTAATGCCAGTTGCATCTGAAGGACTTAGAAACCCCGAACAGTGTTACTAACTCTGGATTTTGAAACCATAGTCCCTCCAAGTTACAGAGAAGAATGTTCTGCATTTAAGAAAAAATGCTTATCAGTATGTAAATTTAATGAATATTTCTGTTCTCTTTCCTCATCCCAAGTTACGAGAGAGACACACTCTACTTCTAAAGTCTCTTTTCTGACTTGCCATCTCTTAGAGCCTTTAATTATCTGTGTAGAGTTGCCAGCTTGTCTAGCTTTTGAATTTGTAGTTTAAATACTTTGCTTGAATAGTGTTTGCATCTACATTTTGGTGATCCTCAGCAATGCAAGAGTGAATTCCATAGACAAGATTTTGATATACTCATTCAGTGTAATAAAATCAGGGATGCTATTGATCTCCACATTGTGACAGAATTCTTTTTTAAAGCATAGTCACATTTTAACGTGGATTATAAAGTATCAAAGTAATGCATATTCAGTACAAAGGTTTAACCAGATGTTTGCGTTTTAATTTTTATTTGAATTAAAACATTTGACATATAACTGAGGAGGAATGAAGCTTTGGAGAACACGGATTTGTCACTGGAGTTGGCTGATTCTTTAGAGAGCAAGAGCGGTACTTCTGTTCTGAAGTCTGTACTTACAAAAAGCCATGTGGAAAAAAACCTTAAAAAAACGAGGAGACAATATTTTTTTTGTCTTTACCTACTTTCTAATGTTGTTTCGTTTTGGGGACAGATCATAGACTACATTATTGAGCTCAAATAATATTGACCCCTCACCTAAAATAAGGGAAATGGCAATTTTTGTTTTAAGATCACTTTAAGTTCTAAGTGAAGAAATTGACTTTAACTGATTTAATCACATGGCTGCAGCTTACCTGGTCTACTTGCGAGAACTTAATCATAACAAAAGTTGAATTCATTCTTATTTTTAATTTTAGGGAAGTATAGTTGTTTCTTGTTCACAGTTAATAATTACTACATCATGTGATTTTTGGTGTATGTAAAGGATTCATCCAAGAGAGGGAGGGAAAATGCTCCTCGTGTGGGCATGTAGATATTTTTCCCAATCTTTGATTAACCTTTGGTCATTTAGTATAGGTGAAGTTTACTGACTTTTTCATGGCTACAACTTATGTGACTAAAAAACGTGGTTTTACAGTTGAAGGTGGTATTACATTGGGTTCTCTGCCATTTCAGATCCTGATGTTGCCTTAGACCATTTCATGTTCAGTTGTATTTAAAACAAAGTTGTCTTGCTGATTGTAAGCCAGTGTAACTTAACCCCAGAAGTCTCTGTTTGGATGTTTGCTATTCACTCTCTGTTGTTTCTGTAATGCTGTAGAGGATTAAACACGCGTCCCATGTGATTCCTCTCTACTGCACATCATTAAGCTGTGAAAGCTCTGGAGCTCTTTGACAATGAATATTGCAGATGCCAATCATGTGATGGACATTTGTCAAGGATTATTAAACACTAAGGTAGTTCCTGAAGAGCAGATCACTGGAACCTAGGAAAAATGGGGAGTTACCAGTTTGCTCCAGGTCCTTTACTCTTCCAGTCAGATCTGGGGACTGGACTAAAAGGATGTTTGGCCTAAGAGAGTACAGCTGTTCTTGTGCTCCTATTGGTATCCACTCACTAAATTAAGTTAAATGTCATATTACTGTTTGCATAGTTAGAAGGTTGAAAGTTGCAACAGAGATTTAGGATGTGCTGGAGGAACAGTCTTGGGATATGCTGGAGTTGCGCTGAAACCATCATGGATATATCTTTTGTTTTTCTGTGTAGCAGAATACTGAGATGTGATATTTTTGTTGTAAGAGCTAAAATTTGCTGTTAGATGATATAGTAATTGAAGGCTAAGATGTATAGGATTTTTCTGCGGTGTTTCTAAACAGCTTTTATGACACTCTTCTGAGAAGGTTGTCATTGTTATTTTAAAAAGTTTTTATTCACACTTTTCAGGAGTTTATTTTAGAAAATTACCATGTTACTTTGGAGATGATGGAGAAAGTAATTTATTTTCAGAAAAATCAAGTCTTTTTTCAAACTGAGTCAAGGGAAAATAATGTTCCTTACTTCTTCATGTGATGTTAGGGAAAGTATTTGAACTTTCTCAAAAAGGAAGCTGCTTCAGATGACATCCTAAATCAACTTAAAATTTCTGTAAATTGTAGCTAAATCCACTATTTACCTGATTATTTTTAATAGCTATAAAGAAGAGCCAGAAGCGGCTCTGGAAGCAGCACAGGTTACACGTGAAACATCCTAGTCCTCTGCTCTTACTAAATCACACCAAACAGTATGTCACCTGCAACTAGAATTAGAATCTGGGACAATCATTAATTTACTCACTTTTTTTCCACTTGTCCAGCTGAGTTTTCCACCAGTGATGTCACACTTTCTAGCTGGCCGGCAGACTGATATATCACTGTCTTGTTTTCTTTCAGGCTTTCAGTTGCAAAATGGCAAGCTAGACAAAAGCCTCATATATCTTTTTGTATTGAATTTATTAATTGCTTACTTAAATCAAGGTAATCTTGACACTTGCACTGGCTCTTGCTACAGCCTTCAGATGGACTGAATTCATTACCATTTCAGCGAGAGGCGTTGCAGTAATGAGCCTGTCAACATTTCCATTATTCTCAATCTAAACTCAAGTGGTGATGGTTCTACTAATAACGCAGAGCTGAAAAAGAAAACGACAAAGACTGGAGTTGAGATTCATTCTCTATGTCTTTTAAACTTGAAGGGGGGTGGAGAAATTAAAAACAAGTTTTCCCACTCCTAACCTAAGTAAGGGAATTCACAGTTCTCCATGGTAATCCTGAGTTCATTTCCACATGCTTAGCTGTGTTGGCACACAAGGCATTTAATTTAACATGCTGATGATAATGAAATTTTATAGCAAGGAAGGAGACAGGGGATTCAGAATTTAATGGAATCTGCCTTTGAATTTTCTTTGATGATAATATTTTACATTTCTATATCCCCCTTCATCTCCAAGTTCCTAAAGCACATTACAATTATTCCAGAATCACCGAACTCAAGACTGAAAAGAGCTACGAGTGGTATCAACAACAGACCTTGTCTTTTCTTTCTGAATTAATTATTTCAGTCATACGTGCCTCAGCCCTTGCTTGCAGAAGTTGGCTGAAAATAGCTTCAGCTGGTGAAAGCTGAATATTAGTGTGGCTGTGAAGGTCTCTCCTTCCCAGCCACTTTCTGTGTTCACCCTGGAGCGCCCCGATGAGGGAGACTTGCATTGATCCAGTCATGCAAAAAGCAGAGGATGATGCTCGTTTCAACCCACGCAAAACAAACAGCCCTAGCTAATTTCACAGCACACAGCAAATTGTACATCGCTCGTTTGGAGCAGGGAGTGAGGGTGAATACATTACTGAGTTGTTAGTGCAGGGGAATTTGGGTAGGTAAGTAAAAAGGTGCTACGCTAAGCCATATAATTCCAGCTTGGATAACGCCAGTCCTTAGGGATAGAGTTTCAAAGCTGTAGGAATCCTGCTGACAGTGATGGATTACTCTGTGCCACTCTGAAAATCTTTCAATTTTTTTGTAATATGGGCGAGTCAATTATCTGTTATCCCAAAACAGTAACAACTTGGCATGTAAGCACATGGGTACGTTGTGTCAGATTTGGTCAGACACTTCCTCTGACTGTGGGTAAATTTAGTAATTATAACTTGAGAGCTTTCAGCATCTATCAGGAAGTCAGTGGCCTGTCTTCATTGTGATCGCGTGAGTTATACAGACTTTTCAAAGAGAATAAATGGGGCCAAAGCTCAAAATTTGTATCAAGACAGATACCAGAGTTAAGAAAGTTCCATTTGTAAAATGTGCATTTGTCCTTCCAAAAATGCCAACTAAATGCTATCAACTGCTGAAGAAAATGCTGATGAATACTTTTAATAGCTGTAGTCTTTCATACACAAAGCATAAATTAATAAAGAATTAAAATAACAGATTTCTTTCTTTCTTTCTTCTGTAACACTGCTATGCGTTCACGTGCAGCATGTCTGGTTTTTCACAGACCATCAGTAGGGAAACAGTATATTTATTTCTAGAACACAAAATTGGCAATGGGGATTTTGGAGACTCTGCAACAAATTGCAGTGTGAGTAACGGTGAGAAAAACAAAAACCAGCAAACTTCCACATCTTCACCAGACTTTTTAGCAGCACAACATTTAACAGAATTAAAGAGATGTGACAGGGTTACTGGAGGTTCGCTTCATGCATTTGTATCAAGCTGCGTGACTTTTCAAGACTTCCTATTAAAATTTTTAAATAAATGAAAGCCTCACTCTCTTAGAGTATTCTTTCTGTAGCCTTAGCAACAAAAGAAGTAGGAAGGGGAAGAAACTGCAGATGGAAAGCCTATCTGTCTCATCTCATATAGGTGGAGCAGTAAAATGCCATGAGGGATGAAATGCCATGATCTCTCAGAGGTATTCCCCTTTTGCTCCAGTGCTAACAGCAAAACAAGCAGCTTTCTCCAGTTCTTCCTGCCTCAGGCAAAGTATGGATGCCTCTTCCCTGCTGTATGAGAGGAAAAATGCCTTCCAGAGCTAGAACAGGCATAATCTGGCTCCCAAGTGCTACTGCTGAGTTTAACCATATCCAGGAGTGGGCCAACGATGTGTCACGTGTCAGCAGCCTGGGGGGTGCTCATTTGGGGGGTGTAACTGACTGGCTGGTGCAGTGGTTTATAGCAAGTTTGGTGACATTTGTGACATCTTCCTTCCGTAGTTATAAGCAAGTGGCCCAAATGTCCCTATTTGTTTAGAAAAGAAAACCCCAATTCTTACAGTTGTACAATTGATGACTATGTGGTTGAACGAAATAGCAATTTATTTCTGAGAATTTTCATTCTGTTGAAAAAGTTACTCGTGCTGTGCAGCTGGACTGCAGTTATATGTGAGGAAAGGGCTTAAGATTCTTAATGTGGGGGTTTTTTTCAATACAATGGAAATAGAACATTTGATGCTATCGTTTAGTCGTTAACAGTGTATAAATGTTGACTTCCTTGTATTGGTATTATCTTCATGGTATGTGTCAAGCATATTACTCTCTTATCTTGGGAATCAAAGTAATTTCTTAAATACAGTTCAGAAGTTTGTTTCTTACGTAAACATTCAATTAAGGGTGGTACACGTCTGTATACTGCTCAAATAATGTATATGAATTCATATAAAATAGTAGGCTACTGCAGTATTTATGAAAGGCTGGAGTCTGCAGAGGTGGGTTTCTTTTGCAGTTTTAGTTAATATTGAAATTGAAGGTGACATTCAGCTCCCCAATTTGGATACTTAAGTAGATGAATTATGTGCAAGTTCTTGCACGTGAGGTAAACTATCCTGTCATAGATGCTGGAAATTTAAGGTGAAATAAAGTTGCCTAGCTATAGGTGTCTGGTGTCATTTTAGGCACTGTGGTTATGTGGAATGGTCTGTTGCTCCTCCTGCAGGAGGTCTATTTTAGGTCCTGGGTCATACCTGCAAGTCTCAAATGGCCCTGGGTTCTTCCCGTGCTTAGGCAACTGCGTCTCATCCACGGTCAGTACAGGTAGTGTCATCACGGTGGGTATTCAGTTTGCTCTGAAGTGGACCTGAAAGCTTGCTGAGCTGACAGACCTTCACTGACAGCGTTTACTAGGTCTGTGGTTCTCATACTGAGAGCTTGGAAACCTAGCTCTTATGCAGACAGCTGCACTGAAGTGTCTAACCCGCCGACCGAATACCACCCTGCTCAGCTATCTAGTTGTTTATCTAAATCTGAAGTGAAAAGGCCAGATATACAGATATACCAACAACAAATTGTATCAAGCAAAGTAAAAAAGGGTCTGTTTCTGGTTGAGGGTCAAAATGTTGAGATTCTTCCTCACTTCCCCCAACCTCACACAAAAAAAAAAAAAAAAAAAGAAGAGATTGATTTGGAGTGCAAGTAAAATCTCATGTCTTCATCTTTCTCTGTTTTTCAGTGGTTAGGAGCAGATATACATTTGCCATCACTTTTTTTTTTTTGCTTGAAACTGTGAAAAGACACCCTTCAAGTAAAAAGTAATTCTGTAGCGCCTTGTGTTTTATCTTCTCGTGTCCTGTATCTAGCTGAAAGCCAAAACCAGAAATACAAGTTTGTAGAACTTTTCCACTTCGGATCACTTTACTCTTAAAGAGCAACATAGAGTTGGAAATGATACACAAGAAAGAATAACATCTATCAAAAAGAAAGTCATGTGTTAGTATAAATTTTAAATATTTGCAAATATAGGATCAAGCGGAGGCTGGGTTAAACTTGAGGGCAGTAGTGCTTTTCAGAGACAGCAGAGGAAGGATTATTTAGCATCTTCATCTCATCTGAGTAATTGCGAAGCACTCAGAGTATCTCCCCTGAAAAGAGAGGGAGTGCAGATCCTGCAGAAAGCTTGTTTGGAGCCTGATGTTATGCAGAGGGAGTGACTTGGAAGCGCCTGTCTAGCCAACGTGTCCTTCGTCAAGCATCTCAATTAAATATGATGTCTTACAGTTGTGGCACTTACATTAGAGACCTCTCAAGGGATTTATTTATTTTTTGGAGCGTGACTGCAAGATCAGGTAATGAAGCATTTCTGTGACAAGGTCTTAAGAAATGTGGCTGGTGAGAACAGTTTTTTAAAATTGCACATAGTGTTCTTTTCCATATTTTATAGAATATCCTGACTGAACTGCTGTTACATATGTATATAGAAAAACATGTGAACAAAGCAAAATGGATATTTTTTCCAAAGCAAAGAGCAAGCTTTCCAAAGAGCAGAAGAAATCCGGGCTACAGCTTAACCACTTTAATCATCACTGTCTTATCCCTCTAAGACTTGAATGGTCATTTTGAAATTTTGCGTGTTGATTGTGGATTTCAGCCAGTCGTACGTTTTAGTAACTAAAGATTCAAGTGAGTGTATTTTCTGTGAGAGCTAAACTAGAAAGTGCCCTGATTAAATAGACGACCGGTTTTGGTTGCACTCTGTTTAAACTGAGTGTTCTCCGGAGAAGCCATGCCGGCGCAGTTTGCCCTTCAGCGCCCAGGCTGCGTGAGGAGCGTGCCGCTGCCTGGCTGTACGCCGAACAGCGCCGCTTTGGCAAAGACTGGTGCCGAATGAGGTGAACGTAGGACACCTTTAAGAGTTTCAAATTAGGCTTTATCCCTACAGGTACAAAGCTACCGCATTAATAAACTTGTGTTCCTGCCTGTATCAACTTAATATCAGTCGCAACTGAATGTCCTACCGTTTCAGCTGTGAGCCCTGATGGATCCCAAAGACACAACATTAACTGCTGAGGAATTACAGCACACACGAGCGAGTGTGGCGGCAGCTTCCTGAACTGGCCTACGTAAAGCCCTGATCAACTAGGAACTACACCTGCTAATATTAATTTAATCCTCCAGATCTGTAACGCTTTTCACCTCGATTTAGATTTGCCATCTTCCCTCTTCGCGTGAGGCCTCTGGGCTGCTGGGTCTTGGTTGCTCTGTCTTCTTCTTGTCTCTTCCCGTAGAAGAGGGACAAAGAATGGGAAACAAGGACCAATTACCCATCCCAACCAGAGGACGAAATATGCTACGGAGAGTTTAAATTTGCTCTAATACCTGGATTTTAAAAAAAAAAAAAGGGAATAATATTAAACTGAACTTATTATGTATCAAGGGGGCAAAAAAATTGCAAAGTGGGGCTGTAAGTCTGTGAAAGTATATACACTCAGAAATACATTTTTGGTTATATTCCACACAAGAAGTGAGTCATTAAAGGGCTAAAGTACTAAATCTTTAAAAGCTAATTTGTCAAAAATGTAGTTATTTATGTAATGTAATGTACAAAAATGTAATTATTTATCTGGAGTCATAAGCCTCCAAGAATGGGGCTAGGAACAGACATGGGGTCATAGCCACTGATGCCCTGTAGGTTCTGATGCAGTTAGGTTCTTTTATGTTTACAATCATTTTCAGAGTTTCAGTTTTATGAACATTTTAGTCATTTATAGACTTCATTTTCTAATTTTTAGATATGTATAACATGTTTCATAATTACACCCAAATCAAAATGCTGCTGGGTGTTTTCATGGCCTTTTTATTGCAGTGGTTCCTATTATTTTCTTTTAGTGGAGAGGATGCTACTGAGCAGTTAATAAAGGCTTATTTTGAGAATGTCATTTCTCAAACTCCTGCTCCAGCAAATCAGGAACAAAACTGCATAATAAATATTTCCCTACTGTAATTGGTTTTTGAGTGACTTGGTGATTTGGCTTTTTTCCTCTCTTAAGTAAGGCATTGCAGAGGCTTTTGCTCTTTTGAAGCTTGTCTCTTCTGACGAGACAATCCAAGGGGCTTTATAAGACCGCTGTAATGACCCCTAAATAGGCTGACAGTTTTATAGCAGTCCCCAAGAGGGAAGCTTCCTTTCAGAAGCGGCTGAATATCATGAAAAAGGCAGTGGCTCCACGTTCACTTTTCACAATGCCGGAAAGACTAAACGGCTTTTTGGATAAATAACAGGTTTATGGCATCCTTCTCTGCCAGGCTGTCTGTCAGCGTGTGTGACTCTCCATTACAGGTGCTGTCAGATGCTCAGAAAAGTGTGGTTTGAAAACCTGGGAGTTTAAGATGTTGTAGAGTTGTGTAAAGCCTTGTGTGTACCTCGGGGCGAGAGCTGTGAGCTCAATGCTTTTGTTTCATCCCATCTGATGACTTCATTTAGTGTTTACAATAACAACCTCCAGATGTAAATCTGTGAGGCTTCCCTACTGGCCCTAGTGAAAACCCGAGATTGAGGACTCCTGCACACGCACAACAGGCTTTCAGGACTCTGCAGAGCACTCATGTAGCCTCTTCTTGGAGAATACAGTGTGAGATGAAGTTCTTCATCCCAGTGCACACAGGCAAAGGATTTCCTGCTTTGTTAGATTAGGTTCCCCTCATTATTAGACATGATATTAGCTGTTAAAAATGGATTTTGCTAAGGCTTGTGTAATCAACAGTGATGTTTGCAGGCTGTCCCCAGGTTTCTGCTGACTGTTGATGTGGAATATGTATACTATGTCCATATACATATATTTCCTAAGTTCTTCCCGCATCAGATATTAAAAAAAATAAATAAATCAAAAGAACAAATTGTAGCTTTGTCATTGTGAAAGCGGCGAGGTGGTTTTGTAAATTGTATGTTTCCTCAGTAGAGATTCATACAGAACAAATGCTTTTGTTAAGAAATTGAACAGCGGAGGGTTTATCCTTGATACAAAGCACTTATGAAATGAAATTGGTACTTCTGAGCATCAGAGAACCACTCGTAACAATCGAGCTTCCTAAGTAGCAGCCACTATATATATCTTCTGTAAGACTTTCATGTGGTTCATGTGCAGTTTATCTACTGAAATTAGAGCTTTCGTGTTTTGAGAGGCCAGTTCACCTTAAGCATTCCTTAGGGCTCTGCGGTTATCAGATCTTATAAAACTGTAAAGTTGCATCATAACATTGCTGTGGTATGATTATAATTACAGTACTCTGTATTAAAATGCATTACACAGCAGCAGCATGCAAAGTGTCTCTTTCCTCGTTTTCTCTGGCCTTAATCTCCCCATTAGGACCCCATCTCGGGACAGATGATCTTTTCTCATACTCTCATCTCCTCTGCTAAAGGCTGTTAGACTGGGGATATTCTCCCCGTACCCTTGCCGCCCACCCCTGTCTCAGTCAGTGTCTGCCTAAAGAAAAGGTAAATAAATGAGGAAATTCAGTTGCAACACCGTAGACACGCGCTTCCTCCGCACTGGTAACACAGAGTGTGACCCTGCATCTCTCCCACCCCTTCTCAGTGCCCAAATCTGTGCTGGCTGGAAGCGGCTTTCCGTCAGCTGCAATGCAGAGCCCCGCTCAAGTCCTACTCAAGTTGTCATTTCTGTTCTCCTCTTCTGCGCTGTTTTTAGCTGGTGGGTACTAATAATGTTCAGAAATCGAAGAGCAATCTTTTAACAAAAAGAAAAACCTGAAACAATTCAGAAGTCAATTTTAACTGTATTTTAGTGACAGGGTAGGCAGGGATACAGTAAGACAGTAACAAGCATTACGTGAGAGGAAGCTGTTTTTGTTGTATGTGTTCAGGGCCATCTTGTTGCTGGCTTATTTCAATAGAAAGGGTGTTCTTTTTACTTCTGCAAAATGAATTCCCAGAACTGCTTTTCTTCATTAGGGAAATACTTGTAATTGCTGGCTCATTTCCTTCCTCTAAATTTCCATAGAAGTATTTTCTTATTATCTTTGCTTTCTCCCTGAAAAGTAGTCTATTTTTAAATATGTAATTGCCTGTTTTCTTCTTCCAATGTTTCCATTTTATTCTACAAGTGCAGCTTTTAGAAAGCATAATAGTCTGATCAATTTCATAGGCTATTCATTGATAAATGCTCATATTATAATCAGAGCTAAAGATGACTTTCTGAACTTTGTATTTGGTGATGAACTTCCTCAGCACTAAGTTTTGGAGCAAATACCAGCAGCACTTTCGGTTAATGTAAAAAATATACCTAGTCTGTGGTTTTAGCAACATTTAGGCAATTGGTTAATGCTTTTTATTGCAAATCAGATAGCAGACCTTCCTTTTACAGTGATAAAACAAGGCATCTATAAAGTTTAACTCCATATCCTTGATGGCTTCAGAGTTTGTTCATTGTGGTGTTGTCTCAATGGAAGTCTGAAAATGCAATTTAAATAAATAGACTATTAAAAAGGACAACAGTTATCAAATTAAATGCAGTTTAATTGTCTTCCACTGCAGCTGGCAGTGTAATTAATGACACTTAATCACAGATATTTGAAGATAAGGAGCCTTGGATGATTTTTATTTATTTTTAATTGGTCATGTCACAAACAGTCTCCCCGGACTGGGTGAAGGGAACCAAAACTTAAGCTACCAAAATGTAACTGCCAAGTGGCTGGCTGGTCTATAATGTTTTGCTTTGTGAATGTCTTCCTCTCTTCTTTCAACTACAGAGAAACTACAGCATACTATTGTGCAACAGCAGGGCTCGTTCCTGGATACCAGCTGCGTTTTCTCGGGTTGAAGTTACCAGTTTGTTTCAGTTACAGCCTTACAGATATATATCTATATAGATATCAAGACTTATTGTTCAGTAATGTCTGTGGTTTGGATCCAATTTGATCCAGTATTTAAAAGCAAAATATTCATGCAATTGGATTCAACAGACACTCTTATTCTTAACTTAAATCTTGTTTGATAATATCCTCTGTCTTCTAGAGATTTACAGTACCTTTCAATTTCTGCTAAAGAAAAAATGTGACAGGAAGAGAATTAAACCTGTGAAGTCCCGTGCTTACATATGTGACTGCATCATCGTTGAATTGTGATGTCTTGTTTAACTGAGAGGGAATTTTATTGTTTCATGTCTGTTTCAGTACTATTTTCCTGTTCATCTTTGGTCAGAATCCCAATTAGTAATTTGAAAGCTTTTCAGAGGTGTCATCTACTTGTTACTTTTAAATATTGCACATAGTTACATCATACTATATTGCGACAGCTCATCTCACACATTTGAAGCCTTAATCTGTTAAGGGACAGCAGTTATTGAGGAAAGAGGTATGCGATGTTTGGACTGTATTTGGGAGTATCCATATATGTAACGTATGGAATGGATTCTCAGTCATTGAATTTGAAAACTACTGAGCATCAAGAATTTAAGGAAGGTTTAATCTTCAGTTGTGCTAAGCTTTCATGAATAGTGCATGCATTCAGCTTTCCTGAGAAAATTCAGTTGTAGTTGGAGAAGTACGGGAATAAATTCAAGGTATCATCAGACAATATCCCTCGTGAAAACTGTAAGAAATAAATTTTCTTTACAATCTATGATAAAATGGCAACTCAGTATTGAGGATTGCCTCAGGTAAAAAAAATAACTTATTTCCCCAAGAGGGAAGAGTTATGAGAAAGGTTCTAATAAATATCGCCTTTATGCTCACAAAGGTTGCCAACAGTAATCCTCATAGCTGGTGCAAAAAAACTTCTGGAAAAATCCTTTGCTTAAAAGCTGTACTTCTCAATAGAAGAGACGTGCTTCCTACTTCATATATATGCAGTATTTGGATAGGACTGTACATCTAGAGTAGCGATGGGAAATAACTCTCGTACCCCCAAAATACCTGGAAAACAAGGAAAAAATAAATACATTTCTTGAAGTATTAATGGGTATGTTCTCTGCTTTTGCTGCATGTTCTTTCATTTGGTAACATGCTTCTGTGTCATTAAAAGATACTGTAAAGTTTGTTTCTCTTCATACTTGTATTTATATATAATTCTACATATCTGCAGAACTCTGCATCTATGGGTCATATAACCATTAAAATTATTTTCTTAATTCAGTAATTTCTATGCAAATTCAACATGATTTTTGAATCATTTTTTCCATCTTCTTTTGCATATAGTACCTGTAGGGGATGAAATGTATTATGGAGCAGGTGCAATCAACCAAAGCGCATAAAGAGGTCTGTGAGAAAACTCATAGGTGTCTATTACTACCAATAAAATGTTTCTCTACAGCTGGGAAATTTATGGAAGACTTCAACAATTTCATTTCCATAGTAATGCATGTTAAAAACTATGAAGGCAGTGACTTGGAATACCAGCATGGATCCTAACCTTACTAAGAGCTCCCGAGATGCTCAGGCCAACATTAGTAGTTAGTTGGATGTTCCTTTATGTAGTCCTTCATGTATTGTAAATTTACAGATAGGATTTAAAAAAATTAGGATGTGAGAGAGAAATATTTAATAGTACATTCATAAAGAATACCTGCATGAAGGTTGTAAAGCTTTTCCAAAGAGCAAAAGGAATTCTATTTTCTTTCTATCATCCAAGTAGAAGTGAATTTGGTTCCTTCCAGAAGTATCTAAGATTATCTAACTTGAATTAAAACAGTAAATGAGACTTCATTTTACACAAAATTTGGTAGTTGTTTATACATGAGTGTTTCCTCACACACTGACAAAATTGTTGAGCTGAAGGCGGCTATAATTTCAGTCTTTGATTTACAAGATGTATGGTGAGTCTGCTTTAGGCATGGATCAAGATACCATTTAAAGCATTCTTACAGAGCAACTAACTAGGCTCTGTCTTAGAGCCTTCTAGTTGGGGAGGTAGGGGCTTAGCTACTAGTAATTAACTGGAGTAGTTTCGTTATGAAAAACTGGAACTGCAAAAGCTCTGCACAGTTTTAACTATAGTTCAAATATTGCATGTTTATCTGAAACAAGCTATTTTGGTAATTATCTCTTCTTCTTTGTCTCTCCTTGAGACTTTATGATGCGTTAAATGTAACTTTTAATTTCCATGGAAATTCTGTCAGAATGATAAACTAGACTGGGAAAATACATCTTTGTTGTCAAAACTTTTTAATTTACTGTACCTCCTTTTTATACATGACAGTAATAACCATTTCTATTGACCATTAAAGAAGAAAAGAATTTGGGAAGGTAGCTGGCTTTTGTCATCTTCCTGACAGTATAGTTTTAATTATGTTTACTCTTGTGACTAACGTAGAGCAGCTGAAGTTGTTAGAAGTTACTTCAAAAGTGTCAATGAGATTTACTGGGAAAGTACATCGCGGCATATAAAGTACAGCAGAAGACACAGAAAACGTCAAGAATAAAATAACCTGATTATATCTGCAACAGCTTAAGTAAAATGCATCAGTAATGATGTTAATGTAGGATGAATTCCAGCTGAAACAGGGTTTATGGTGAACATATTTCATCTAGAACGTGAACAGTTTCATCTAGAATATAAGCCCTTCGCAAGTATATTTTCAGCTCAGGACACGAGGAATGGGTTGTGTATGTCCTGGGGAGAGGTGGTGGGGAGGGGTTGTCAGGTCTGCGTGGCAGCACGGCGTGATGTGAGGGTGTTCCCATGCTGCTTCCTGGGTATAGGAGGTGCTGCAGGAGAGGAATTTCTCCATCACCAGCGGGAATTCTAAATTCTACATCAACCTCTTCCGTTTTCTTTGCCACTGTTTATTTTCTAAGTTTATTCTAATTTTAAAACACTATCATTGAGGCTTTGTTTATTTTGCTTTGGCACTGAGGGAAGGGGGGAAGGAACTGAGAAATACCAGCATGTACTTCTTTTACAGTATTACTTACAGCTATTCAGCAGAAAGCTGGCAATGCTGTTCATTTAAATATTTTGATTACAACAACTTGGGACAAGTTAAAGACGACTGGGAATCTGCGATGTGTTTCATCTCTCACCTCAGACCATGCACTTTTTTTGTTTTTCTCCTTTCACTGTCCTAGATGTCTTTTAGGAAGGTACAGACCATCATCCCAACTGACCTCGAAAGAAATTTTGGAATTTCCTACTATTAGGTTTTTAAACATTTACTAAATTTTGCATAATAAGACTGCAAAATTTTACTTTTTTTACTGTGCTAAATGTATATGATTTTAAGTGTAAACTGATTGCAGCGAGGTTGAGTGGCATACGGAGTATTTTGAGTTGGAGTCTCAGCTTTGTCACTGAAATAAGCAAATATTGCCAAGACTTTGACGGTCTTCTGAACCATACACTTGATTGTGGAATTGGGTATCTACAAGCAGGAGGATTTGATGGACCACTAGCACAGATTCCCATGGCACATGCGGGATTCATGTATTTTGCCTCTGAATTTGCTGTAATGTGAGCATCACAGAAACTACTGTCATTTAAAGACTGTGAGAACTAGGAAGCTTTCTTCCACAAGTATATATATATATTTGTCTCTCTTGGAGTAATGTACAGTAAAACAATCTTTTGGTGACTTAAAATGAAATAACATCATAAGCCTATATCTATTAGGAATTTTTCTGATGTTCTTGTAAAGGGTTCTCCAGTATATTATGTTTAGAAATGTTAAAATTATGCAAATTTTTTTAAAGTGTCTGCTGTGAGTACTGCTCATTGCTTTGTTAGAGCATAGCCGTTGTTACAGGAATTTAGTGGCCATCTTGCCTTGAAAGCCATCACACATTTTGCTATAGGTTTCACTGATGTGGTTACAGGAACTGTATGATTGGGATTTGGGGATAGGGAACATTATAATCATAATATAAGATGATTGCATGAGGTAACTGTTGGCCTTGCCAACTGCTTGTGGTTAGGAGCAGAGCTGTCTTCTGCAACACATTTGCAATTTGAATTTTTTCTTCATTGTTGACTTGCAGTCTAGTCTAGCCTTTCCCGAGCAACAGGACTCACTATTTCAAGGATGAGTTTTATATAACACTAAGGTGCATCTTCCATTCTAATGTGTGTTTGCTGTGGGTTTTTTCACCTTTCAGGAGGATACAGATCATAATTATTACACTTCAAGGACGTATGGTCCATACGATTCTACCAGCCGGGATTTGTGGGTCAATATAGACCAAATGGAGAAAGACAAAGTAAAGATTCATGGGATCCTTTCCAATACCCATCGGCAAGCAGCAGTAAGTTATTATACCTTTTTTTTCTTTGACTGACATGGATATTTTTCACCAGTGACCAACACAGTAATATTGCAAAGTATTGTGACTACTGTTCACAGAGCTTTATTTTAGTTAAGTTATGAAAGTCTGCACAGTGTTTCTATCAAATGATTCCGAGTTGCCTTTTTGCACCTTCTATAACAGTCCTTCAGAGATGCCTTTACAGGTATAGTTAAAATTCACCCCTGTTTCTAAGGATCACAAACTATCAAACAATAAACTAGTTGTGTTGCAGAGGTCGGAGGGAATTTTACTATTGACTTCAATAGCATCAGAACCGGGTTCAGGATTAAGCTGCTGAAGTTTAAGTCTCTCAAGTGCAAGTGTTTGCACTTCCATTTTGTACAAAGTGTCACACTTTTTTTTTCTTTTTGGTAGAACTGATAAAACTCATGAGAATGTCGTATAGTAACAGAAGTGTTAGATGTGGATCGGGGCAAGGCCAAGCACAAATACAGGCTGGGTGGAGAATGGATTTGAGAGCAACCCTGCGAAGAGGGACTTAGGGGTGTTGGTGGATGAGAAGCTCAATGTGACCTGGCAATGTCAGTACCTAAAGGGGGCCTACAGGAAAGATGGGGAGGGACTCTTTATCAGGGAGTATAGTGGTAGAATGAGGGGTAACGGTTTTAAACTGGAAGAGGGTAGATTTAGATTAGACATTAGGAAGAAATTCTTTACTCTGAGGGTGGTGAGACGCTGGAACAGGCTGTCCAGAGAAGTTGTGGATGCCCCATCCCTGGCGGTGTTCAAGGCCAGGCTGGACGGGGCTTTGAGCAACCTGGTCTAGTGGAAGGTGTCCCTGCCCATGGCAGGGGGGTTGGAACTAGATGATCTTTAAGGTCCCTTCCAACTCTAACCATTCTATCATTCTATGTGATCACAATTTCAGGGTATCAACAAATAAATATCACACGGTGTAAATAAGTCTTGTTTAACTCATTGTAATTGTGCTGCCTGGTAAAATAGGTATGGAAATAATGGGCTTAGATGCTTAGAATTGAAATTGAATGCTGCATGACTTACAGATTGTATTCTCAGATCTCACCTGTGGCTGGAAACAACATACGTAGAAGAGCCAATATTAGCACAAATTAAGGACACAAAATTACAACTCGGAATTGTGGTTCATGTGGTCCTTGTTTCATCTATTCACCAGCATAGCTCCAACAAAACGTCCTTGGGTTTTACCAGTTTAAAAACAAAATCTAGTTAATGCCTTATTTAAAGGTTGTACAGTTTTTAAAGATACAGGTGTGTTTAACAGTTTTAAAGCTGAGGGAAAAGAGTTTAATTCATCTTTTCTCTCAGTTTACCTGTTATCTCCCTGGCACCAACCAGGTGACTGGCGCAGAGGAACAGAAGAGGCAGCAAGAAGAAATACTGTGCTATTTAGCTCAGAATAAAAAGAGCAGAGTGGGGTGATATATCCACTACATTTGACTAACAGGGAGTCCAATAAATAAAATATATTCCTCATACCCAAAAAGCCTGTAAGGAGCCAGGGATAATGCAAATGCAGAGGGTTCAGGCGGTTATATATATCTTTGAGGTAGATTTAATAAAATACTCTCTCAGCTACTTTCTTAAGACAATTTGTTTTTAATGAGGAAAAAAGCTCAAGGGTACCTAGAAGTGAGAACTGCCTTGTGTTCTTCATCCGGGATCCTGGTGCTCTGTGTTGAGGGAGAGAATGGAAACATGCAAAAAAATGTAATAAAGGAATTAAAAATACCTATATAAGGTAAAACTTCTTTCCTTAATAACAGTAATTTATGAGACCAACATTAGTGAAATTCCTTTGAGAAATGTTAACCTGTTGTTTAATGATTAGTGAGGATGACGCCCTTCAATGCCTTTGTTCTAAGCACTTCTGTTTCCAGTTGGGTCCCTGAGATTATACACCTAAAAATGTCAATTCCAAGGGGGACATTTTGTTCAAGTGATTGAATCAGAGGTTTAAAATGAAATAACGCTTGCGGAATTGGTGTGGAGAACCATTCAGCATGGCAGCAGGGAGTCTGGCAGCATAAGGCCTTCAACCCTGCTCCCCCAAAGCAAGCGCTTTAATTAAGACTTGTCTGCTGAATGTCAGGTGCCCACGCCACCCTTCTGCCAGATCTACCAGAGAAGGTTGTGGTCCCGGTTAAGCACACTGATATCGAGCTCTATTCATACTTACCCAAATCTCTTGGAATGTGAACTCGAGTGGCTGTGGCCATGTCTACATGCTGTTTTAAAGACCTCTTTTTCAGTCATTCGTTTTATGTCTCTTCTGAAGGATGAAAAAGTACCGGTGAGTCATCCTGTAAGGCTTTATATTTTATTTACAGGTCTATAATTGATTTCGTGTATGTGTCCGAGCAAACAACACCCATGTGGATTACACAAAGAAGTTATTTTAAGAAATGATGTGTTCTCTATAACTGTACAATAACCATAGAGTCATATATTCTGAGCAGATCATACATAACTAAGCAGCAATCTCTTCCCTTCTCTTCCATAGAGATAAACTTTGCCGTTACTCTTCTTAAAAGGGTATTTTGCACATCTTTCTGTGACTTGGGGATTTACATTTACATTTCTAAATATTGCTCTTCGATTTGAGAGGAGAGCAAGGAATTAAATTACTATATGCTAAGTATTAATGAATTTTTCTAATAATGTCAGGGATCCTTTGAACACTAAAAGTTTTACACTGAATTTGTGTGTTTTCCTTCATTTGGAAGTATGTAATCCTAAGAGTTCCCACGAGCTGTCAGTTGTTTTCGCTTCTACAGGAAAAAGTAATAAAGAGAGGATCCATGACACGGTTTGGCTCTATAAACAACATAATCATTTTTTGGGGAAAGTAACAAATAAATATTAATGGAACAAATAAAACATCTATCTCTTTAGGATTTATATCAGTAATAGTGTGGGGGTTTTTTAATACATTGCCACCATCTTCTGAACTGTATAATAAAATTTTAGGCGTGGCTTGGATGCTCAGTGTGTTGAGATTACATATCTAATAGTTGATTATTGAAACACTGAACTGGATACAGGATCACCTCATATTTGTGAAGCTCAGTTCTGTTTTCTGTCAGTCCATTCTATCATTTGTGCACAGAGAAAATGTTTTTACTCCAGTGGGTCGAAAATTCTAATATTCTTTCTGAAAAATGAGGTGTGCTTTCAAGCAGCAGAAGTAAAACCACATTTATTTCTAGTGGCTGTTATATTACACTTTAAAAGATTCCTTTTATCTTGTTGGTTCTTTATTACAGTATTACGCTAAACAATTGTCTATATTAAATATGATTACCTTGTCAGAATTTAGGGCATCACTTTTTGATTGAAGTCAGTGGGAGATCTATATCTGGCTTGGGTGGGCATAGGATCAAGTCTTTATTGCAAAGATCTTTATACTAATATTTATATTAAAGCAATTTAGAAGACTGTTAAGGGGGGACAGGTGTCTGAAACAATTATTATTGTGTTATTCAGAAAGTTTATGTTAATGGATAAAATGGGCAATAGTGTAAAAAGGAAAGAAGGAAGGTTTGGTCAGAAAATTGATGTTCTTAACAGTGTTCTGGGAAATTATGTTTGGTAGAGCAAGGACATAATTTAAATGGAGCACATACATAAACATAGCATACACCTCAGCCGTGAAAACTTTAGAACACAGGGAAAAAAATTTGTTTAAGTTAATTCATGAGCTGTCTTGCCATTTTGATTAGAAATTTTCAGTTGTATTATCTATATGTATGTATATACAGATGAGGTCATTAGACCCTACTCAGTCCAATTAACACAATGCAAATGGATTTTGCATTCTAATTAAAACCAAACAAAAAAGTGCTAATAAATCCTGTCAAAATTCTGTCTTGAATTAAATGGAAAGAAAATCTAATTTAAAGTTACTGTAAATCTTCAGCTGTTAATTTCATGCTAAATAATTCTTTAAACATTTCTGGTAGATGTAAATATAAGTCTTCCTGAGAGAAGAAATACTCAGATATAATCTGAAAATAATAAGCCTAGGATAGAAATAATGGTAGGGAAAATAAAGACAAAATGCTTCCCCCCTTGCCCCCCCCCCTTTTTTTAAAAGGAAGGACTGTTGCCCTTTCTTAAGTAGAGACATCAAAGGTTAGGGTTGAGGGACAGTCGCCAACAACCTGTCTTCACACCAGTTTTACTGGAGTAACTCCTCATAATAACGGGCTGTGCACCCAGTTCCTATTTAGACTTCAGGACATCATGGAAGTGATGTGCTTTTTATAGGATGTTACACTTACACAGTGAAAAGTCCTTACTGGGATTTCAGCACTCCTTTCTGTCACAGCTACTGATTTGTTCAGAGTTTAGCCAGCTAGCACGTGGCCACAATAATCAGTGAGCTTAGGGAAGGGAATGGAATAGATGGGAAAGGAGAGAGCCACAGGTGGAGAGGGAAAATAAGTTTGAATTTAAATGGTTCTTTATGGTGAGCTTAGGTGAGGAGAAGTGTTCTCCAAATTACAGTTCTCTGCTGTGAATTCAGCTGGTTAGAGGATAGTCACCTGTAGGCTGACAGGGGAAAAAAAGGTTTTTCTTTCTTTTTTATTTTGCAATAAGTACCTTAAGTAGAGTTTGTTAATACTTCTGTTGAATTTTTCTTTATATACCATTTCAGCTCCTTGTTAACAGTATAGAGAGGTTTGGGAACTGGTGTCTTGTGGGTTTGATGGAGGAATTGCCTTCCAGTGACCAGCCTTCATCAGATAAGCACCCAGGTCGCAGCAGGATGTCAGGGAGAGCAGTTGAATCTTAAGGAGCATGTGGCAGAGGAACAAACCACCCGCAGCATCCTGTAAAGCTTAGGTGTTGCCAAGGCCCTAAATATTTTTCTTAAGAAAGAGGTTCAAACAACATTTTTTTAAGGCAAAGCTCTACAAATCTTCATTAATTTCATTCTTATGAGAGAGTTATAACGTCTGTTGATGTTTTGGGTTGGTTGGGGTTTTTTTTCCTGAAGTCTTCAGTTATGAAGATCCACTGCTTTCAGGTGTTTAAGTACTACACAGAATTGTTTCCAGTTACCTATTGGCAATTCCAAATTAAGAATAGCAAGGCTCCAGTGAAAAATAAAAGCAATGAAACAAGCATTTGAAGTGGAGGACTGTTCATTTTGTTTTCTCTTACCTTTGTGCACAATATCGATTTTATTTTCTGGTGTTGTTCCTTTCAGAGAGTGAATCTGTCCTTCGATTTTCCATTTTACGGCCATTTTCTACGTGAAATTACTGTGGCAACTGGGGGTAAGTGGCTTTCTAACCATTTACTTTGAGTAATATGAGAAGAGTTTCTTGCAGCTATTTAAAATACCTTTTTTTCTCCTGTATATGTCAAGAGATAAACTGCAGCATTTATTTAGGAAATTTTGCTTTCCACAAAAAGAAAATTACAAAATATCGATATGATGAAAAACCTCCAGCTTCTCAAGTTGAACTGTTATAAAACCCTCTCAGTGTAACACTTTATGGCATTAATCATTTTCTATTTAAGTATTTCCCCCAGAAATCATTTGTGTATGTGTGTGTGTCTGGAGCAGTCGCACTTATGGAGATAGTGCTGGAACCAAAACAAGGAGGGAAATGGGTTTTTCCTGCATGAGGGTAGAGGATTTAGTATCCAAAGATAAGAAGTGCTGCTAGAAGTACATAATTTGTCACCTGTAAGGCAAACCCACTGTAGTGTGTTGCTTTGGTGTGGTACAGTGTCTGCAACAGTGCCGTGGTGTTCCTCTCCTCCTCCTGTGGGGTAAGGTGGGAGGTATGGCACAGCTTGAGCTCCTGGTCTTGTAGCTCTGGGCACCACTGACAGCTCACGGTTGGGGCTCTCCCTCCCACTGCTGCTGGTTACCTCTTGCACCATTCGCCTGCACTTCGAACAGTCATTGACCCCTTCTGCTTCCCTCTCACACCACCTACTTGAAAGGCAAAGACGAGACCAGAAGAAAATGAAATGACGTGGAAGATGAGGAGTAATAATGGTTAAAAAATGAAAATAGGGAGACAGAGAGGAGCATCACAGAGAGTACACACACAGCATCCTCTGGTCCTTGAACATGTCCAGTAAGTTCATGGACTCTGGCTGGTGGTGCTCTGCCTAGAGGTGTGACAGGACAAGCAAACAGAAATAGTGTTCGCCATCACCAGGACCCTACCTACCCTACACTGTCCCTTATCAGTGTTTCTCCTTCTCATGCTGTGGGTGGCCAGCTGGCCAGGGTCAGGGGGATGCCCATGTCCCGCTGGAGCTCTGAATGGGGAGGGTATGACTAAAAGATCAGGGAAGAATTGCAGCCAGTGTCTCAAGAAGATTAGGAGCTGGAACAGAGGTTTCTGTCATGCTCCGTGTCAGGATCTCCATTTTGCTACCAAAACAGAAGAATACAAGAGATAGAGGTGAATAAAGGCTCATATTAAATGGATGATTTGCAGTCAGAATGATAAAAAAGGATGCAGAATTATGGGGTAACTTCAGCAGCAGGGTTTTCTCTTCTTGATCAGCAACGACATTTTGACACTGATTTGGATCAGATGAGCCATGAACTGCTGATTGGGATTTTGAGACTTGTCTGATTTCCATTCTGCTTTGCTCTTAGTTGCATTTTGGTGCTTGATCATCGATGCTTCGTTCTGTATTCTCTTATTAGAGGTGTTGCATTTGATGGGGCGCCAAATCAAGTGCGTAATCCATGTGGCATGAAAGAATGGGGTGGGACGGATCCTGCACAGCTAACACAGCAGCAGTGGGGCCAGTGTTCATTATGTAAGTGCCCCTTATTCTCACTGCTGAACTTGGTTCCTTAAAACTCCACAAAGTTCACTCTTACTCCAAGTAATTCTTCTTGTGTGGTCACTCTGCTGGGCCTTCACTTTTAATAGAAGCCCTGAATTTTTACCACTGCAGTCATTAATATGCTGCTGTCATCAGTCTCCACCGTCTGCCCCCAAAGACTTGGGAGTAAAGTTGAAAAAGCATCCAAGATCTGTGTAGTACTAATTTGTGAAGGAAACATTTTTTTCTTTTACTGTAGTACATTTGGGGAATGTGGGTGTTTTGGTTTTTGGATTTTTTTGAAAAAAGCACGTAAGCATGTAAGAATAGCTGGGGCTCTGCAGCATTCTTTTCTCTTGCTATTAATGGAACACTGACTGATAATTTTGACGGGGTTTTTTTTGCTCCACTTCTACTAAATAAAATAATATTGCTGTAAATATATCTATGGATTATTGTCAAGCTAAATAGGACTTTAACATCTGTCTTTGTTCTATAGGCCACTGGCATTAGCACAGAGATACTTCTCTCTTTCATGTGACACTTCCATGATTTTCAACCTCAAAATTATGCATGAAAATGTAAGATCTAGTCAATAATTGCTTTAAGAATATTATCTTGATAAAGCCCAGTAACTGTAAGTCAATCTAGGACAGGATGCAACCTTTCCTACAACTTTAAGACTCCTAAACCCATGTAGCGGGAAAAGAAAGATGTGTTTCTGTTGTAACTCTCTGATAAATGTTTTGCTTTGGCTATATTTGCAAATTTTGTTACCATAACTCATTGGTGGTGCAGCATGGCTTATAGCCTAGCAACAAAGGATAAAGACATGTTCCAAGTGCTTTTTATGCTGTATGGTCTACTAAGTCTTAGTAACCAAGATTTTGCAATGGCATTACTATTATTAGATCTGGAACACCTCCAGAGGTTATTCTGAGATCAAAAGAATGACAGAGTTAATGTATACAGGAGTCCCACATGACAGATGTCCACTTCCTGGAGAGCAGGATATGATTAATTATGCTAATGACAACACTACAAACTGTTTTTACCTCCAAATCATAAATTAAATAACCTTGTTGAAAGGAAAGTTGAGGACAATGGCACATTAAATCCCTGTCACAATAAAAACGTCTACCCAAATGGTTTCTGCCATTCTTCATGGAGGTTGTATTGTGGCATAGTAGGGTTTCCAAGTTACTTAAGATGACTTTGAAATTGCTGAGGTATAAAACTCAACTTTTTCTTTGGTTTAATTAATATTTATTTCCTCTTCCAAATGGTTTTGCTGAGCTGATTGTGTTTGACTAAGTAAAGGAAGAACAGGGAGTGAAAATAACTAGCTTGAAGGCTTTATTCGCTGTTGTCCTTAGCCTGTATTTGATAATGCCATTTAATTAATAACTAGGAGGTAAAAGAGCTTATAATATTAAGAACATAATAAGTAATTTGTGCTTCTTTGGGATATGGGCATCTATCTCCCCACATTCCTTTAGAAAGCATTTTTAAAGCAACCTCTGGAGAGCTCTCAAAGCTTTAGTAATAGTAGATAACAAAAGAAGAAGCTGAGTTTTGTTTTTTATGAAGGTTTCTAAAGTTTGTGCTCTACAGGCCACAAGTGCGGTTATTTCTGTAATAAACCACTCGTGAGTTAGTGAGTCGTGTTGCGAATGTCAGGGAGATAAGCTCATGAAGTCTGTTTTGTTGCCTGTCACTGATACCCTTAACGGAGCTCAGTGGCAGTGGAGGTGGGAAAACCCTCTCTGGGCTACAGCTCTCCAGGCAGTAGCACAGCCCTTCTCATAGGAGTCCTTCAAGCCCTGTGGCCCTGCATCCTACTCAACATGCTTCATGCTTGGTTGTATTAATTTTCCCTGCTCATGGTAGTAACTCCCTCTTGTTTATTCTCCATGGCTTATTTTTTTGTTTATCAGTCTGTTTTCTAGTGCAGCCTTGTATCAGATACTGTAAATTATTTAGGAATTGTTCTTCTTTGTATGGCCTCTCTCATTGACGTTACATTTCTCTATGGTGTTGCTGTGCCTGTAGCAGCATTGCAGAGGAGGGTGGTAGCTAACCCAGATTATTATGGATTTTCATTAAACCTTACATTTGTTGCCTGGGATTAATAAAGGTTTTAATTTTCTCTTTTTGGAATTTCTCCTGATGGTTTGAATGATCAGAGATTGCAAGGGGTCTTAATGTAGTTTCAATCTCTGTGCTTTCCATGGAATAACTCAATATCATTGTATATAACCTATAAATCAAGAATATTTAATAGAAATAAACTGCTTAGAAACACAAAATGTATTTATTTTCACCTTTAACTATAGATATTTGGAAGCAGCAAGGGAAGCAGCACATAAAAACATAGTTCTGTATTATCATATACTGGGAAAACAATTTTTTGGTCATGGAACTTTTCTCTAGAATTACACTAGCAAGGAAATAGTTAAGAAGTTGTTTATAAAAGAATACCTTAGATCTGTCAGATTTTATTGGACAGTGCAGACAACTCAGCATGGGTACACTTCTGGTATTTTATTAGGGAATCCTTCAAAGTATCTTCAAGTCTTTCTCTTTTTTTTTCTTTTTTTTACATTTATTTTGTTTGAAGACTTTTTGAAGGTACCTTTTTTCTCTATTTCAATAACAATCATGTTTTTATAATTAGTGTAATGTATAAATACTGAGAGGTGAATTCAGAGGCATATCTTGAACTAAGTTTACACTATTTTGATGTAGTGATTTGTGCTGTGTCCTTTTGAACCAGGATGAGTTCAGCACACACATTCTTGCTGGTACATCTTTGATTATAATTTTATCATCCTCACAATGATTTTAATGAGCCTATGCAGTCTTCTTGAATTTACCCCTTGGCAATCAAGACTGAGATATTTTTTTTATCTAGAGTTGATAGAAAAATAATGTGTTATTTTATCAATCATATCTATGTTAAACACTATTTCAATTTTTTCTTATTTTTTTCCTAAAATATTTAGGAAAATGTAGTTACTACTATCCGTATTGTAGTTATCTTTCCCATATTGTGTGCCTGTAATGACTGCTGCTGTAGTTAGCATGGAGTACACTGGTAGAGTTTTCAGAGATAACAATACCATCTAAATGTAGCTAAGAGCTTCCACTGTAGATAAATGTGGTTATCAGGTTATCGTATGGGGCTGACAACATAGAAAATTTTGAGGATTTGTGGCAAATGTGGCTCCGCAAGACCTCCCTAGTGAACAGGATTGAAGTCAGGAGCCGAAAACTTGTTTGACCAATGCTGGACTCGCACCTAGATTGTAGGCTTCTGGGTGGAAGTCTGTGAGTTAGAGATTAATGCTATCCTGGCTCTTGCTCCAGCTCATCTTCTAGACACAGTGGTGACAACAGAATGACAAACTCCATCCCTGTAGGCACCAGTAACTTATGGTGGCATAGAGGCCCAGAAAGATTTCAACAGACTTTGTGCAGGAAACTACAGGAGGAAACTACACTGTGGAAACCAGTAGTGTATCATACTAGCATGAGCCCCATTATAAGAAACAAACCAGAGCCGAGCCCTTTGTCCTTCCAGGCGCGATCACTTTGTCTGTCTGACCCCATTCAGGTCATGAACTCCACAACAGTCACGCTGAATATCTGTTCACTGGGGCTAGGATGAGGTTTCTTCTGTCCTCTGTGCTCTCATGGTTTTGTCTGTAGCAGGAAGGATGCAATAGTGGAAATTGCAGTGAATACACATAGAGAGTGTTTGGAATACGACCAAAGCATTTGCACAGGTCCAAATAAAGCAAAAGTCTTCCCCAAATAGACACGTAAAACTTGGGGTTAATTTGGGGCTAATGCCTACTAGAGGCACCTGTAAGTATATGGTGGCAATAACTTCTCTTATTTGACAGTTTATTTACTTCCCCTTAGCTTTTTTTTTCTGGCAGCACAACATCTGGAAGCTCCAAAACAGATTAGATGATCCTGCCAGTCATTATGACTTGATTTAGCCAGTCTTTCAGGAATTGTCATTAATATGAAAACCATGTGTGCATAACCTAAAAACATTACAGTTTTCTGGTAAGTAACTGTCAGCTTGGGCTCTGTTGTGGTCTTTGTTAAGGTTTTTCAAAGCTTATTTCTGTGAATTTTTCTCTACATCTAGCGGATGTTTTTAGACCGATACAGAAAAGTCTGTCATGACTAGAAATTTCTGACACTGAGGTTGTTTTGCTTTGAACCAGGATTTCTTCCCAAAGCCAGTAACTGCTTTGCAAAACAAAAGTCAATGCAAGTATTAACATGCTAATTATGACTGTACACTTGAATGTTTTGCTAGCAAATTCATTTCAATTAATTACAATATCATTAATGAAATGAAATTTTCAGAATTGAAAGAAACTGTTACTCCTTGAACATCAGTCCCAAAAATGTAGGAGTAATTACTTTCAGCAAACTAAATATGGAAATTAGGTCTGTGAGCTAAATCCTGAAGTCTCTGGTTAATTTTTCACTCAGTCTTAACTCAGGCAAGTAACTACTGATTTCCAAGTTCAAAGGGAGAAAATAAGGTCTGAATCTAGGAGAGAAAGAGATGGAGGGCAGTGGAAGGTTGAAGCTTAGTTTGCTCTGGGACATGAATGTGTAGACCTCAACCAGATGGACTGTACCAGGATGAGAAGATGCTGACGATTAGGGGACAGGATGAGTGAGAGGAAGGGGTTCCTTGTTGGAGTTGCAGGGGCGTATTAAGGAGCCAGGACCCTCGTGAGGTAAATGAGCTGGAAGAAGTTTATACACGGAAAAGGCAGAGTATAGCTGGATGTGGTTTCAATTGACAGAGAGCACTGGGTTGTAGCAAGGAGATGGTATTATCCCGGAAAAGCTAGAGGGAAGAAAAACTGCAGGAGAAACGGATGGGGGGAGAAATCAAGCTGGAGGTCACTACTATTAGGATAAGTAATAGCTATTTAATAGATCAGCAATTTCAGTAGTAGCTCCCAGTGGGGAAGCTGTTGTACTGGTGTCAAGGAGCACAGATGAGTGGCACAAGAGAGAAAACCAGGTGTGAATGAAAAGATGAAAGTTCGATGCTACACCTCTCTGGTGCTCTCTATACTCTATCATGCAGGTTATTATGATGGAAATGAGTGCATTTCTGCAGGTATGTGAAATTGGAAACACGAATACCATAGAAATGACAGAAGAATACAAAGCAAATAATTGTGGCAGGCTTTCATGTGGAAAAATATTAAAATCAGCATGCTTAATAGTAGGTAAGTTACACTAGGAAAACCACAGAATTGTAGGGGGATAGTTTATAAATTGAACAAGGTGAGAGCAACCGCCTGGTGACCTCTAGTAGGCAAAGGTCACTTTCTACTCCAGCAACCTCTGAACATGTCAGTAACAGCCTGGACATCCCATGAAAAATTCAATTTGAAAGGTACATCTTTATAAGGATAACGTATAAAATATATGCTATCGAGAAGTAAGAAGTAAAAAGCAACCGAGAAACAACAGATTAGTATTTGGTGAAGGAAAGCAAAAGGACAGAGTGACACGGCTATTGCTTTGTGAAAGCTTAGCTGATTCATGATCGTGGAAAGAGACACTGCAGTGAAAGTGCACAGAGTCTGAAATAACTCTGCTATGAGCTACAGGCATGGGCACAGACCGCAGGCAAATTTACAAGTAAAACAAATATATTATATACAAAGGGGACAATTCATCCTGCTGTGCCAACATCCGTATCCATGTTTGTCAGCCTAAACTCATATACAGTCAGTAGGGATGTAATCAATACAGTCAGCAGAGTCTATGAACACTGAAGGCAGATGTTTAAAGTAGGTTGGATGAATTGCATCCTGTGTCTAATTCTCATTATATGTCAATATATTGATTGCTACAAATAGAGCCTGGGTTGATCAGCTTAGATATAGATGTTTACATTTTTAGATTTATAAAGCTGGGGGAGTTGACTATTGAGACATTATACCAACTAACCTCCAGAAGTGTCCGCCTACCCCATGCAATAACAAATGAACAAATACAAATCAGGAAAAAATGGAACTCCAAGTTGTTGCAGGAAAAAAAGGTGGATCAAAAGTGTTCTGCATAGGTAGACACCTTATATAAGAATTACAAGAAGGAACTGCTGTTAGAAAGCTTGCAACTGCTAAACCAGTCAAAAGATAGCTAAAATGGCATCTTGTAGGCAATCAAATCAGCACTGAAAATAAAATACTTCGGATGTTTGAAACAACCTGGAATGCCAAAGACAGCATGAATTCACCAAATATAACCAAGGGTATTAGAGGGCTGATGGGAGGATGTGGGGAGAACAGCAGTAGGAGCCAATAAAAATGTGCAATAGGTTTTGAAGCAGAGTGGGGATGGGCCTTTAAAAAGCCAGCCATGTATTGCCTCACTGCTGTAGCTTACTGCTCAGAGATCTGGAAACCAGACAGCCTGTCAGACGCTTCCACAGCAAGCAATGGACCCAAAGCACTGACACGTTTCAGCAGAGCAATAGGCTATTCCAGCCTGAGACATTTGAGGTAATGATTCCCAGTTGTCCTGTAGTGAGTTTGTGGCATTTATCTGAGGATGGGGATTCAGTCACATATAGCCCTGCTGAAGTTGGAGCAAGCAGTTGAATTTGTGAAGACTGTATTAAAATCTGGTGAGATAGTATTTGATAAATAATTGTTCAGTAGAGGAACATTCCTGAGCAGCAGGCAGAGGAATTATTTGAAATAATTCTTATGGTGGAGATGCCGCTTGAGTATTTCTACCACTGTTAATAATGGAATGAGAACCAAAGAAATAAAAAGGCACCCCAATACTAAATCCCACTGTGATCAAATTAAAGTTGGCAATTTTCTAAAACTGAAATCAAGAATACTTTGTATGATTGTGTTACTTCCTGAGGTCAGATCGTATGCTTAAAAATATTTGTACTTATTAAAGAGAGAGATCTCTGTGCATATAAGATACAGCTTTTTGTCAAAACTGCAACTGTTATACCCACTATTGACCCAAGATAAAATCACAGGCATTGAAAGCAGTGAATTAAATTTCCCACTGAAACCTTATATTATTGGAACCTGTGCTGAGCAGATGTGAGGTACCTGATCATGGTTTCTAAACACTGATCAGTCAGGACAATTGATTCCAAGTCATCTCTTATTCTCGCAAGAAAGAATCACACTTATTCCAGTATCAAACTCTTTATAAATTATAGCTTGTTGGAAAGTAACAGGGACAAAAAAATCTTGTGTTAGGTGGCTAGCTGTTTGGCTGCTTAAAAGTTTAAGTTCTATACAGAGATAATATTTTTAATTCCCTTTGTCGGACATTGAGTGTGTAAACAGGATTATGGTATTCATGTTTAATTGTACTGTTTTCAATACATCAGGAGGGATACTATGGAAAATAAACAGTTAAGTGCAGAGAATCCTAATGTAATTTTGCATCACGTTTTGCAGGACTTTCAGAGAAAGAGGATCAATGAAAGAGGAGAGATCATGCTGTGGGGAAGGGAATAAATCCTAATGTTGCACTGTCTGAGCTCCCTCTTGTTGTGTTGGCACACAGAGCAATACCTCTAAGCAGGAGGGAGATCTGTCCACCTAGCTTGGTGGTGGTCCGGAAAGAGAAGGATCCACAGGGTTAGGATCTGAGATTGTTAAGGGTGAGGATGGTTGTAAATTTGCGGCCTGGAATAAGCCTCTGCTGCTTGAACGTTATCTGGAGATTTCCAGTCCTCAGAGAACAATTACGCTCGCATACATTTTCCCCGCATCTCATAAATTTACTTTCTTAAACTTTCAAAACCAGTGGAGAGGTGGAGTACAGTTTGCCTGGCTCTCTGGAGTATCCCTGTACTGAGCGGAGCATCTTGTTGGAGCCTGCCAGAAGTCTCAGTGAGGCTTTTCTGGTTGTTCCTGCTGCTCTGGCCCCTTCAGCACAGCAGCCAGCAGGAGATGTGTTCATCGCTTAATGAAGAGCTCTTTGATAACAAAAATTACCCTGTGGGCAACATCTGTTAAATGGCAAAGGTGATATAAAGCAGAGCGAAACACAGTGTTTCTAGCCAAAATCCCTGGCTCGGGCTACGCGGTGTCTGTTGCAGGGGATTACACTTGTCATCGCCAGTGGGCAGCTCGCTCTGTAAGGGCTGTAGAGGTCTGGCTGTTGACTGGCAAATATCAGCTCACGCAATTGACTTCTATTTACAGCCTCTGTTTCTGATGTCTTATGTTGCCACACAGCTCTTAAAATTCTTTTCTACCTGTAAAACTTCCTTTACCTGTCATTCCTGTGTCAAGTGTTCCTTCTGGAACTGCCTCTCCTGTTTCTGTAAGGGGGTAGCCCTTCTATCAGCTTTCCCCTGAAACCGTTTTGTCTTGCTTTCCACCAGTCAGCCCTTACAACTCTTTCTGGGCCTGCTTTAATGCTTTATCTTTACAAATTGGATCAGAAACACTTAGGGCAAAAAGAATGATGAGCTTCGGGGAGGGGGAAAAAAATAATTCCATATACCTTGACACGACTCTGACCTTCATATAGAAAGGCATTTGCCAACTTTGACTGTGAGGTTTATGGGCAGTAGTTGCAATGAAGTAGTAACAGGACTTAAAATGACCACATTTGTGTTTGTCTGTAAGGTTCTGTTTCATACAGTAACAGGTAACTGGCCAAAGCATTTGCCCACATGTAATGCCAAACAAGCACTTAAATAATTTTGCAGATCGGACACTTGATAAAAAAATAAATGGTTTAATGTTAATGCAAAGAGCACTGGGAAGTTGTTAGGTATCAGCTATATCTAAGATGGATCCATCACTTTTTATTGTAGAATTTTATAGTAGGCATATATCTTATGTTCAGCCTTTAGAGTAGTATTGCAAAGTTTCAATAATACTGTGCTTTTACACCATAGTAAAGATTTTTAATGCATGACAAGTCTTTATTTTCTGCACCTCCTACAAAATATAATGTTTATTTGGTTTGCTGCATGCTTATAAGTTAAAAAATAAACGTCAGTTAATTTCTGCCTTTTTAGCAATTGAGTCTGTAAAAGCTACTATGTATGTCCAGTCTCATAAAATTTTATGTGGTTTTATTTTGCCTTTCCTATAATACAATTTTAGCTCCTGTTCTCAATGTAAAAGATTGAATAACTGGACTCTGCAAACCCCAGTTGAAAAGTCACCTACTGAGAAAAACAAAAAATTATTCCCAAACCAAAACCAGGCAACTGGAAGATGGTGAGAACAATGGATAGTATATTTAGTTTCTAATTAAAAGAGGAAATTCCTGATAAAGAGTGAGAAATAGGCCTTTTGTTGCTGTAAGGCAGTACTTCATAAAAATGATGTATTAGTGTGGAAGTCCTGGGCCTAATGAAATGTGCTCTGTCCATAAAGCTTCTAAGATTTGTAAAATAGTACTTCGTATATCCGTTTCATAAAGTCAAAATAAAAAACATGCTGGCATTTGGTTACAAACATTTTTAAAAATGCATAGACCATTTAGAGACCAATCAGGTTGGGGAACATTGCAAATTCAGCTCAGAGTCAGCATTAATTATTAAACATAAGGACTGCTCGAAGTTGCAGTATTTCTGCTGAGAGGTGGGGTCTCACTAGTTTGAATTCTGTCCAAATATAATTAAGAGTTGTCCTTTTCCAAAAAGTTAGTATCTAACTTTGGCAAAAGCTCTGTTCCCTGTCCTGTTTGCTGTTTGGCTTTTTTATTTTTTTAAATATGTTGAATTCCTAATGATATCAATTTAAATGCAAAGGGCTATTGAAAGCTTTTCAGTCAGTTGGTCTCGTGTGTCTCTTAGTGAAGGCTCTTTCCTTTCATCTTTCAGGGTAACTTGTTTTAGGCCTCAAATCAGGCTGCTTTTAATGCAGTATTAAAATTCTGGATGTGAGACCCATTACATGATGTGATACTATTGCTATCTGGTACCGTAGCACCACGTACTGTTGCTGATTACCTGTGAGAGCCAGGGAAACTGAGGGCTTCATCTCCTTCACATGTCATCATCCATATCTGTAAATGTCATAAATTTTATGTTCTTATTCATAGAATCATAGAATGGTTTAGATTGGAAGGGACCTTGAAGATCATCGAGTTCCCACCCCCCTGCCATAGGCAGGGACACCTCCCACTAGACCAGGTTGCCCAAGGCCACGTCCAGCCTGGCCTTGAACACCTCCTGAAATTCTGAGTATTCCTGAAATACTTATCAAATTCACACTGTTCCGTGTGTTTCTGCTGAAATCTCCTGCATTGACTGATCATTTGGCTTCCTTAAGAAATGACTGTTAAAGTAACTGATCACAGAAACAATATCCTGAACCTACTGCTATCGAAATAGACTGTAAAGCTCCTCATATTGCCATAGGGTGCTTCCCTAATTGCCTGTATTTCATATCAGGACAACTCTCCAATTCAAGGTAGCTGCTCTGTTAAAACCGCGTTCTGCCATGGCAGGTAGCACCGATACTCACGCCTGCTCCTCTTCTGAAACAGCTCAGTATATTTACAAGTTGTAGCAGAGCAGCAATCAAAGGGTAAAGTGTCAAACTCCGTGGGGTTTTTTTTTCCACTTACATGGGTAACATTAGATACAAGAAGTACCTAATGGGCAAGGTTTTTGCATGTGTATAAAGTGCCTTTAATTCTGTCAGGAAAGGATATTAGAAATATTGTATTTGGAAGAACTCAAACTGCTGTGTCAGTTCAGCTAAATGGAGTTTTTAAAGCTATGATTAGGTGGCAGTCTTATCCATTTAATAATTTTTTTGTCAAGCAATCAAGGGGTCTTTCTCCACTTTTATACTATGCAGTTGAATACCTTAAAAGGTATTTCAGCAACTCATACGATGACGTATAGCAAGGTGTTTAAGCTACTGCAAAGTTAGTACAACAGTTAAGCGTTTATGCTGTATTACCTTTGTAGGTTAATGTAGTACCTCTGCATTGCACTGCATTAGCTTCAGTATCTCTAATACGATGCAGTGATACCTGGTACAGATGTGCTAATAAAGGCATGATTTAAAAAATAAAGACATAAATAACCTGAAAAGCCAACATCCAAAGAACTAATTAATAAGGAAAACAAATTGTAAGAAAAAGAGAAATGTAAAGCCTTGAAAACAGTGTCCTAGTTTGCAACTTGCAATATCTTGGAAAAGAAGCTTATTTCTTCCTCTTTTGTTTCACTTCAAGCTTACTAATTTGTTGGGCCGCTGGCAATATGTCCAAAGCAATTTTAGCAAGTGACAGTAGGTTTGGTTTCCAGCTGCATTAGTGAGTGTGGAGTTCTTGGTTGTTGTGCAGTAAGCAGCTCGTTGTTATCTGAAATAAAAGTTTGGAAGCTTACGCAGGCCTAATTAAAATAAATGAAGGATTTAAAAGTGAACACTGAAATTATTGCTGGAGAAATATAATTAACAAAGTAAATTGCATCCTAAAATGGTTCCAGATTAGCCCACAGGGACTCAGTGCCAGTCCTCACTGATGAGGAAGCAGGAAATATTCTGTGGGAGCTGAAAGAAGGCAGCAGCAAAACAGACTGGAACTGTCCTACTGATGGCACAGCCTCACATTAACAAGAGGCTATTTAGTCACTTAGTTTTACATGTTACCAGCAGTATTATTAAAAAATAAATATAATTCCTCTTTCTTCTTGCTATTAAAGAGTACCCGCTTTGTTGTATCCAAAGCTCCTGATCATGCATAATTTCCATTTCCTATCTGCGTGTCTGAAGAAAGACTGCTAGAGAGTATGAAAAGCACATGAATCAAGTCATGTAAGGATTTTTATGTTTATTACTTCTGATAAAGTATTCTAACTTCCCTATTTGGGATCTGTCAATGTCAGAGGAAATGTCTGCACCTGGAATTTCATTAGCGTATCTAACAGACAGTATAGGGAATACAGATTTTCTTAATATCTTCACTGTGCTGCTATGTGGATGTGATGACCGTCCCCCTCTGACTCTTGGAGAGTCTTAAGAAAAGCAAATGCTGCAACGTGGTTTGCATGCTCAACAGTTGGAAAACAGAGTGCGTGCAACTGTTGTCTGAGTCACTTTATGAAAAATCACTTGTCCGTTGCCAGCTTCTTCATTATAACATCATTCCTTCCTTGGCAACAACCTTGTCTCAAGCCAGTCCTTGCTAAATCATTACCCTTGCAAATTTTTCAGATTGATATCAGTCTGTTTTCTGAAACCAAGGCCATTGAAATAAACAGGTTCCCATGGATCTTTGCCAGTTTTGAATTGGGACCCAAATTTCTTCACTCGCTTCCCACTCCTCCTTACAGTCTTGGCCCTGGCTCCATTCACATCCTTCCCCCATTCTTTCTGCCATTGTTGTCATTCGGCTGTGACATCCACAGCCTTCAAGCTTTTTCATGCATATGCTTGTTCCTGAGGAGATGGTTCCAGGTGTGAGCGGTGGAAAAGAAGCATTTAGGACTAAATAATGGTTTGCTTCTCAAGTAAATCTTAGGAAACAATTCATCATAGGGTGGGGTTTTTTTCCTTGCTGCGTCTTGAACTGATAATTTAGTGACAAAGTTTTGATTCAATGATAAGAACTTGTCATGAAAACTTGAACAAACAGAACACGGGTTTTGTTGTTTTCATGGAAAGTTCACCTCAAAACTAGATATTTGTTTTCATGTTTAAAGCAGAATCAGCACTTTTAGGCTCAGATGGTTATTGGGGGGGCGGGAAATGTTTTTCAGCTCAATGCTGTTCACTGGCTCAAAAAGGTACCACCTGAAATGACTTGTTGCCAGTGGATGTGGAATGAGCGTGTGTGTGTGAGCAAGTGGGGATGTGTAGTCTGTATTCAGAGTGCTACAACCACAGCTAGAGGCCTGCTTTGCGACACTGATGCACTACAAACAAAAAAAGACGCTGCTAATTGCAACACGCAAAGAGTAACTGAGGAAGAGTTCTGCCTTGCTCGCTTTCTTCCTATGGTCTTGTGGAGATGGTTAGGGTTAATAGCAATTTCTTCTGTACCACACATACATAAGCTCATAAAAAATATACTAATCAGAAAAAGTTCTGTAGAACCATAAAATTAATAAGGTTCCAGTAAAAAAAGCAGTCCCAGAAGAAGACATCTGAATTGCCACAGACCAGTAGTTCATACATTTGCATGTTAATGTGAACAGCTGCTTCATGTTCCAGCACATTGCAGTGACTATTCTCAACAGGGCTTTTCTTTTAGAACTACTACCACTAGCCCATAAGATAGTAATAATTTCACATTATATGTGTCATTTTGATAGTGACCTTCAGATAGGCTCCTAGTTCAGTCTGAAAAAGTAGCTTCTTGTCATGTCTTTCTAGTGTGTCTCCAGGAAATACAAGGTAGCCACAACCACCAGCATGCAGTTCTTACTCTGCCTCACCGACCAGCCAGTTCTCATCTCTTAAAAAGTAGGGGATGAACAGACAAGGGGTTAGGGCCATCAGTGCAAATGCTGCTTCTCCTTCAAGTGTGACTGGGTTTGAAGCTGCCTTGTATTGCCAGAGACAACGTTGGTATAACTTCGCAGGCAGGGTCTGCCCCGCAATTCCTGTTGGAAGTGCTTTAACTTCACCCATTACGGTACTACAAAATCTGTTCAGGCTGAAGTATAGCCTATAACTCTGCTTTTAACCCACCTGAAAAAAGAAAGCCAGACCTTGTGAAACTGCATCGTAACCCTGGATGCCTGAGGCCTCTTACCTTGAAAAACCCTTTTGTAGCTATTTACTGGAGTAGAAATGGTGACTTTTGATTTCGAGCTGCTGCACGTGCCAGGCTGGTGCATGCCTGCACAGCTGAGAGCAGAGAGTCTAAAGGCTGTTGAAGAGAACATGAATGGCGGCTATTTTAAGAATCAAAGGACTTAACTAGCTTGCTAAAAATGAGTTTGGTATTATACTGTTGTTTCTTCAAAGAAATAAATTCTTATTAATCAAAGAGTTTATTAATTGGAGTGAGCTAGATGCATAATTGTTATATCCTGAGCTGAATGGCAGTAGATGTATGATATCATATATCTCACTGGTTAGTTTTAGTGAAGGCAAATAAAAGAAGGTGTTATTTGACAATAGCTTAATAGTGCAATAAAAATCAATTTCTGCAAGCCTATTCTTTTTTACTGCAGTTTATGTTCTGCTTTCATTCTTTGCCTTATGTGGGGGAGGCGTGAAATATAAAGAAATAAAAATATCTATGGTGTGTTGACTAAGGTTCTTAAATTCCATCTCTCTCAATCCTATACACGAAAATGAAGACTTTCCTTCTTTCAAATAGATTTCTGTGAAGTGTGATTAGGAGGCATTATGCATATTAATACATTTTACTTTCAGATTCCCATCCCCTAATTTCCCTCTCTCACAAAATGCATTACAACCAGTATTTTAAGGGCAAAATTGTGTTTCTTAACTGATGGTCCACATTTATTCCCTGAGGGCTATTCTGTAAGCCATTAGACCAGGAGACTTTTGGACCTCCTTAATGATCAGGGTGATTATTACGTGAACTGCACACCTAACCAGAGCGGGGTAAGGACAGCGATGGCTTTACTCTCCACAGTTATAAATAATCTACGTCCACATTTTCAGGAAAAAAAGTCTTCAGGCCTTCTTTGGAAAAGGTTTTGTTCTTAACCTTCCTACTACATTATTGGCTTCTTTTAAATAGTAATGTGAAAGAGAAACCATTTTTTACTTTGGAGGACACATGCTTGTGCTGCCCATAAACAGCCAGCCAGAAGCTTGATTAGATACATAAAAATTTCTCTTTAAGGAGAACTTCTGAGTTCTTACAAATACTTTTTTCATGCTTCTGCAGTTATAGATTTTATGACTATTTTATTTGTTATTTCCAACTTCTAATATGAACATGGGCTTCTGATAACACAGAGATGAGAAAGTTGTGCATTCAACTGTGAAAATGTCCAAGGAATAATATTTGGCATTCACTCAACAAATAACGAAAGAGTTTGGTGGAGCAGCTTTCATTCTCTGGTACTTCTCAGAACTCGAGTGCTTTAAAATCTAGCCCTAGATCTCCAACTGAAAAATGCATTTATTCCAATTTTTACAAATATATTTTTCATCTATTTTCATCGCAGGAGAGGGAACAGAATAGGTGTTTATGAGGCATACAGCTGGTTTTACCATACGTGAAGAGTAACTCAAGTATTTCTTAGCAAGCATTCTGGGCATTTGAACGGAGTAGTTGGGGTCATTTCATTGTTTGAGGCATCCTGTTTTCTGCCAATACCTATAGGGAGTTTATTCGGTCATCACTGTCGTTTATTGAGAAAGCACAATTTTGCTGGAGACTGAAATGGAGCACAAGTAATACCTATCCATAAATGTACATCTTGAAAGATGGACACTGATACATTGCAGCAGTACAATTATCAAATATTACAATAGATGTAATTGCATTTTATGCAGGCTAGAAAGCAATGGTAAAATGTGGATTTTCTGTAGTAAATGGTGTATTTGGCTTACTGTGAAATAAAAAAATATAAAAATAAAAAAAATGATGTTTTCAAATCCATGTTATGGGCAATTTGTAGTTTGGAGACAGCTTCATGTATATGTTTTATTGACAGAAGCTTAACCTATTTCTTTCACATATTCTTGTTAAAACTAGGGAGATAGGGAGGATCAGAATTTTCATGAATCTCATATGACACGTTTTCCTTTCACAAGTGTTGAAATTACTTATCGTTCAGGCAAAAATGCAGTACTCATTAGGCAGTCAAGACGATTCTCAAATGTTTCTAAGGTTGAAATGTAGTAGTTGTGAAATATGGCAGTGTTGGCATTTTGTTTTCTTTTAAATTTAGTAATTTTGGCAGACAGTATAGATATTAAAGGTCAGGTCCACTCACAAAAGCACTTTAAACTTATGAAATATTTGAAAACTAATAAAGGTATGGGTTTTTTTATTCAGTGTTTCCCATTTAGATGTCTATTTTTTTCTAATACATTTACGGTTTGGGGTTTTTACCTTGTAGTCACGTTACCAGAATGCCACAGTCAGTTAGGTTTTTCGTGGTTTTGTTTCTAGATGATGTCTTGTGAAATGAAATGTAAGCACCATTATCAACTTGCCACTCCTTTTGGGTCACTCAGATTCTGCTGTGTTTGTCACTCTGCAGCTTGTATGAAACTGTTCCCTGGAAGGGGCCTTTTCAGGCTTGCTCCTTTAGATGAGTGATCACTGAAAATGAGGACGCATGGCAGCTTTCGTCCATTCCATAACAGCTTGGGAGTTTTGGTCTTGTTGATGTGGTCTGCATGAAATCACCCATCTAATAGAGACACTTTTTGGTCTTGCAAATCCAATATTGCAGTTCTTAAGATGCAAAAGGAAGGACTGAGGACTTCAGTCTTCCAGCTCCAAAACACAGAGCTGCTGTCCTCTGCTACCAGAGGCTTGGTATTAGCAAGGCATGATTCAACTTTGAGAAACTTCTGAAGCAAGTTCTCTGTCTGTTGATGATTCCCGCTGTATGACAGGTAGTTGGATGGTCAGAGGGTACTATACGTGAAATTTTGTTGGGAACATACTGTCTTCTCTTTGTCTGTTCTTCAGCACTGCTTTAGCGTTGCCCTCAGCAGTCAGTTGCCTTCCCTGGACACATCAGAACCTTGCCTGCTGCAAGAGCAGACACCAGCACAGGGTTGGTAGGCAGCTTACCAGTGCATTTTCAGTAATGAATAACTGTCTGTTATGCCCATTAATTGTATTGCAACTGAACAGCAATTCTGTAGGAGAGTGATGGTTGTGTTGCAACAATTAAGCTATGCGTTTTGATAATATGGCAAATAACTTTGTCATCTCAGTACATTAATGTAAAATTGGGACAGTGTGAAAAAAGATTCTGTTTAGCAAGCAGTCAACTTGTCCTTTAAGCCAGCAGGCACTGAAAGTATATTTGTTGGACAGCAATGTTAAACAGGTGGTCTCCAAAGATAACCATGTACCAGGAGAAGCTTCAGTCAAAAGAAAATGTAAGGAGTAGCAGAAAGGAGAGCTCATTTTGAATAGGTTTACAGAGATCTTGTCGTCTCATCATTATTTTCTGTGGCAGAGTAACATTCCTATTAATATTCTGACTTCGATAATCTAACATCATTCCATCAGTATGTTTGGCAGTTTTGGGGTTTTTTTGTGACTGCCTTTCTTTAAGCTAATGTCCCTAGCTTCCACACAACTGGAACTGTGCATTTAATAATATTATGATTTTGAGTCATAGATCAAAAGGTCAGTTAAAAGACAAATATTTTGTCCTTACATGTTTCTGTGCATGTAAGTATTATCATGCATTCTTTGGTCTCATATTTTGGAGTAATAACATGAGTCCTATGACAGAAAGTCGCATAACTACATAACTTGGTGGAACCCCATCCCTGCAGGCAAGCCAGCACAAAGGCCTCAACCAGCTCAGCTAGCATCTCTTGTGCATTGATACCCAGAAAATGGAGATCTCTTCACAGTTCCTGAAGGTGAAGGATTAGGTGGCTTCAGTGTGTCCTGAAAAGTCTACTTGGCCTTAATATTGAATGTCCACCCTTTTGTGTGGAAAGAGGCAACAGCTGATTCAGGCAGATAGCCCATGTCCAGACATAGCTTATAGGAATTTCTGTACTAAGCATCATATTGAAATGTGTCCTTATGGGGTTTCAGTAAGATTATAAATTAAAAAAAAATTTGATTGATTTGGGTAATTTTTTTGCCCATGGGAAAGAAAAAGAAAAAGGAAAAATACAAACCAACAGAACCGTTCCTGGGAATCCTGGGAATGCTGGGAAATGCATCTGATCATGCATACCCTTATATATGTTTGTTTATATGACATCAGGATTATGAAAAATGTAAGTTACATGTTTAAATTGCTATAAAGTCATGGTAATCAGCTGTATAAATCCATCTTAAGAGCATTGCAACTGTTGAAGTATGACTAGACAGAAAAAAAGAGTCATGTTACTAGATTGACGCATGTCATAAAACTATGATGAAAATTTTCTGAGTTTTCTGTTGAAAGATTTTCTAGTCCATTTCCAGCAATAATACTGGATTTTAGTTGCACCTGTAATTCTGTTTGTGTTCTTTGATGACCTCTCCTGGAAATTTTCTTCTGCATGATCATGAATGTTTAGTGTTTTTTGCTCTCTGGAAGTAGGAGGAAAGGGCATTTGATCAAGCCATCAGCTTTTCAAAAACTACTTTTGTTTTCTCTGTTGAATTTAATGACATGACATGACATGAGTATCTCAGGCTTGTATTTGCTTTCTCTTCATTAGTTTCTTTACGATATACAACGTTAGATTTCAGTTTTGGACAGATGAATCAACGAATACGTTCTTGATCTGATTTCATGCATCTCTGGTCATATGAAGTCGTCTTGTCCTGTTGACAGTCTCAGAGCTTTAACCTGATTTTTCTCTTCTCTTCCTGTTTCCAGTCACTTCATTGTCTTCTTGCTGTTATTTTGGTTTCTTCTCTATATTGCTTTTATTTAACAATGATGCCATTCTAGAGCTCATTTCTGCCTATATTTCAGCATGTTGTCAACCTCTAAAACAATGGTTGAAACAGAACCTTTTAGCTGAAACCTCAACATTGTCTTCTCAAAATCCTTAGGAGATTTGTTATTGATTTCGGCAAGAGTGGGGATCAATCTGTGATGGAGTTTAGCTGCATCCACCTATGGTGTCTCATCATTAACAGACTAAAAGCTCTTGGATGGCAGAGCAATTCTGGCATGCTTATGCTAAGCCTGAACAAAAAAAAGAGACTGAAACTCTGATTGTGGACTGTGCATGGGACTGCCATATAAATAATCATAGAAATGTTGAACACTTCAAATTGAGAAGAGCCTTCAGATGTCACTGTGTCTCCAAGCAGAGGCCTAATAAATTACTCTTGCCTGAAATATTTATTCCTTCAATGTATTTAAAATATACAAACCAGGGAGGTAGAAGTTTAATTTAAAATCAATATTAGAGTTGCAATAAAATTTGGAATTAGGTACTTAACTTCACTTTAAGCATTTCCAGTAATATTAGGGAGGTAAAACCACAGAATATGCTTAAAACAGGGACCAAGGAAAACTCACTAGTACACTGATCAGCAAAAAAGAATTTTGCAACGTGAAATGAGCAAACCATGGGGTGCCTGTAGGCATCTCTGCTTCATAAATATTCATCTGACCTTCCGGTTCACCTGTAGTCAGAGGGTAAAAGCCCTTGTAGACTCGGTGAAGCAAGGCAGATCACAGTCATGAGAGCCAAGGACCCATTACATTTCTGTTATTGTTTGTTCCGCTTAATTTCCGTAGGATTGCAGGAACTTCTTTAACCATTACAAATTTTATCTTCATGTTATTAGCCTAATTCACTATTTTCATCTTAATCAGAAGGTACGTGATCCTTGGATAAAATTGATGAGCTGAGGACAGCTGTATGAAGCTGTTTTCATAAACACAGGAATTTTCAGGTGATTTGTTTTGATTTTTCTAAAAAGAAACAAAATTAACTACTGCCATTTATTCCTGTTATTCTGAGCATATGTTGACTGGTCCTTACCATAGAAAGAATTAAAGCCTGACTGCTTCCCTGATTGACTGCATGAAAGCAAACACAACTGCATGAAGCATTTTTCCTTTCAGCTGCTTGAGAAAATGAATGATTTAAAAGCACTGGCCTAAAACCCCATTTTGTGTCACAACACCTATAAGCAGGTTCTAGCCCAGTGGTTTCACCGCAGTAAACCTGAGGAAGAAACAAATAAAAGGTTGCCTCTGTAATGAATGAGTGGAGAAACTTTAAGGAGACATTGAGTAGAAGAATCTCATTATAAGAGCTGATTGATATCCATGGAAACCTTCTCAACCTTGTAAGAAGGTTGAGAAAATAAATAGCTATAAGAAAAATTACTGAATAGGACTCAGTGCATTCTTATCAGTTAACTGGATGATTAAAATGAAGGAGCCTTTAGATTTAGCCCCTCCTGTAACCCATCAACAAAATGAACATGGTATATGTATGAATTTGTAATGTGATGTGCATTTTTTTGTGGGAAAAGTTTCCATAGTAACGCAGCAGAAAATCGATAAAAGAGTTGTGGTGTGATCTAAACAGTGCCTCACCTCCAGGTAAAGTTTGAAGCAGTAAGAAAACAGTATAGTTATCAGCAAACTGCAGACAGTTTGTGTAATTCAGCCGGCCACTTAATTTTATTCATGGATGACTCTAACTTCATCCTGTAAGACTGCCCTATTCTATAACTCTAGTTTCTCCAACAGTACAATTTAAGAATGAAATTGTTGTGCCCCATGGGGCAGGTGATAACAACGTCAGTAGTCAGGCAGTAAATACAAAGGACCATGACTGCATTAGTTTAGCAGGTCAGCTCTTGTTTTAATGACTTTGATCTCCATTAAATATTCTGTTTCCTAGTATATCAGCTTGATCTCATTAAACTGCTGAGGTTGGAAAGATAATTCATGAAATGCTCATTTACGGAATGATGCTTTTTCAGGCAGAATTTCTTATTAGACTGAAAATTAATGTCTATGTCACAAAATATACATATAATAGCTTTGCATGCATTTGCCTTCTGTCAGTCATAGAGAAGTTAATTTTTAAACATAAAAGAATCACAGAGGGGTTGAGGTTGGAAGGGACCTCTAGAGGTCGAGTCCAACCCCCTATTCAAGCAGGGCCACCTACAGCTGGTTGCCTAGGACAGTGTCCAGACAGCTTTTGAATATCTCTAGGGATGGAGACTCCACAACCTCTCTGGGCCACCTGTGCCAGTGCAGAATCACCCTCACAGTAAAAACATACTTTCTGATGTTCAGACAGAACTTCCTGTGCCTATTGCCTCTGGTCCTGTCACTGGGCACTACTGAGAAGAGCCTGGCTCCACCTCCATCTTCTTTGCACCTTCCCTACAGGTGTTTATGTACCTTGATGAAATCTACCCTGAGCCTTGTGTTGTCTAGGCTAAACCATCCCTTAATCATCTTTGCTGGAGAGTCCTTCACTGAACTCCCACCAGTAGCTCCATATCTCTGTTGCACTCGGGAGCCCAGAGCTGGACACAGCACTCTGGATGTGTGCCCCCCCATTACTGGCTCATGTTCAACTTGATGTCCAACAGAACTCCCAGGTCTTCTTCTGCATAGCTCCTTTCCAGCTGATCACCCCCCAGTATATACTCTTTAAAAAAAAAAATACCCCACCAACCATGAAGTCTGAGTTCCAACCAATATTCAGATTACTCAGTATCTCATAAATGCTGGAGTTATGTGTCTCTATCTTGGCATCATATAATGTTAAAATGATAGCTTGCTAAATTGTATTAATTTAGTGTCACGGTCTTCTACTTTTGCTCAGAAAAGTCTAAAATGGACAAAATCAGTTACTCCACTTGAGTTATACCACCTTTGACTTTGGACCAGCAATAAAAATTGATGTTTAAGATCAAATTTTAATGTAAATGGTATGCTATGAATCTAGCTCTTGTTGTTGTAGAACTTGAAGGAAAGACACCTGACAACATCCAGCTGTGATGGGAGGGATCTCACAAAGCTGTGCTTCAACTGTTGGTGCTTTCTTGCTGTCAGCAAGGGTAGTACGTTCACCTGACTTTCATCAGCTAATTTTTTGAAAATACAAAGAGCAAAAAACAACTGGCAGTAGAATATTATAGTATATCTAGCTATATACTTCAGTGGGTCTCATTCCACTGATTTTATGCACATAGCACATGCTCTTATGACACTAGAATTAGAAAGACTAAATATTAAAATCCACGGAATTAAAAAGCCTCAAAAGTTCAGAAGAATGGCCTTTTTTTTTTCTTCAAGAAAGAAAAATTTTTGCTTTGTGCTTGCAAAAGGTTTTTGTTGGTGAGTTTTTAAATTTTTTTCAAATGGTGTTGATTAGGGATGCCTTTATAAAAAAAAAAGTATCACTTTGTAATGTATCTGTATCTCAACACAGTCCGGTTTGATTCAGTTTGATTGATTGCATTTGGAAAGGTATTCCTCATCTGAGGTCCTGCTACTGGGGAAGAGGTATCACTTTCATTATTATATATAATAGAGGCTTTGTTATGCAGCAGTAATGTAAAGAAAAGAAAAAAAAAGAAGAGCACAGAGCTGGCAGGCACTTAACTGATTAACATTTGGTCTCAGACAAGGGTGTCATATGTCACGCGGAACAAAGATCAGTTCCAAACAAACTAAGCCTCCAGGAATAGGTTACTTAAAATTGGATTCTCCTTAGCCATGTAATGAAAGAAAAGCTTGACACAGCAAAAAGCAGTATGTAGACCCAGGAGAGCTTTCTGTGAGACTCTTTATAACTGGGTAAACATAAGGTAGTGCCTGAATGTGAGAGTATGAATTCTTAATGTCCCATCAACTCCCTTCCCTGGAAAGTCAAATGATAATGTGGCAGGGAGGTTTCTTATGCAGCTTGATAACAAATATCTTGCCCACTAGGACACAGTTTTTCTTCCTATTTATCTGCTATTTCAGAAGTCACAGTCACTGCCTGAAGTAAATCTTCATAGCAGAGCATCGTAGCACTCCAGCACATTCTCACTGTGCTCCTGGTATAGGAATTCACTCACATTAAGAAGCTGTTGATGAGAAACCAAGAGCAGGTCATACCTGATGAGCTAAAGGAGACAGACCTTCACTCTGAGAAATGGGGTAGGAGAGTGAGTTACACCTGCTGAAGGTAATTGATTTATCTCAACCCTGTGAGGTTCTTAGATCTCTGGTAGCAAAGACTGTAAATGTGCCAATAAATAAAATGAGCGGTCCTTTGTTGAAGTGCAGTGTCAAAATACGCGAGATGGAAGATGTCATCAGCAGGACACTTAGCAGGATGGGAAAATGCACAGCAGTTGGACGTGTGTTTGAGGCAGCAGCTAAAAGCAGCTTATGTGAGCTAGTAGTCCTTTGCTGTTCTTGCAGCCTTTAGTAGCACGCTTGATAAAAGAGGAGAAGTAGGCATTAAATGTTGTAGAAAACAATTAGATTAAAAAACCCACTGCAATATTATACTGCCAAAAATTTTGTGAAGTATGCAGGCTGCATAACACAGATAATTAGTTAAAATCAAAAGAGTTGCTCTCTTGCCCTACTCTTTTTGCAAAAATCGCTCAGATAGAAATATGTAGTTAACATTAAGCACTGAAGTTCTTAAAAAGTATTAAAATTCCTGCAGAAAGTCAGTTGTAGAAAACGGTACGATGCTAACCTGGAGATCAGAAAGCCTGTGTCATGGGGAGAGACCCAAAGTATTGAAAATACACAGCCTTGAGAAAGAAGAAAGGGCTTGATTACAGAGATCAAGTATTTAAAAGACCAATGCAAGTGCCTCAGGAAGGACCTGCTCAGATTAAGGGGGTGGCAAAGAAAGAGACTTTGAATTGTGATATGTTGAGAACTGACAGTAAAGGAAAAATTTATCTCTGAGCACAAGCGGATCAGCAGCAGTGAAAAGTCAAGATGAAATATTCAATATATGCAACTGAGTAGTGAGCAGTACCCTGCAAAGGGCTAAATCTGCAACATTGGTATCTTAAATTCCTTTCATCAGCACTAAAAGGAAGAAAAAGCAGGAAGTACTTTGGTAAATCCTGCCAACTTTTATTAAGGTATCAAAAGATCAGCTGAGTACTTTCTTTTCTGGCAACTCGTTCAGAAAACATTTGGCTGACTATGCATAAGATTAAAGGGTGTAGATCCAGTGAAGAGTTGCACCCAAGAACTGCATGAATTAGATAAGTCAAATATTACTTTTGCCCTGTGTTCTTTCTGTGCAGTTTTGCTAAAAGTGGATACTATCTAGTATGTTTAAGAAATGCTGTAAGTGCATATGCAGATTTTCCCAAGGAGACCCTATGAACACAGCATGAACAAGTTGGTTTTACATACAAAATCTAGACAGAATTATGGAAAAAGGCCACTTTTATTCTGCAGTCTCATGGAAATGAAGCCCTGATACCGTGATGGGCTAGTTTGGACCAAAAGATGTCATTTCCTAATGGTAAGTGCCCATGAGATTCCAGCGTTTTTTTGTTAGAGGTCTGGCAAAACTGTGCCTGGGATATCCAGGAAGCAAATTTTTCACTGATTAAAATAGAATTCGTTACAACTTTCTTGCCAACATGTGATAGGAGAACTTGTGCATTATGTTTCACATTACTAACTTGATGGGAGCTCAGCCATACCGTCTTAGGAACCAGCCGTATCAGAGTGAGCTGTGTGTGCTCTGTCAAGATAGATGCGTCTCTAAAGGACTTATCCATCAGGTCTAAAGTTGTTTGCTGAGCTTGGCTGATGTACGTACGCTATGTGGTAGTTACATTTTGTCCTCTGCACTTAGTAAAAAAAAAAAAAGGGAACACAGCAGTTTCATTTGGGCTTCACCCAAGAAGTGCTCCTACCAGCTGGTATTGGTACTTGTTCTACAATGTATGAATTCTCCTAGCTTATTAATTTGCAGGTCAAGTGGAAGGGCACAACTCACACATCGTATAAGAGGACGAAATGTGCAAAACCAAGCAAATGACACATTCCCAAATAAAAGTTAAATGTGGCTGAAAACAAATTGTCACTGCAGAAATGTTTTTGACTGCACATCTCTACTTTGAAAGTGAGATATGTTGTACTGAAGAGAAAATGTGCAAATAAGCAGTGTTTCAGTAGAAAGGATGCTTCACTGTTTACTGTCCGTGTGGACTTCTGGTGTCCCGATCTTCACAAAAAGCACCCATGTTTAAAAACAATTAACAAGGGAGAAACAGAAGTAGAAACCAAGGCAGTAGTAATAGAAGCAAATGTACAAACCTGCAGCATCCAGATACAGACCGACTAGTGCAGTCTGTATGAAAAATAGCCAACTTTATGAAGTGAGATGAAATAAGGGAAACCATTTGTCATCTTTAATTCTAGCAAGAGAGGTAGCACCATCCCTCTGCCCAAATTAGCCTGCAACCTTTATTGGCTTTTCTGTATTAATTCTTTTGAATATGCTCTCTGCTTGCTCATTTCAATAAATACTTAGAGAGAAAGAAAGAATATATCAGTGGCGTTACGGAGTTGTTGTCTAGCTAGCAATAGTACAAGCATGATGGAAAAAAAGTGTTTACAAGATCTCTTTTCTACCTAAAATGTAGATCTGAGCGTTATAGGTCTTATATTAAATACAGTGGACAAGAGATTATTATTTTTTTTTGTTATTGTGATTTTTAAAGCAATAACCTTTGTGCAATAAAAACTCTCCTTCTCTCTCTGAAGGTGGAAGGAAGGGTGGAACAGGAGTCATGGCAGGAGAGATGGAGCACTCTTTGAATTAAGACACATATTTACTTACATAGTCAATGGAATAAAAGAGGAAATTCAGAGCACCTAATTTAGCCTTCTCGGATAGATATCTCGTAACCTCTGCAATAGGAGTCCCTCCTCAGAGCAGGCCCCTTCCCTCTCTGCAGTCTAGAAAGGAGCTGTGAGAGCAGCCAGTGCCAAGTGTGCAAGGATTTCCTCTCCTGTGCTTAGGTGAATGTACGGTTTCCATCTGCCGGAGCTGTAAATACAATTTTTTTCTTGTGGTTGGATGGAAGGCCTGGAAGCAACCTGAGGCAGTAAAGTCCCTAGGCATGGCTGAGTTCTTCTTTTCTACGAGGCTGTTCAACAAAGTGGGAAACACTGTCCATGACATTCAGCCACTTCTGCTGCAGGAGATATTTGACTGCCAAGAGGACTGCATGTGAACATCTCATCAGGGCTGAAGAGCCACCCTGAATCGGTTGTCCCAGATATTTACGCAGACCCTTAAGGTAGTAACTGAAATGTGTAGAAGTTTGATTCTAGTTTCCAGTGCTGTATTCCATGTGTGGCTGAATGGTAGCTGTAGACTTTCTTGAGTGCTACGGTAATATTGGCAGGGGCTGTAGCAATAAGCGTTATCCTTTGCTAGAAAATCTGTATAGGTGGAAAACTAGACTTGCCGTCAAAACCATTAGCTCTTTTGTACACTGTGAGCACCCTATATATTGACTGAACTCAATAGGTATTGATGGTCCTTCGAGCATTTGCAGGCTCAAGCTCTTAAATAGTTTTATAATTTGCTAAATGTGAAAAGCCATCTCTGCAACTGGTAGAATATTCAACCCTTTAGGGCTCTTCATTTGATTGTGTTACCAGCCTTTGCTGAATAACTGAAGCATTACATTTAGTCACAAAATGCACAGATTGCTTATAGGCTTCACTGTAAATACTGTGTAATTATTTCATAAAACATGATTTTCATGAATATATTAAAAACTGCATTAAAATCTAGTTTTGATACTTAACATAAATTGAATAGTGGAGTTCCTTCTTTTTGTGATTCCATCTCATGGATTCATCAGTCTTATTTTGATAGGTATTTTTAATGGAGCTTGGTCCTTCTACTCTTTCTATAGTTTATGTAAGTGATTAGGATTAAAGAGGCATGCCTGCATTTTTTCTATTGTAAAATGGCTTGGCATTCATTTAAATCAAATTTATAAGCCATTGTTTTCAACATGGTGGAGTTTAATGAGTTTTCAAAAGCTGAAATAAAGTGTGGGGCTATGAGACTTGCCGTCAAATCTAAAGGGTGGGTTGAAGGAGGATGGAGCCAGACTCTTCTCGGTGGTTCCCAATGACAGGACGAGGGGCAATGGGCACAAGTTGGAACATAGGAAGTTCCGTTCAAATACACGGAAAAACTTCTTTACGGTGAGGGTGACAGAGCACTGGAACAGGCTGCCCAGGGAGGTTGTGGAGTCCCCTTCTCTGGAGATTTTCAAGACCCGCCTGGATGCAGTCCTGAGCAATGTGCTCTGGGCAATCCTGCTTTGGCAGGGGAGTTGGACTAGATGATCTCTAGAGGTCCCTTCCAACTCTGAAACTCTGTGATTCTGTGATTCTGTGATTCTGTGATTTCTTAAGAAACAGTGTGGTTTCCGCCATAGAGAAACATATCTAATGAAAGACAGATTTATGATCCTTTCTAAGTTTTCTGGTTGAGTGTTTTTAAGTATTTTGTTATAATCATAATATTCTTTTTTTCTTTACTTGCTTATTTTGTGACTGATCTAATTTTAAACGTTCAGGTCCAGAATTTTCATACCATGTGATTTCTTCTTCACACTTCGTCACTGAATCTGTGTATTTGCAAATGAGTAGAAAATCTACCTCTAGGGCATGTCTCTTCTACTGTCGGAAGCATCTTTCAGTCACTGTTGAGAAAGGTTTTTTAGGTGTCTCAGACCTGCAGACACATGATTTCAGTTCAGGAAGAGGTCATTCGGTCATCCTAGAAATGAAGAAAAAGGTAAAGTCTAACTAGCAGATTTACACTTACTTTACACTTGCAGAAGTAAAACTTTTTGTTAGGTGCAATTTACACCAAAAATTTGAGAAGTTTGATTAGCCCACTTACAGTCTCAAGTGGAAATTGAAAGTTCAAGAGATTTGCAAAGTAACATTAATCGTACTGACATGTCTAAGTCTGGAAGTTCACAACGACTTTGAATTGGCGTAAGGCTGCACAGCCAACAAAAGAAACTGTTTCACTCGCAGCTGACCCTGCCTGCTACCTTTAGGGCACTGTCCTTATGATAGCAGCAGTGCTTGTGCTGCAATACAGTGGAGTAACGAAACTTTTCTTTTGGTATTTTTGCTGGCTTGTTTTTCAATCCCTTGGTAGGAGGGACGTGAAAGCAGGGAAAGTGGTTGGGGACAGTAAGTCGCATGAGCATGTGGGTTTACATCACCTCGGTGTGTTTGTTAAACTTAAGCTAAAGAACTGAGAAGCTGAATTTCAATTGGGAAGTGTGAGTCTATTCTTGGAGGCAAAAGGCTGTGGCATGAAGATCATTAGTGCCAGATCACTGATAACCTCTTTCAAGGTTATAAACACATAGTGGGCGTTTCTTTTGGTGTAAGCCAAGGGTCTGGTGCCAGCCGTCTGGACTGTATGCAGAGGGAAGGAGCCCTGTTCTGTAATCATAGAATCATAGAGTGGTTTAGGTTGGAAGGGACCTTGAAGATCATCGAGTAATGGGGATTTTAAGGCAGTTTCCCCAAGAAGGTAAGAAGGTGAAAGCTTTCACTTCTGATACCAACCATCATTTCAGCAAACAGCGTCAGAGAACCCAACAGCCATGCTGCTCTAGTGACTGCTGTTTGAATTTAGATACTGCCAGAGCAGTTCTGTTTCAGCCTTTCCCTTCGGCATCTGCAGAAGGAAGAGGAGTAGCAACAGCATGGATCTGTACATAGTTGCACTCGTACTATGGTATACCTGTATGAAGCTTCCCTGCGTTGAGGGCTTCACTGGTCTTAATTGGCATTTTACGTTATTTGCTGGAGCACGCACAGACAGAATCAATGTAAACATTGGTAGAAATCCGCAGCAGTGATTTTTTTTTTTTTTGAGATTTTGCCCATTCTGCATAATATCAGAGTTTGTGTGAAGAGTAACAAACTGTAGTTAATCTGCAAATAGAGGAAGATGGGCAGTGAAGAGAGAATTTAGGAACAGAAATACAACTGTTTCCAAAAATCCCTGTTGAATTTGCCTTTTATCAATTTTCAGCTGACAGGAGAAGAGAGTTGACATGACCATTTGAAAAAAGTGCCTTTCCCTGAGCCAGATAGCTTAGCACAACAAGAGGCAACAAGCACCAGTGCAGTTCAGGAGATGATATCCCTCAGCCCTCTAGTCCAGTATCACTGTGTAATAGATATGGAGGTGACCATAGTGGGATTGACTTGATTGCTTTCTCAGTGTGTCTGTCCTGTTGATAGGACATGTCCCAATCATTATCTTCTGTGGCAAGAAAAAATATTATTCTATCACATTGTATGCCAGTGTAAATCACACTCAGTTTTCCTTCTGTCACTTTGATCGATGCAGGAAGTCTCATGGCATCCTTATCTTCCACAACTCCTTCCTGACTAATACTGCGCAAGAAAGTCAGGATGCACATGATCTGTGTCTGTTAAGATCAACAAAGTCACTGTGCTGCTCTTGATCATTTGTGGTGTTGCCGTCCCCATCAGCGGTCACTGAGCTCAGAAAGCTGTGCTCTGGCAGTCTCAGGAATCACTACAACTTTACCACTCGCTGCTGTAGTGACTGACCTGTGGCAGCAGAGTACAGATCAGGATCCTGTTTTTTCTGAAGTCACTTATATAATATTTGCGTGGTTAAAAGGGAACAGATAGTACCAGGGTGGGAAGGCAATAGCCAAACACAGGATTGCACTACCTTTTGTACTAGCTATCACTTCTTTACATTTCCAGATGAATCAAATCACCAGAGGGGGGCCTTTACGTAGACTCAGTTACAAAATCTTGGTTACTGCTATGACTTGCACTGCATGTACACGTGGTATGAGTAGTAATAGAGGGTACAAGTTGGTTCCTCCTTCCTTCATTTTACCAAATGTATTTCTGGTCAGAACAAATTATGATTGTTTTTATGTATTTGTATGTCCACAGTGAATTTTGAAAAATTGTAACCATCAAGTATTGGCCTGATCGGCCAGAGGGAGTATCCAGGGAAGATGTGACATAACTATGTCCAGAAGAGTGGGTTCCCAGGCTATGGACTCTTCTGGGAACCCTTATGGCATGACAGATGCAGAGGCACAAACCCTTTGGTCCATGATGGGGCAAGGGAGCTGATGCTCAGTGTGACTGGCATTGGAGGGAAGAATTTCCTAGTCCAGTGGTGGCCCACTGAGTGCTGTGACTTTTGCAGAACAGCCAGGTGTGGAAGAGGCCCTGGATACTTGGTTAACACCCTGCTTCTCCCTAGTGACTCCTTTCCCATGATAGTCATTATCCTCTGAATCCTCTTTAAGCTACTCTCAAGTCTTTGCTCTAAAGTTTTGCCTGATATACCAGGGCTTCTTTCATGTTTTTTTTCCCCAGGATGTAAGAACGCTATCTGGAGGGCTGGGATCAGAACATTTGTCCGCAGAATTTTTACTTCAACATACTTCCTGGTAATATCCAGACTTCCCACCACTCTCACAGTTCTGGCTTTTCTCTCAAGAGGCAGAAAACTTTTGTGCCTCTGTGTCCTTCAGGTTGACTGATACACGGCCTCAGTGTGCTCCTGAACTCCCTTGCCTGTACAGAGAGCCCAGCTCTCCCCTGCAGCCATGTCTACTTTTCCCAGTCTTATTATTGTCTTCAGTGCATGGATTATTTACCAATGCAACTTGTGAAAGTTGCAGCTTTTGGAGTGTAAAATTTGGACAGGAGTAAAAGTGATAATGAGTTCCCTAATGAAGCTATGGCAGCCATGACAGCAGCCAGAAGGAAGTCAAGACATATGTCTTATACACTTTCAATGTAAATAAATAGAACCTGCATTTTTTTGTACAAGCTGAATGAAGTAAAAAAATTCATAGGGTCTCCATTTTTCCTCTGCTGCCACTCATGACCTTCAACAGTGAAAACAACTGTGAGTGCAGGTGGCAGCTGAAAGCAGTTTTGTTCCTGCATCTGCCTGTGCATGCTTCCTGAATTTAATCTTTCAGGAACTTCATTTCTTAAAAAAATAACAGAATGTGAACAAGACTGTGTTTTGCCTTCTGAGATTTCATGGGAGGCAAGATTTTCTTCTCACATCTTGGTGGTTTAATCCATACTCTCCATTTTGTTATTCATTCAAAAGGAAGTGGGTAAAATGCACATGGAAAAAACTGTCGCCACTCTTCTATAGCTGTCATCTGATGGGAAGAGCAGCCTATTGTGTCTTATGCGGCGTGCAGACATTTTCCACCACAGCATGATGAAAGTGCCTTATCCTCATTACAGCTAATGTCTGTCTAAGCCTTCATACATTAAGAGTAGTCTTCTAGCTTTCCTGCCATAACTTTTATCTTTTGGATGGGTGATGAGTCATGGGGCTACAGTTATGCTTCACCAGCTCCTAATGTTGAAAGGAATGAATATGTTTTCTTTGGGCAGAACCTAAATGGCTTTTTCTTGGCAAATACCATCCAGCCGCATGTGATGATTACTTTTAGTAAGTCTAAACATAATTATGTTGTAACCTGCACTTTGGTTTAGGAGGCAGGGATCACTGTCTGCGTTCCCTGTAATTACATGGTATTTACCACAGATATCCTACTGCTGCATGTAACATACCATATGATTAAATGACCAACATTTATCATCAGAGTGAAGTGTGTGTTGCATGATACGTCTTCCACAAAGTAGAACATTATTGTAACTTAATATCTCAGCCCTTTTTAAATTATTTTCTGGTCTAGTTTAGTCTAAAGGCATTTTCTGTGTACTTCTCACTCTTCCTCCAATAGTCATATTTAAGCTCACCAGGTGATTGTTGGAAGACTTATACAAAACATTTGCAATCTGAGTCATTCAATCAGAGTTTTTTTCAAATCATGTGGAATGGCATACTGAATCTGTGAAGGGTGACCATTCCAGTCGTTTGCAATTGTCTGAAAAACGTGAACCATGTGTGTTTTTATATGTATTATACTGAGGCATAGAAATGCGAACCCCGTTTCATGCTTTTCTTAATACGCACTCTCATGCTTCAAGGCATTGGGATAGAATTTACTCATTAAATGCATCTGCTTAGCAGGGCTAATGCTAGTGTACAATAAAGTGTCCAGAGATCTACAGACAGGCTACACATCACAGCATCTGCGTCCCACTGGTGACTCTACACTTCAACCTGTTAAAAATATATTAACAAATAGAGCCATGAGACTTGGCAGAAGTGTATTTCCTTGAAGCAGTTTGCAGTGATTGCAGGCAAATCAGCTTCCTACTGTTGACTTTTTATGCCTATGACAAGTGAACTCTGAACAGCACAGCTACATACCACCAACTGCCCAACCATGGCCCATTTCCACACTCTGACTGAATGGAACAGATGGGTTATTACAGGTCTGAAGCCTTCAGAGGGAAGGATTAATTCCCTTGTGCTCCTAAACCTCTGCATGCACAACTCCAACACACAGGCTCCCTGCTGCTGAGGTGATTTTTCTTTAAGGGGCAACCCACATTTTAAAAACATGATTTGAATTCGAATCAAAGGCTTTTCCTGTTTGGGGTTCTTTTTTTTTTCTTTTTATGACCATAAGAGAAATCATTTCACTCTTCTCTTTAGAGCCCTTATTCACACACACAAACACTATTTTTAAAGTTACAACCATACTGCTGTTACTTTTACTGCAATCTTTGTGTTCAAAGTAGAGGCTTGTATGCTTCCCGGGGCAGAAGTTTGTCATCAGCTGGTGCAAACTGGTATTGAATATTTTTTCCATTCATTCATTTTGATCAGGTTCTTAAAACTTTGAACTTGGTGGAACTCTGATACAGCACCAGTTCTGTCCTAAGAGGAAGATATGGAAAAGCTTTTTCTCTGATTAAAAGAACTAATCTGAAGAGAGACCATAATTACCCACTTTGACACTACAGATTTTCCTGACACCTTTATGGGTCCTTTGTTAAGGTACTTTCTTAGAGAGAAAATTTCATCTTTCTTGATCTGAGTGAATATCTTCCTGTATTAACTGACACTGAGAAAGACATTTTGCTCTTCCCATCCCCATCCTGTATTACTAAATTGTATATGGATATCCATATTTGTCATGAAGGTGTTTTGTAACAAAGGAACACTTTATCCAGGCAATATTTTCCTTTATCGAAGGGAAATTGGTCCATTTCCCCACCTGTTTACAGAAGTTTTGTTTGTGTGCTTTGAAGTAGAGATGAATACAGAGCTTTCATGTAATGTAATTTGCTTTAATGTAAACTAATGCAGCAAAAGAGAGGAAACACGAGGGAATTACTGCTGATACCAGAGCTAATGTGACTTCATTCCCAAACTCTAAATACTGCGGCTAATATATTCTAGTTTTTACCCACTTAGATTTTTGCCTGTTCTCTGTTTTGTTCTGCTTGTGTTGCTCAAAGCAAGATGTTTTCGTAGATTAACTCCACAACTGAAGAGAGTGGCCCAAAGTGATAGTGAGGTAATGAGTGGAAAAAATAGACAAAGAAAGGACGAGCCCAAAATTGATGGCTTCAACTTCAGGATATGGTGTGTCTGTTACAATTCTGTTTGAGTATTGGTTTCCCTGCTTGCTGTCCATTCCTCTTCAGCTCACCAGCCCCCCCACCCTCCCCTGCCCACACAACCTCCCTCTAGTTCAGTAGGACCAGCCAATCCATCTTGGTAGAAAATGGGGTTTTGTTGTTTTTTGGTGTTTTGTTTTGGGGGTTTTTTTGTTTGGGTTGGATTTTGTTTATTTTTGACCCAGTGTAGAGATTCCTCATCCAAAGCATTACCCCCAGTAGTTCACGAAGGAGAAAAATAAATTGTGCAGTGAGGTCTGATGAGTGGTATATCCAGTTCTGGTCATCAGGGTTAAGTCACGGAAAGGGGAGAGCCATCTGCTTTTCCCTTAGAATGACTGCATTAGAGGAGTCCTCTTGGGGGAGATACAGAGTTGAACTGGAGACCAGGGTAATATGCTTATGTACACCCAAACTTTAACTGAGAAGCATGTGTGAACAAGAACCTCTTTCTGAATAGACACACATTGACCTTGCTGCCCTGAAGCTCAAATTGCACATGAACATCTACCAGCTTCTGTCTTGTTGTTTTGAGCTGTATGTTCACTGCTGACTGTCCTGCATGAGGCAAACCCATACTGCCTCCTCTCTGAACTCTGTGTCCAGCATGAACAAACGTGGTGGGCAAACAAGAAACTGGAGAGCGTGTAGCAGGATGTTGGCAGTAGAAGAATACAGAGCTAAATTCCCTTCTGAGAAACTTCCTGCTAGCATAAAAAACATCATGTCATGCTGTTTCAATCTTAGTTTTTATGTGCATAGGTGAAGTGTAATTTAATGGCTTCTCTGAAACTTCTCTAATGATGCACGCTAGCCTCTGCAGTCTTCCCTGACATGCTCTTGGATGTTGTTGTACATGGATAGACGTGAATATTATATACATAGGATTAGCTTTAGTAGATTAGGAAGGATTAATAGAAGTAATATAATAGCATTATATAACTGGTGTGGAATTAATCTAATATCTAATAATCCCAAAATTATATTTCAAGTAACACCAATTTACTACAGTAGAAAGCAGACATGCAGCAAAGTTTCTTTGTTATGCATGAGTTTTAAGCAGACTTTTTAAAATTTAAAAAATGCTTTTCCTCTTCTGCAACATTGCTTTCTTTTTGTTGCAAACTTCTATAAAATGAATGAAAACCCAGTTTGATGGCATTCAGCATTTTTCTAAACTCTATTATTCTTTTCCATACTGAATTTTTTGAAACTATGGAAAATAAGGATTTCATCATAACCTGAAAGCCTTTCATTTTTCATGAAATTCACTATTCGTGTGATTCACATTTCATGTGATTTATCCAGGTAAGAACTAGCTTTAGAAGTTAGAAGGAAGAGGAGAATAAACAGGGTAAGCAGAAAAGCTTACAATAGTTATTTTTATTAGACCCTGTGGCAATATAGGAGGAGAGAGACACAGCAGCAAAAGAAAAAAAAAATCTGTATTGAGATGACAACAGTTTGATTCAAAGATGAACCATTTTTTTATTTAATGTTTTTAAACATTAAAAGACCATTTTCCTCAGTTCCATCCAAACTTTTTTATTGATGACAAGAGCTGTTCAGGCATGAGGATATTTTACCCAACCAGTGGAAGAGACACTTATATCAGAAATAGACTGCAAAATTAGATTTCCCCCCAACAGGTCTATTCGAGCCTCATCCTAGGATTTAGCAGCACTGAGGTAACTGCAATGACACAGCTGCTAAGATATTCGGCCCAAGCGAGATAATCCTCCCGCCAACCTCTTTTCTCTGGTTCCGGCCTGTCTAGGAACTGCACTGGTCTTTGTTTGGCCGGAGCTGAGAGGCACTTGGGAGCTATAGCATGGTGGAATCTCACCGAGTAGATACTGTATTTCATGCCTCTGTCCAAGAATTTTCTCTGGGGAAGTATGCGCCTGATCAGACAGGAACTGATACAAGTCATTAGACTCTAAATAACCTTTGTGTTTGTTTCTCCTGAACTTGAGAGCATTCACAATTTAGAGTCGTTAAAAGTTGCAATTAAATTTGCAAGCTGTTTTCAGCTCATCACAGTGTCCTCACTTAAAAGTGCTTCTCTTGTTCCTGTGCTCTTCCTAGTGATATCTTACAACCTCCTGACAAGGGATGTCTTGTGGCATGTCGGAAGAAAAACTTCTACTGGAAGAGTTTCATGATACGTAATCCCCTAAATCCCTTTGCTGAGTTGAATAGGATAATAGTCATCAGAATGGGTTACATTCCACCAGATCATATACTTTTCACAACAGCCGTGAGTAGCGCGGAAACTACAGCAAGCTGGGAAAATTATTGGCATTTATTCAATGACATACATCACACGTTCTCAATTTTTCCAGATAATGCTTTCAGTATTAACAAAGCAGCGGGGAAAAATAATGGTGAAAAACTAATCTTCTGGACTTTAAATATCTATATAAGATAACACAGAAATACAGCCAAGAGTATGAAGAGTCTGGCGGGCTTTTCTTATTTCTCTCATGCACAGACACACAAGAAGTCCTTGTAAGGTTATGCAATTAAAACAGTGTTATACTTCTGCCTTCTGGGGTTTAGCTTTCAGATAGCCCACTTCTCAGGCTGAAAGAAGAAATGGGTTGGTGCATTCAATCTAGTCAAGCAAAAGCAAAGCCAAAAAATATGTATAATCTGTCTGTAATTCATTTTCCCCAGAAGGCTGAAAAAAATTATAAAATAGCGTGAGAGATCAGTTCATTTTTACACTGATCTTGAAAGCCCATTAAGGTATTTAACTTTCATGGATTGTCTGAGGGATCTGGAGTTGCTGTTATCCTTTTGTTTAATTACACTGTAATCTTCATGCAATTACAGTGATGATAACATTCTTCCACAGACATAACAATAAATTAGCCATCTGGGGATAAATGACATTACTTAAAGCTTACTTCAATGATGTATCAAAGAAATATTAATACGGCTATGTAGGACAGTGTTTGAAAGTAAATGACTTTCAATAATAGCATAGCATATTCTTGAATTTGCTTCATCATGAAATAGTTGGTGGAGAAATACCAGGAAAAGCACAGGGAAAACACATTTTAGCGTAGTTGAAAAATATACAGTGCAGAGTTTTGTGGGCTATGCTTTATACACCTATGGAATATTTGTCAGCTTCACCAAATAAATATGTGAGCAACACTATTCCTGATATGTTTTATTTCCCCCATGACACATCTTGCCATTTTTCCATCGAATATATAAGTGTCTTTTGAGTCCTTTTGTAGTTTAATTCCAGAAACGAGAAGAGATTTATCAGGTTTTTACTGTTACTGCTGAAGAGGAAAAAAGAACGTACGATGAAGATAAGTGGTATGTCAGAGACAGTGAGATGGAGAACAAGAAACATCCTGAAAATAAAATGCAAGTCAAAATTTTGAAGCTGTTCTCAGCAGCTCAAATTAAAATGATTACCAAAAAAATAGCATCCCTATGGGCTTTCAACCAAAGAGAAAACTTGCAGCTCTGACCTTTCCCAATTGAGGTATCAGATATGATATTAAATTGCTGAAAAATATTTAGAAAATGTACTTTGAAATGGAAAAAACATGTGACAACTTTACAGACAGGGAGAGAATATTACTGGTTGATAAAGCTTAACTACCTTTTTACTGGTTAGGGAGCTGGACTGCTTATTCTCAATTCATTTCTATGATGTTCTATCATTGTATTAAGGTAAATTAAATAAAAGAGTGGAATTAAACTGATGTAATAACTGTTTCAAGAATATGTTTATACAGTGTCAGTCCAAACAAGTGTCTTCTAACCTAATGAGAAGGTGCATCTGAAGTAGTAATGTTTTATCACCCTGGAGTAGCTGCACAAAAGGGCTGAATCTTACCCTACCACTTAGAACAATTATATTTATTAAAAAGAAAGAGGTGTACAGGAAGAGGTGTTAATGTGTGTGGAACACTCAGATTTTTTAATAGGGGCAGTCCAGTTTCTATAGTCTCATTTACACATGGCACAAAACATAGTTTATTCTTTTGTTTGAACAGAGCAGAGCTTTTTGCAAATGAGTTGTTTTGTGTGCTGCAATTGAAATGAGTTTTCCTGAATGGCTAATCAATAAAAGGATGTCAGGATTTTATTAGGTGCTAATATTTAATAAAGCTTGGTTTACAAAAATCTTTTAGAAGTGAATGACTGCATGAGAACCAGTTGCTTAAAAAGTGGTGTTTTCCAGTCATAGAACAATTTGGAATTTTCTGACACTTTGAGAATACAAATGCATACCTTCTTGAGTTATGCTCATGTTCTCTGTCTTATATTGATCTCAGCTGATGGTTATATGTGCCTAAGTAACAACACTCCTAAAATTTTCTGGTCTTCCCGCTAGGGAAAGCTTGGTTGTTTATGCTGAAGGCAGACGAGACCATAGCTTTCCTAAATGATAGTTGTGTTCTCCACCGTCTTACTACAGAAAAAGTGCATTGAGGTATATCTGTTCACATAGTGAAAGAATTTAATTGTTTGATTTTTGGTTTGGGGGTTTCTTTTATTGGTACATATTAGATTGTGGCTGGCAAATAAAAGAGGTCTTAGATGGGATGTCTGTGGGCTGGGACCGTTAAGCTGGGCTCACTAATAGGTCTGGACCAAGGTATTGCAGTGATTTGAGCACGAGAGTGTATGAGACAGAGTGCACATGGCATGGGGTGGCCCGGAGGGCAGAGGATGCAGTTCCCATCCTGCCTTTGGCAAAGCTGTTGCTACAGACCAGCGATCTTTACAGAGGGTGCAGATATATTTCACTAACTCTTATTTCACTACCTAAATCTGGGGTTCCTAGCTACAAATAGCAACAAACTGTACTCTGATTTCCCTATTTAATTTATTTGCAGCTTTCTATTTACAAATGGGAATATCCAGAAATTGCTGAAATGGTCTTTAAGGCTAATCTCAAGCAGATATGCTGAGATGTTGCTGGGTAGAATTAAATACAGTAATATTTGTCTCAGAATATGCTAAGTCTGAGAATTATTGTAATTTTTGAAATTACTGTTAGAACCTCAGTCTTACAGGGTGTTTATACAAACTCTCATGTCCTACTTCTCAGTCCCTATCTGCTCTATTTTTCCTACTGTCCTGGCAAATAGTAATTTAACAAGAGAAATTAATGCACCTTTTTGCATTAGCAATATTCGTAGTCAACAAATTGGAGAACTCAGAGGAAGAATTTTTGATCCACTTTCCAAATGCTTTTCTTTGGCAAGACAGTATCTCTGGCAGCTGGAGACATCAAGATGGCATATGAATCAATTTTAGGATGTGATTTTAGGATGTGAGGATTTTTACCCCCCATTAAGTTGTAAGCAGCATATCTTTGTCTTGGTCAGTGATGCCCAACTCAGCTTGACAGAAACCAGGACGTTAAACACTTCATGGTCCCACAGCTGGTTATGGTGGTTTTTTTAAACAAGCCCAAGGTAGGTCTCTCATAATTTCTCTCCTACTATCTTCTTCACCAGGGGTGGGCAATTAGATCTTCAGATGAGGTAGATAACATATCCCGGTTTATGTTAGTCTGTCAACAATACGTAATTGCTAGATTGGGGGTAAAGTTCTGAAAATTGTGGTAAATCTTAATCTGTACAGTACTGCACTTGTGGTGACTCTGGTTTCCATCTTTACCAAAGATGGTAAAGATGGAGTAGAAGCACTGCTACCCATTAAGGTAGCTTTGGGGTCCCTATGAGATACCACCAAATGCCCCAGGGCAGATCCTCTTAGAAGGCTTTGATTATGCTGAGACCAAAGGAGAAGCAGGCAGAGAGCCGGGAAGCTCCTGCCAGTTCCTCTGCAGTTTTCTCTCTTGGCTGCACAAACAGTTTTCAGAGTGTTTTGGAGGAAAATGAGCAGCAGAAGCCATGTACTCTCACCCTGCGTAAGTAAGAAAATGAAAAGGGAGAAATGAAAGAAATTATTCCTCTGTGCAACAAGACATTGGGGGGGGGGGCGGGTGTGAGTGTGTTATTACATCTTTACAAAGCTTGTTGCATGTGTGAATATTCAAGCTGAAATGAAGGCTTTCCCTTGGGTGACCTGGGTTGAAGCCTACCCTCTTAGGGAAACTGCTTTCCTCTGGGTCTGTTTTTTGGAAGCTGCTCTGCTATTTCCCCTCTAGTTGATATGCTGCAAGGGCGCTCGAGAAAACCCGCGCTGAGCTGTGCGCTCAGACGGCAGCTCTGCCTTCGCCCAGTGACAGTCGCTCTCATGCAAAACCTTTCACTGTTGAGCCGCTGCTGGCAGGCAGTTCCTTTTCCAGCTAAGGAACCACAGCTTCTTCTATTGCTAAGGGGTTTAACATAGGGTTTTAGCTGCCTGATAAGAAAATGAACTTTTTTTTCCTCCCCCCAAAGCAGTCTTATTTCTCTCTACATTTAACATTTTGTATAAGATGGTTAGATTTGTTCTTTGTTTTGAGATCCAGATTCTTGTACCACTCCATTTGTTTGGATTTTTTTAAATGCATACTTTTTGATTTGGTCTTAAATTCCAAGTATCATCTTTTCACTTCTGTGATCTGGAAATAAGTCAGCTGTCTCAAGAGAAATGTACATCGTATGTCTTTTGCTTCCCTATGAGTCTGCATCTTCAGGCACACTGTATGGCAGAAAAAGCCTTCACTGGGGACTCGCTGACGCACTTCGGATAACGTCAACCGATGCGGAAAGGGAGCAGTTAGTTACCTTTAACACGCATCAGGCTTTGTAGATTATAAAAGCAATATCGATTTCTGTACCTGAAACATGAATGCTGCTGTACAAAAGGTACATGAGCCAATTTGTACCGTGATGGCAACACCACCTGATAAGTAGAGTTGGTTTATGGAGCTTTGGCGGAACTTACCTGCCATTGAATCAAACTCTCCAATTCTTCAGAACTAGGAAAAGAAGGGAAAGATAATTACAGGGTTTTTTGAGGCCTGTGCCAAACTGCTTATTGGAAGCTATACAAAGGGGTTTTGAGCATTCCTATTCTTGTCAAATGCGTTCCTTGGTATTTCAGGTTGAAAGAAGTATTGTTTCAGGTGTTTATTTCCCATAAAGATCGTTTTGGAGAATAAGCAAAATTTTATACACTTTTTGTGAAAGCAATGTCATGGCTATTTGAAGGAGTAATTCCACATCAACTTATTTCATTGCTGTTATTTAGCAGCATTAAATCTTTTATTTTTCAGCAGACACGATGATTTTTCTCTAGATCGTTTTGTTTTTGCCAGAACATTTTTCTCTTTTTAGAAGACAAAAGGTATTATACAGTGGGAGTGACCTGACCTTGGCAAGAGCTAGCAATTGCTAAGTACATTAAGTGCTCTGTTGCAGCTCCAACTTTCCACCTATCTTCTACTAGAAAATCAGTAATCTAAAAATAAAAGAAACTCTTAGCAGGATACTAGAAATTCCAGTCATTTGGGTAAATAATTTTATTGTTGCATATTAGGTAAAAGAGTTGATATATAAAATAAAATATGAAATAGGTAATATATAAAAGAAGTAAAATATTAGGTAAAGTCTTAGGTTGTATCAGGAGTCTGTGGCAAGGTTTTGGTAGCGGGGTGGCTGCCTCTGTAGAAGGAGGTGAGGGGCTGCCCTGTGTCAGACAGAGATGGATCCAGCCAGCTCCAGTTGACCCACTGCAGGAGACAGCTGAGCCCATCAGCCAAGCTGGTGGTACCTCTCGGGGAACATGTTTAAGAAAGGGTAGAAAATGTTGCACAGCACAGAGTAAGGGAAAAAGTGTGAGAAACAACCCTGTGAAGACCAAGTTGAGAGAAGGAGGGAGAGGAGGTCGTCCAGGCACTGAAGCAGTTGTGGAGGAGACCAGGCTGGAGCAGGTGTTTTCCTGCAGCCCGTGGTGGAGCCCACACTGAAGCAGATATTCACACTGCAGTGTGTGGAGAACCCCACACTGGAAATGTGGAAATGTCCTGAAGGAATTGTGGCCCTTGGAGGAACCATGCTGGAGCAGCTCTATTCTGAAGGACTGAAGCTTGTGGGAAAGACCGACACTGGAACAGAGAAAAACGCGAGGAGGAAAGAGCGGCTGAGACAAAGTGTTATGAACTGACTGCAACCCACATTCCCCATCCCCCCGCCCTGCTCAGTGGGGAGGAGGAGGTAGAAGGGTCAGGAATGAAGGAGTGACGTTGAGCCTGGGAAAATGGGACGGGTGGGGGGAAGGTGTTTTAGTTTGTCTTTGTTTCTCACTATCCAAACCTCTTTTATCTGGCAAAGAATTAAATTAATTTTCCCCGAGTCAATTCTGGTTTGCCCATAACAGTAACAGGCAAGTGTTCTCCCTGTATATATCTGGACCCACAAGCTTTTTCATTCTTTTGTCCCCCTGTCCTGCTGAGGAAGGCGAGTGAGAGAGCAGCTGGGTGGGCGTCTGGCAGCTTGTAAAGGTCAACCCACCCATAGGTAAAGACTAAAGACTGTACTGTCATAATAACTTTGAAGAAGTACTGAGCATCTAAAATATATATTCTCAAAATGGAGCCTGCTCATCACAAGCACATAGAAGTATAATTCATTTATACCCTGTATTCAGTATGATGCTTTTAAGATATGAGCAGTTATTTCAGATATTTAAAAATAAATCACACATGAAATTATAATCTAAAGTGGTTTTTTGTTCTAATTCAGCTAAACGCTAAAGTGCAAAACCAGTTTATCATAATGTCACATATATAAAATCAGGCTCAGGTTTATGTGACTTGTTCATGCAGGGTCTTAGAAAGGAGAAGATAGTTATCAACATAAATGTTTCATTTTTATGTTGCCTGCATATCCCATAACCTATCACATCTTTATACACGCTCAATAGCAACTTCAAAGGGCTCATTGCTTGTGCTGCTTTGAACCTCTATTCTGTTATTCTGCACACTTGGCAAACATTGTCGAAAAACTTTTTAAGTGGTACTGATTTTGTGCACAGCTCAGAGTAGAAAAAGGAAACCACAGAAAGCTTGTGTGCAGATTGTTGTAATCTTGTACGTTAAATCTTATTTGTAAATCTAATATGTTAAAATGAACAGATATGAAGCATATTTTGGAATGGATAAATTCAGATGTAAAATGCATTTTAAATCAAGTCAGGGTCCCACATCATGTGGAATTGTACTTTTGTATTTAAGTGGTTATGTGTGTATGTATATGCAGTTTTCCCCTCTGTTTGCGTAAGTGTTCATTTGTACACTATGAGGACTAGGAGTATTGATTTACAAGTGGCTTTAGTATTAGTTCATCCCTAGTTTTAGTTAGATTTGTATATACATATAAAACTTAGAAAATGCTGAGCACTCTTTCCTATTTGTCTTCATTCCAGTATTTAGGAGCATATTATGCTTCTAGGTATAGTACTTGTGGAGAGTTTTGGAAGAGAGCTCTACCAACCCCTCTAACAAAGGAGAGATTAAGTGGTTCAGGAAATTGCAGGTCTGAAAAATTCTTCCTTGACTAAATGAATCAACCATGGGCATTTACCACTGTCAGAAAATTAGGTCACAGATAGTATAAGCCAATTTTCTGCGGAAGTCCATTCTGGAATAAGTTAATTTTACATTTGCTGCTTTCTTTAAGTTGTAGTGGCAATGATAAAATGTCCATGCTCAACAGTGGCTTCAGCCTTTGAATCTCTGGGATGATTTGAAATGACTTTGTGTTTCTTTTCAAGTTGTTCCAACGCATGACTGGAGTTCTCATTAGAATGATCTTCATGCAAGGCCTGCCTGCTTCCCAGCTATCATCCACCTCCTGCTTTCCATTTTTGTCTAAAGTAAAGCTGCATCCGGCAAACACTTGGAAATACGCTCTGTGGTTACTAATTACCTGGGCTGATTTACTTAGTTATGTGTTCCAGCACAATTAAGTCCTTTCTTTTCCTATTGTATCTGTCTCATTATTAGTTATAATGGTGACATTTATACTGTAAATGGGATGAAAGCATGAAAGGGAAACTGTGTGTAAAGATAGGACCATTGTGCAAGGGATGAATAAGTACTGAAGTATTAAGGCTAATTGTAATACATGAATATGGATTCAAAGGTTTTATTTATATTATCTTCAAAATATTTTTGAGGAATGGTTTCAAGGTTATAGACCTATCCAAGATTGTGTTAAAATATGTGTGCACATGACCATAGGGATAATAAGTGGCACAAATATTCTATCAAATGATATGTATTTAAAATGTCTAAATAAGCGCAAGGGAATATTTCTCGAGGGAATGACATTTTAGAAGCAGACAGCAATAAATAGGAAATAATGAAAATGTATTTCAGGGACTGTACTTTGGCAGGACTGTTGGCTATCCTAAAATGATGAGTAATCGAGTAAAATTACTGCCACAATTGTATATTCCGAAAGTTCAGGTTTATACATGACTTTTAAGTATGTGTGGGCAGATTTATGTTTTTTTAATTGGTGTTTCTCTCTTCCTATCAATAAGCAAAAGAGAAAAGTGGTATTTAGATATTTAACAGAAAGAATCTCCCCCCCCCCCCCAAAAAAAAAGGAGACAGTTGTAGTTTAGTCCTAAGAATTAATTTAGTAGTTAGGAGGTGTCCAGATAGTAATATACTGTATCATTTGAATACATAGGTGTGTTCTAAATGAAGCAAAGGCACCTGGGTTCCTAGCTCACCCCTTTGTCAATGTTGGATGTTTCCAACTGAATATTTTGTTGTATTTTCTCCACACCTGGCTTTTTCTTAGGTCTCCTATCACCTCCACTTGAGTTGACTTCATGGTACTTGACCTTAACTGCTAGCAGCCATGCAAGAAAATGATTCCAAAAAAACACCTTTTTTGTTTGTTTTTTTTTTGTTTGTTTTTTTATAGCATCTTATGACTTCTAGAACCAGTTGCGTGAACATTTAGCAAACATTTAGCAAAGTGTTTCAGGAGAGGACAGGAGTAGAAGGATACCTAAAGCATTCCAGGAACTTGTTATTTTTTTTCATGCTCTCAGAGATCTATATCATATCAAACTACCCTTTTAACAAACCTGTCTCATCTCACAGTGGTTAGGATAGAGATACTATTGTTAAGAAAGTGGGGTGGCACACTAATGGTTTTTTAATAACATATATTAACTGGAATTGGCTGGAAAATGGTATTTCTACCTTGAGGGTAATTCCAGTTGCTCAGGTTTGTGCTTAGTTCTGGAATTTCACAATTGTGTTTTAGAGATAGATTTATATGCTACTTCATCATGTGTTGTAATGCGATGATACTAAATGTGAGAAGAAAGGACCTCTTGGGCTTGACAGTAAAAGGGGTTGTGAGAGACTCTCAATATGGCTGAAGAAGGAAAAGAAAATACAAACCGGCATAAATACTGTTGCAGTGGATACTATCATTTGCAGATAAAGAATTGAATTTCTGTGAGATGTCTTCCAAATAGAATTTTTTCTGTTAGAAAATTTTCAGCCAACTCTAATATTCTTGTTGTTATCGGGGCGTTTGCTGTTGGAATATACTTCATTAAATCAACAGAAGGAGAAAAAGCAAACACGTCAGCATAAGGCACCATCTGGCAAATACTTTAAGAGAAGAGGTAATATGCAAACCTTAGTTTTGAAGATTTATCTGTAGCTCCAATCCACTTAAAGTTTCTCAGTTTTGACCAGCAAGGCAAAAGCTAAAATAAAACTTAAGCAAAGACTCTCTAGGGCAATGGGAGTTTTTAAGTCAGGCTTTAGGTTGGGGCATCTAAAGAAGTTAGTCCTGTTTAGTCAGTTGAAGTGGAGTTGTCAAACCCAAACAATGCAGCTTTATTTGTATACCATTTATTGCTTAAAATAGCAGGGGGTTCCTGCCATTAAAATACACAAAGTTTTGCTTTGAAGAAAACTGCAGCATTATTGTATTCACCGTAGGTGACTGTTCTTCCTTGAAGTAAGAACTCCAGTTCCAAACCAGTAGGAGGTTTTGGGTGAACACTTCTGATGGAAGCAGTCCACTATTGATCCAAGGAGTACTGTGGATTCAGGGATGAATAGGATAAACAAGTGAGACCTGACACTGTAGAGAATGTAGCGGAAATGCTGCTTCGCTTATAATCATGAAAAAATCCTATCTGTTCCACTCTTCATCTGACTTTTTTTTTTTTAAAGGTTGTCACCTCTTCTTGTCTGAAATAGCCTGTTACTCTGTGTCTCTAGAAATGTGAAAAAGGGTTAGACTAACTTTTGAAGAGGTAGCAGTTTGCAAAAACAAAAAAAAATGCAGATTTTTGGAAGGGATAGAAAGCACTATGGAATATGCACGGTGGAAAATGGCTCATTTTGATTATGCCACATATCTGCATTTTGTCCGTAACTGGAGGTATTCTTCCTTGAGTGTGCTCTGTTTTTATTTCTGTATGAAAACTTGCTTCTTGAAATAATTGTTCCATTGTTCATTTTGGATCTTGTTCTTCTGGCAGCCATCACAGACATTTTCCTGAAATTTTAGCTCTTACTTAATTCACTGTAAAACTGGTGGTGGGATTAATTTCTCTCAGATGACCCCTTTATGCTCTGGCAATGCCTAGTTCAACCTGCCATTCTATTAAATCTTTTCAGAAGTTACTGAAACGGTCTCAATATTTTTTTTTTATTGTAGGTTTCATATATACTGGAGAAGTTGTGCATCGAATGCTAACAGCTACACAATATATTGCACCCTTAATGGCAAATTTTGACCCCAGTGTGTCAAGAAATTCAACAGTCAGATACTTTGATAATGGTATGTAGTAGCCCTTCATAAATGAATGTGTCTGTGTCCCTTGACTTTTTGTATTTTCCTAAATAACTATTTTTGAAGAAAAAATTGAAGTTTTTTTAATATTTTTTTGTTCTTTTTTTTTCACTCAGAGGCTGTATAAAGCATGTGCCTAGACATCCATAAACAGTTCTTAATTTAGAACACAGTTAAACAGTCATGAATGCTTTTTCCTAATTGGACAGGTATCTTCTGGATGTTAAAGTACATAAACTCAAACTAGTGACATAGTTTATCAGTTTTAAAAGGAAAAAACTGTCTTGTATAAAAGTGCAAGTTCCTGTTACTTCAAAATATATACAGTAAATACTGTCCACCCACTAGCTAAAATGAAAATATCATTTGTGGAATGCAGTAGCAAGAGTACACAGAAGCAGGGCAGGTATAAGGTTAATAAACCTGTCAATGACTAAGTGTGCGTGGAGTCCCAGCATTGGAATCCAATACACTCATCTACACCACAAGTCCTCAACAGTCTGTTGTACAAGAGATTGAAAGGGTAAAAGGCAAACTGCAGTGTTATACTTGAAGCTCTGTGTGATATTTCAAAGGCCTTGAATGTGTGGATATTTCAGTTATAATCAATATTTTGAAAACGTGACCTATGTGATTAAAAGGCACCTGGTGTCTTACCTCAGGCCTTTAGAGATCAAATACAATGGCAGTGACTGTTTATTCCGAATTTAAAACTGAGAGAGTTTAGTATGATGACGTAATATCATGAGATCTATGATTCTTTTAAATCTTCCTGGATAAGCCTGTGCCATTATAGGTATGTTTATTCATAGCAAATTTAAGCACAAATTATAAATGTGTCCAAAATATGTTTCCAACCAGCTGTCTTAATTTTTATTCATCAGATCAGGGTTCAAAATAAACTTTGCACCTAGTCATAACCTTTCCTTTCAATCTAGTCATTCAGTCGATGGAGAGCTTATGGGTAAGGATTAAAGGAAGCCAGGGCAGGTGACATTACAGTGGGGGTCTGCTACACGTCATCTAAGTGAGAGAGTGGATGAGGCCCTCTACAGAAAGATAGGAGCAGCATCGCATTCACAGGCCCTGGTCCTCATGGGAGACTTCAACCACCCTGATATCTGATGGAGGGACAACACAGCAAGGCACAAGCAATCCAGGAAGTTCTTGGAAAACATCGATGACAACTTCCTTCTCCAAGTGGTAGAGGAGCCAACGAGGAGAGGAGCGATGCTGGACTTTGTCCTTACCAGCAAGGAGGGGCTAGTGGGGAACGTCAAGCCCAAGGGTAGCCTTGGCTGCAGTGATCATGAAATGGTAGAGTTCAAGATCCCTAGGGCAGCGAGGAGGATGCGCAGCAAGCTCACTACCCTGGACTTCAGGAGAGCAGACTTTGGTCTCTTCAGGGATCTGCTTGGTAGGGTACCATGGGATAAAGCACTGGAGGAGAGAGGGCCCCAAGGAAGCTGGTTAGTATTCAAGGTTAGTATTCAAGCTGGTTAGTATTCTCCTCCAAGGTCAGGCGTCATGCATCCCAACACGTCAGGCTAAAAAAGCCAGAAGGCCTGCATGGATGAACAAGGAGCTCATGGACACACTCAAAAGCAAAAAGGAGGCCTGCAGAGGGAGGAAGCAAGGACAGGTAGCCTGGGGGGAATACAGAGAAACTGCCCGAGCAGTCAGGGACCAGGTTAGGCAAGCTAAAGCCCTGATAGAATTAAATCTGGCCAGGGATATCAAGGGCAACATGAAAAACTTTTATAAGTGTGTCGGTGATAAAAGGAAGACTAGGGAAGATGTGGGCACTCTCTGGAAGGAAACGGGAGACCTAGTCATCCAGGATATGGAAAAGGGTGAGGTACTCAATGACTTTTTTGCCTCAGTCTTCGTCAGCAAGGGCTCTAACCACACTGCCCAAGTCACAGAAGGCAAAGGCAGGGACTGTGAGAATGAAGAACCAGGTGAAGATCAAGTATGAGACCATCTAAGGAACCTGAAGGTACACAAGTCGATGGGACCTGATGAAATCCATCCGCAGGTCCTGAGGGAACTGGCAGATGAAGTTATTAAGCCACTTTCCATTATATTTGAAAAGACGTGGCAGTTTGGTGAAGTTCCCACTGACTGGAAAAGCAGAAATATAACCCTCATTTTGAAAAAGGGAAAAAAGGAAGACCCAGGGCACTACAGGCCAGTCAGTCATACCTCTGTGCCTGGCAAGGTCAGGGAGCAAATCCTCCTGGAAACTCTGCTAAGGCATATGGAAAATAAGGAGGTGATTGGTGACAGCCAACATGGCTTCACCAAGGGCAAGTCATGCCTGAGAAATTTGGTGGCCTTCTATGAAGGGGTTACAGTATTGGTGGATAAGAGGAGAGCAACTGATGTCATCTGCCTGGACTTGTGCAAAGCATTTGATGCTATCCCACACAACATCCTGGTCTCTACATTGGAGAGACATGGGTTTGATGGATGAACCGCTCGATGGCTGGATGGTCACGCTGAAAGAGTTGTGGTCAATGGCTCGATGTCCAAGTGGAAACCAGTGACGAATGGTGTTCCTCAGGGGTCAGTACTGTCACTGGTGCTGTTTGACATCTTTTTTGGTGACATGGACAGTGGGATTGAGTGCACCCTCAGCAAGTTTGCCGATGACACCAAGGTGTGCGGAGCAGCTGATGCCATCCAGAGGGACCTGGACAGGTTTGTCCTCTTTACTGAAAGAATCTGAGGATTCCGGGGAAGACATTGCTAATTCTCATTGTATTCCTGACTTCCAGTCTTCATACCAAGTGTATCAGACTGTGTATCACATAGCTTTCGTGACAAGGTTGAATACTTCTGCGAGATTTTGGATCTCTTCATGTGTAAGGAATGATGGGTTTTTGGACCCCATGTGCTTTAGGACAAACAATTTGCTATCTTACCCCAAATAAAAAGGAACTGAGGAAATTGTATCTTTAGCTCCTTATTTCTTATTCATCCATGTTTTATCCCTGCAAGTAAGTGTTCTGCTTTAGAGCAGCATCTGTAGTGAGCAAGGACAGAGTGGTTACTCATTGAAGTCTCACTCATGAAGCTAACTGCAAGGAACACATGAATCTACATAAAGGCCCTGGGAATGAGAAGACTGTTTTGGGGGCAGCTGACTTCCACTTTAGCTTGGGGTTCTGAGATGCACAAAGATCTGAGGTACTCAAAGACTGACTAGAAGACGTTTGGTCTACTTTTGCTCCAATAATTTTAAAAGTCCCTTTAAATTCCTTTAAAATGAAATCTAATACATTCAAATAAATATTCAGAGAGCAGTTAATGAATGTGGTCACAGAAGGAAAAATACACTGTGTGCACAATTAATGAGCATGTGCTATACTTATGAAAGACACATGGGACAATAATGTGGTGGGCTTAGTGCAGCATGCGCCAAAAATTTGCATACTCATAGTTTCATGACATCCCCTGACAAGATGTGTTAATGAAAGTTACAGCACTGAAGATCTGTGACAAAAGATGTTTCAAGGATATATCAAAAATGCATTGAGCTGGATGCATACTGACCCAGCTTGAGCATTCCAGGAAGAAATGAAGTGTTGTGAATCAAAGCACATAACTCCCATTAGTGCCAAAGAGAGAAGTATGTTGAGGAAGGCATATAAAGAGGAAAAAGTCATTTTCAGTAAACACAGTTTTGGTGATAAGTGTCTTTAAGCCAGGCTGCCTGAATGTGTTTGTAACCCTCAACATCTGTAAAACATGCTCACAAGGTATGCAACTCGCTTGGGGTACATTTTTAGTGCAATAAGTGGATATTCAGCCAGAGAACTCCCATGAATATTAACGAGTCTCTTGCAACTAAATCTCTGCACACCAGACTCAATATTTACCCCGTCTATGAATTCTTAGTGGTTTTAATTTAAACTACATTTATTTATTGCCAACACCTAATATTTTTCAACTTGCAGAACCTCAGCAAGGGCTTGCACCATGCAGAAAAAAATAAATGCTCTTCATATTAATGCATAGTTAATGGAAGAATCTGAATTCCTCAAATAATAACTTTTACTAAACAGGCAATGCTATTAGCATATCACATTTCACAGTCATCAGAGTGTGTGTATATATATCTCTAGTGCAAAAAAAAGCCACTGCAGAGCAGTGGTTGTGGCAGCACACCTAAACTCTAAGTGCTGGATCCTACCTTTCGTGATTGTTGACTCCTTGTGCAATTCCAAACAAGTTACTTGACCGCTCTTGCTTCAGCAGACTTTTGTGTGAGTTGGTGAGGTAGTTGTTTGTGGCACTGTGGTGTCTACCTTTTAGAGGATTTCAGTTGCAATTTGTGTTTGTAATATCTTTAGCATTTCAAGATGTTGAGCTGAAAGTTGCTAAAAAGAGACAAATCACTGTTCTTGTTTCACGTAACTGCAGTTAAGTACTTTTCCTACACTCAGTTAATATTTTTCTCACATTTTTTTCTTCCCTTTGCCTCTCTACCCCCACTCTGGGGTTCACAGGCACAGCACTAGTTGTCCAGTGGGACCATGTACATCTGCAGGATAATTACAACCTGGGCAGTTTCACTTTTCAGGCCACCCTTCTCAATGATGGGCGTATCATTTTCGGCTACAAAGAAGTAAGTTGGGTCTAAAAATTGTCATTTAAGTAGACAAATTACTTTATACCTGCCAGGAATTTCCCTACTTTTTTTTTTTTGCGGGGTGGGGGGCAAATTTGAAAGTTCAGCTATATAAGATCATTTCATTATGTTACTTCTAAGATCACTATTTTGCTGAAAATTACATTTTATTTTAAAAAGTATGTTCACGTGATGGACTTGAAAACCATCAACATGGCTCAAACGTGCTGCTCCTCGATTTCAGCTGGCCTTTTTTAGGTGGTTGTAAGTTTTGAGTGTTTAGTAAATTCTTGCTTGTTTAGTAAATTCCTCTTGGGTTTTGAAAGGTAAGGTCTAATTTTCTCAATTAGTTCACCTAGTTTGGGCCTGTTTGAAAAAACTCTAGTTTTTTCTGGTTAGTATTAAAAGGCAACCTTTTTCCTGCAGCTGTCATTTCTTGACAACTGACATATTTCAATGTTCAAGTAAGAAATAACTGGTTTGTAGATAGATAAGCTCAAATGTCTAGGGACAAAGAACAATTTCTTTCCTTTTTTTGGTTATTTTAATCTCAGTTTGGCATCCAAAGGATGACTTTCTCTTCACGGTGTAAGTCTCGCTGTTATCCTCCTTATATTAAAACATTGTAATCAGTGATATGACTGATTGTCCAAACTTGGAGAAATCTGGGTTTGCTTCTCTCTGCTGTAAACTAGTTGTGAGCCTTCAGGCTCATTTTTCATGCCTGTGTTGAAGCCATGCATCTGAATGAAGCAGAAATAATAGTATTCCTCTCCCCTTCATTAGAAAGCGAGTGAGGATTTGGGTTATTCTTCTAGCCGCAGTCATATCTTCACCTAAGATAGATGTCTTTGCACCTTGCAAACCAAATACTCTTACTGGATTAGTTTTGTAGACACAAGAAACTGCTGGTGTGCCCATGTCCCTGGCTTTCCTTATCTTATAAAAGACATGCTGATGCAAGGTCTGCTTTAGCTCTGTTTCTGAGCGTTACATACAGGTTAGTAATCTTAATCTATGAAAATGCAGTTTATTTGCATTTTGACTCCAGCTTCGTGAAAGCTTTGCTCTGCTTAGCACCATGGAGCCTGTGCTTGATCAAAGGAGTGTGCGCCAGAGCATTGTTTATCTCCTGTTGTTGAAACCTTTTTAAAGAAAAAAAAAATGGTTTTAAAGACTGCAGAAAAGTTCTTGCCTTCAAGACCCAGAGAAGTGGGGAGGGACACTACTTCAATTTGAAATTTTAAGATAAATTTGACAAGAACTATATATGCATTCTGACCTTAAAATGGTGACGTTTTCAGGAGACTGCTATTTTTGGTTATGAGATGCTCTGCCCTGTCTGTTACTGTCCAGCCCTGTGCAAAGCGAATGTAATATGGGTGATAAAAGCTGTTGCTCTGAATTGATAGTATCTTGTGTTCATTTTGCATAAATGTAAATGATGACGCGGAGTGCCAGGCAGTGGAAAACTTTGTTCATTTAGGAAGACAGGAGGAAATAGGCCACCTCATTAGTCGCATGTGCATCCCTAGAATTGCATGCACGTACATCATTTAATCTGTGGATAAACAAATTCTATGCTACAATGGCCCAGGCTACTTGCTCTCACTGCACTACTGGAAGCTTCCTCCAGAGCCACGGTGCTTTTGTGGGGAGGAGTTATTAATGTTCTTTTCATTAATCCTGAGACAGAAAAATTGGAATTTACAAAGGGGATAATTTGCATTTTTTCCGCTGCTGAATCTTTGAAATCCCCTGTCATGAGTTATTCTTGCCCCGAATGGAATTACCAAATATCACTTTAGAACTATTGCACATAGTTAAGGAAAGAGACTTTTTAAAGTGGTAATAGTAACATATTAGTGATCTGTAAATCTTTCAACAGAAGATTTTTCTAAAATCTTAGAATGCTACAACTAGCGTGTTCCATTGGGAATTACTTGGGATATGGATTTGGAGGCTGACATTTCCAGAAATCTACATTCTTTATTTGCAGCTTTTACTCCATTAAAACTACCTCAGCTTTTCACCTAAATGAGGAAAATTGAATAAAATTTCCAATCGCTGATCAGACACAAGTTGTCTGAAAAGAAAAACTGAGACTCTTGTAAATTTAAACGACTCTAGTGCTTATAAATCTGGCTAGGAATTGATTTACTTTCCAGTGCTGAATCCATTGCTTTCTGAGGAAGTCCTTCCTTCTGGAATCATTTCTCTTGCGGGTGAGTCATGTTGTCAGAAGCCCCATTAACTCCAGTAAGATTACTTGTGTGAATGTTCACTAGCATGAGTAAAAGTTGTATGAGAAGATTTCTGCCATCTTTTTGGTGCCATTTCATTTCAGCATCATAGTTCATCAAAAATGACAGTGATGTATGGCAAATCTGTGAGGTCTTCATTGCATTGTCATTGAAAGTCTCCAAGCTAAAACACCACGTAAGAAATGCAGCAGACAGGTTGCGGGTAACTTTGTAAAGCATCCCACGGGGGTTCTGTACTAGTGACACCAGGCGTTTATCTTGAAGAATCTACTTTTAAAATAACTGTGATTATACCTTTAAGGGAGCTACAAATAGGAACTTTTATGTTTAAAGCACTTCAAGTAAATTTTACTTTTTATTTCTTATTTATTCAAACCATTTCAGGTGCCCTTTTTCATATCCTTCCTGCTCCCACATCAGGTTTGCTACCTCGTAAACCTGGTGTTGACCACCAAGGCGGGATCTTGGCTATGGTTACCGAGTGTCAAAGGAGCTGTTCTGCTGAGTCTTTTGTGTTCTGTTGTTTGCCCAATAGGAAGCAGTCTGAAAGGCACAATTGTTATCCAAAAACCAGAATACATTCTGAAAAAATAAAAATTTAGAGGAGCTGAGCCACCAGGATAGTGAAATCTGGAGACATCAGAATATCTTTCAGAAGAGTTAATGGGTAGAAGGAGCAGTATAGTCAAGTTTTCGAAATGTAAAATCGATTCGAAATAGAGCAAGGTCCTATAGCAAGTCAAATATTTATTTCTTTACCGATTTAGTTTGTTTACAGTGCATACACCTTCCATGTTAAATATAGCTTTGCTTACACCAACTGTTTGCCACTTCTGGCAAATGATCAATATGTCAGGAAACATCACTAGACTGGAAAATTTTACTGGTGCACCTCTACTACATATGAAGTGCATTAAAATGCAAACTAGCCAACAGAACATAGTAATAAAGAAAAATTTCTGCAAAGGCATACTTTTTTATGTGTTAGTAGTGAATAATTTTTTCTCATGTTCTAAATTTCACAGAAGTTCAATTTTCAAGAGCTTTACTTCTTTTTGAACAGAATAATTATGCCATATAGTCTTTTCCCATTAGTGCTTATAGCTAATGTTCCTTAGTGTAGCGTTTGTTTTCTTTTTCTGTCCATGATTAATACAGGCCAAATTAGGCAAAGGTACCAAAGGCTTTGTTAATGGTTTAGGATATTTTTCTTAATTTCATTGGCTTGAAGGCTTTCTTTGTTCATTTAAATAGTAATGACTCTCTATTTATGTAGTCATCCAGAAACGATTATTAAGGTTGAAATGCTTGTTCAAATTGCCTAATATGTGAAGTTGGAAAACAATTCTAAATGAGACTTGTAGTAGAATTACTTTCTACTGTGAAGGAGGCAGAATTGAATGGAACTGATTAAGGGCTAGCACTTAGATAGAATTGATGCTCCTGCTATGCATGATGGAAAATATTCTGTTTTCAGTAACAATACTCCAAACCTTGTGATTGTTTCCTGAAAACTAAAAAAAAAAAAAAAAGCACAGTCTTCATGGATATTCTGCCTGCATTGTACACGCCTGGCATTTCTTTGCCTCTGTTATTATTATCAAAAATATTAACATGGAGACAGGATCTTTTATTTTATGAGGTGATCAGTGTATACATCTATGCAACTTAAAATTCCTGATTCAGTTTCATGCAGTTTGGCTTGTAGAGTAATTAATAACTCTTTAGGAAACTGGCAATGAAAACCCTATATAAGTACTATTGTGTTCCTAATTATTATTTTGCAGCATACTCTGGCTCTTATCTTTGTCTCAGTTTTGAAGTGGGGCAGCAATTGAACCCTGCTTACCCTCTCCTTCAGAATAAGGTCAGAGGCCATTATTTTATTCTTTTTTGAAGGGTAAGATGAAGTTGAAAAGAATAAAATTTGAAAACTCTGGAAAATGCTGTTTTGATCACTGATCTCAATGATGAATAGAATTCAACATGAATTCTAAATATCTTTCTCCCTATTGTTGAAGTATATAATCTAAAATATATATGTCAATGGCCCCAGCGCTAATGCATTTGGGAAGCTTATTCATAAACTGGTGACTTGTACAACACAAGAGTTCATATTGTCTGTGGTAACTTACAATTTGGAATGATTCTAGTTAAAATCTATCCTCTGACTGTAAGGCCATAAAACCTCTGCCATCCATTAGCAACCACTGGCACATTTCTAGCTTACTATTCACCTGTTTAACATCACCGTAAGGGTTATCAAACATTGGACCAGACTGCCCAGGGAAGTGGTTGAATCGCCAGCCCTGGAGGTATTTAAAAGACGTGTAGACATGGTGCTTAGGGACATGGTTTAGTGGTGGTTTTGGCAGTGTTAGGCTGATGGTTGCACTCAGTAATCTTAAAGGTCCCTTCCAACCGAGACAATTCTATGATTCTGTGTCAGCCTGTCATGGCATATCTTGCCACTCGGGTGAGGAATTCAGAACACCAGCTAACTGCTTGCTACCCATGTTTCACTGTAATTTTCAATAAATTATTTTCTCATTTACTATAAGCCTTCTGTCAAAAGGGCATATTTCCTAATAGGCCATCATATGGTAAAAGCCCATTTTATCCTGACATCTTACTCAAAAGATTTCACCTCTAAAATGGCACTCAGTACACTCATCACCAAGTGACTGAAGTATTCAGTTCTGTAAAACTATTTCTTTTTCCAATAAATGTATGTTTTTGTAAATACAGGTTTAATAACGCTGTAGTTTTTCAAGAGAATAAAAGAGTTTTCCCGGGTCATGGATTCCCTTCTACTTTGACTGCATTTCTATCTATATGACTAATTGTTTGACACAGGCTGGACCTCAGTTTGAAGAGCTGGCGATACTGACTTGATTTATAGTTTCCTTACCAAAACTACTTGTTTCAAAACCCTGTTTCTAAAACATATATCTAAAGTTTTGGCTGCTGCTTCTGTTAGACTGGACCCTACTACAACTTTCTGATTTGTTTTAGAAAACAATCCCACAAATTCTTCACTCTGGGTGGAATGCCCAGCAGAAGAGCGTGGACACCTGCAGGGATTTTGGAAAAATCTACTGAGATATTTCTGCTCCAAAATTTTTCAATTTCTCCTGAAGTTTTTGTTTGTATTCTCTGTTTAACTTGGCTACTGCATCTTTCTTTAGTAGCAGATATCACTGAGTCATGCATAATTTTTATTAAGTAGTGAAACTGAAAGTGACTTTCAAGCACTGAACCAAGTGGTAATGAAAATAAATTTATATTAAAAAAAAACAGCAACAACAAACCACTTGTGGCATTTGTACTGCAAGACTCAAACACTCCTTCCTGAAAAAAGAAAAGAAAAAAAAAAGAGAGAAATTAGTTTTCTGTTATCATAATTTTTGAGGGCAAGATGCAAATTGTTTAATTATTCACAAATTCAGAAAAAACATGTGATAAGGCACTAGACTTAAAATTAAGAAGGCTTATTCAAGGCCTTCTGGTTCAAACTTCTCCTGGTTTGTACTCACAAGTGAAAATGAGTATAATTCTTTTCATGTATCAGACACAATTTATGCCTTGAGCTGCCAATTTTGCCAGCATATTTTGTTGGTCACACACCTACTCATAATGCCAATTCCAACTACGTTTTGTGCCCATAAAACTCTGATTCCTTTCTTCATCTGCTGTATTTCCTCTCTAGCTGGGAAGAGAAAGAGTCATTGTGTCCTTCCTATCAGTGCTTTTTCTAACTTGACTTTCAATTGCTTCTCTAGAGTATCCTCCTCAAAATCTTTTAAGACAGTTTCTTTGATAGTTAATATAAGGTTTTCTCTACAGTATTCTGAGACAGTGAATAATTCCCTTCTTTTGTTTATACTTTCACGATGGAGAAAGTTTATAAACTTATTTCTGAATTCAGCGAGTCTCTTATTTTGAAGACTTTGGAAATATGGCTCAGCCTTCTTATGTTACGTTCTCCAATAACTGCAATATGTCAGTTTATGCAACTTAAAATTCCTGATTAAGTTTCATGCAGTTTGGCCTGTAGAGTAATTAATAACTCTTTAGGAAACTGGCAGTGAAAACCCTACATAAGTACTATTGTGTTCTTAATTATTATCTTGCAGCAATATGTCACATTCTCCAATAATTATGCTGATATAAGCCAAATTTAAATTGATGTATTACTAGCAGTATTTCCAAGCCACTTCTGTTTTCCATGTTGATTGAACATCATTCCTTTTATTATACCAAAGCAGATCATGTATGCTGGAACCCCTAAATAAATCAGATAAACCAATCACTAAATCAAGTAAAAGAAATGGAAATTCATGACACTATTTAATTCGCCAGAACTCACTTTTTCAGTCAATATTCTCAAATTTAACTTTTCCTAGAGAGCTACCAGTGTAATCAGGAAAAAGCACAGCTAAATGGTATTTTGGGAACAAGGAGAAGAACTACTGATGCTCAGCTCAAGTACCAGAATTCATGCCATTAATTGACATGTAGACAATACTGAATCCTCCTTCACTGGATGTGTAACCAGCTTTTTACTTTGGCATTTTTCTGCTATGTGAAAAATACTGGCCAACAGTATAATTTTGGTATTTTTACACAGGTAAAGCCAGAGCAGACTATTAGATTAGCTGAGCTAGCACCTTGTGTCTCAGTTTCTTACACTTGATCCAGTTTCATCTGTTTTCAGCCTAGTAATTTCTGGTTAACTGAAGGCCAAATTTGAGAAATAAGATATCCAACTGTGATTTGAAAGCAGCACTGGGTAGAGAATCATAATTTCCCTTGGTAGTTTATCCCAGTGGTTAATAACATGCAATCATAAAAACATGTGGCTTATTCTACTTTGAAGATATCTGTTTGCAGCTTCCAGCTTCTGGAAGTTATATCGTTCTGTGCTAGATGAAAAAACTCTTTAGCCCCTGAGTAATTTCTCTCCATGGCAGTACTTGCTTGTGGTAATCTAGCCAGCTTTCCATTTTCCTTTTAAGAAGCCAAATAGATAGAGCTCTTTAACTCTTCTGTTAATGGCATTTGAGAACTGCAAAAAATTTCAAAATATTTTTATGACTCTTTTAATCTTCTGTCTCTTAAGTTTGCAGCATCTTTTTAAGAAATAGATCCTCCCAAAGTCTGCGTAACATTTCAGTAATGACCTAATGTTCAGGTACAAGTAAAATGGCCACCCCACTCCTAGGCTATATTTCACTGTTTGTGTAACCAAATATCACATCAATTAAGTTTTCTTGCTGCGATGTCCCTTCTGACAGCTGGGGTTGTTAATCCACTGCAATACTGAGATTCCTTTCAGAACTGCTGCTTTCGAGAACATGGTCCCCAAACCTCTACCTCGCACTTTTTTTTTCTGAGTTATAACTTTGCAATTTTTGCAGGGTCTAACTTTGCTAATTGATTCAGGCATTTCATTATTTTTACTCAGCCAGTGTCATCTGCAGAACTGCTAGGCAGTAAATTTATGTTTCCTTCCCAGTCTTTAATAAAACTTTTGAATACTCGGTCCGACGTCTAGAGAAGGAAGATATACTGTAAAGACAGACTATCAGTCTGAGCTGCTTTAGTGATGGCTTCTGTTTGTGATGAGTCAGTCTAGTTAACTGTATTAATATTGTGTAAATGCTACATGTCACTCAGTCAAACACCTTACAAAATCCTAAAGCTATTGCATCTATACAAGTATCAGCCAGAGCAGCAATCTTGCCCAAAGAATGAAATCAAACTTGCCACCTATTTTCATACAACCACATTGCCCAGCATCAATATCTCTAAGATGTACAGCTGGACTGGTCTGTGGCTATCTGAGTCTTTTTATTTCTTCCTCTACATATTGGCAAGCGAGCAGCTGGCATTTTCCATGACATTGATATTTTCTCTGCTATTCCAAGACATATTAAACATGAATATCATTGGGCCAAAGCTCTCTTCAAATAACTCTCCAAAGAGTTTTCAGGGCAAATTAACTGAGCCATAAGCTATTAAAATGTTCATCCCAAGCTGGAATTTCACAGTTGGTGTGTTCAACAGTAGACAAGAGGTATCACCTCCTCCTCCATGTCTGATATTAGCACACCATCCCACTTTTCCTTCAACTGGGGGAAATAAATTACTGAAAATTACTACCCTTTTCTGGTTTTGTCATTTACAATTGTTCCACCTCTTGGTGTTTCCGTGAATATTGTTATACAAGAAGCAAAGCAAACTCAGATAAAAGAAAAATGAAAAACAGTAATTTCAATCTTCAATAAATCCTTAGTCATATTATGCTGTATTGTATAAAATATTTATTTAGGACTTTTAATTTACACTGGTTAAATGTTCATTCTGGGAGTATTGTTATTTTTAGTCTAAACTTTTTTATTTCAATATTTCATGTGTAACTTCCTGTTTTGTCTTCCAGATTCCTGTTGCTGTGACACAGATAAGTTCAACCAACCACCCAGTGAAAGTGGGACTCTCAGATGCATTTGTGGTCGTGCACAGGATCCAGCAAATTCCCAGTATGTAGAATTGTCGTGCTAATGGTTTGGAGCCTGAGAAACGAGTATAAGCTGATTTCATCAAGGATGATTAGCTGCACAACAAATCACTTAGCTAATTTAAGCTTGTTAATTCAAGTGTAATTTTATTTGCTTGATAATTCCCAGTGTGGCTTTCTCTGTCATTGTTTCTTTTGAGCTGATAAATTAAGTAAATAAAACTAAATGGCCAGACAAATAATGTAAAATTAAACTGTCAACCAGCACAATTTGGTATTTCATAAGATACTTTATCTGGAATATCTCTCCAGATCCATGGTAGGGAAGAAGCAACCTGTTCAGAAAAATCACCTGTATCCAAAAAGAGAAAAATATCCAGGCTGGAAGTTCTTGATACTTTATTTTCTGAACTTCAAACTCATATATACATTTTCATGAGAGACAAGCAGAGGAGATGTAGTTGTTAAATAACATCTTGGGCTCACATAGTCATGGCAACAGTAATGCAGGTGACTCTTTTCAGTGGTTCCCAGTGACAGGACGAGGGGCAATGGGCACAAGTTGGAACATAGGAAGTTCCGTTCAAATACACGGAAAAACTTCTTTACAGTTAGGGTGACAGAGCACTGGAACAGGCTGCCCAGGGAGGCTGTGGAGTCCCCTTCTCTGGAGATTTTCAAGACCCGCCTGGATGCAGTCCTGAGTAATGTGCTCTGGGCAATCCTGCTTTGGCAGGGGAGTTGGACTAGATGATCTCTAGAGGTCCCTTCCAACTCTGAAAATTCCGTGACATTTAATTTTCTCTGACTTTAATTTTACTTTATATAGCTTCACTGAAAATTAATAGTAGGAAATCAAGTGTGATTTCCTTGATGCTTTGTTTTGACATACTGTGTACAGAACCCTTTGAGGTTGCTTAGCCATTAGAGAGTATGCTCACTTTCCAAGTCTGCTAGTTTTATTTACACATTTGGAGCAAATTTACTAAGTTCAATTTTTGATGAATAGCAGGGTGTAGATGGGAGGAGCTGTGCCTGAACCAGCCTCATAGGGCTGAGTCCAGGCATGTTCTCCTAAAGTGAGCCTTGATGGAGGTGTGGTGCAGATAAAGCTCATAAGGACTGACCTGATCCAGCCCATCTTTAAGACAGTCTGCAGATGGGGCTGATACTGAAGTTGCAGGTATCATTGCCTCTCAGCTCATCCTATCCCTTCATCACATTTAAACAGTCTTTGATATGAGGGAACATAAATCCTATGTTTTATATATCCTGCCATGGGGAAGATGGAAAAATTCAGTACCCTCTGTTGCTTGTTGTGAAGTCAGAGTAGTGTGAAGGAGGTTGGCATACCCAGATTTCACTTAAGAGATCAGGTCTTGGAAGAAATTTGTTTCTAAAGTAAGATAGATAGTTGTGATGTGCCTATGGTCGCGTGGATTGCTTTTGAGTGCTTAAGAACAAATGGATCTAGGCAACTGATTTCAGCAATTTAAGTGATGTTTGTAAGTGAATGATCTGAATATTTCTGTGAGTCTTCAGCTTGTAAGAGCTCCTAAAATGGATTCAGGTGGAGATTAGGTTGATTGACTTGTGCAAATGGTTTATGAGAATAGTCACACAGAAATTCAATGTAAGAGGTGCAAGCAGCATGCAGATCATTTGGCATCAGGCCTCCATCATCAAAGGACGATTTACAGATTTTGTATGTAAAATATATGGTGTATGTGAGTCTTTATTCTTGCTTGAATGTTTCTTTCTGTAGCAATATTTCAGATATGCACCTTGTTTTACTGCCACTACCTAACATTGGTTTTGTTGACTACACAGATACTTACTAGTCTTCTGGTTCTAGTATTTCTGTAAACCTTTTTGTCACATGACACTTTCTGCTAAGTGAAGTGACTGTGATTGCTAGAAAATCTGTCTAGGGTTTCATCTTAAACTTACTCTGTTCATCAAGTTATGTTAAGGAGCGGCAGATAAGAAGAATAGAATGTGGGTGAAGAGTCTAAAATGTGCCACTGCAGCAACTGGTTTGATAGTATTATTTCTGTATTATTGTGTGTAATCCACCGCTTTTCTTCTTAATGACTGGTTCCCTGGATGGTGGTAATTCATGATTATTTTTGCTAGTTTGCAGCTTACACTAGAGCTAGTATTAATCAAGGGAACCATCAGTTCGCAGTAGATTTTCCTGAAGCTAAATCGTGCTTTCAATGAAACAGGTTTATATTAGTATGTACAGGCAACATAATAGCACCCTGACAGGACTGGTAAATAATGTTGGCCTATAGAGAGCCATTGTCAGATGCTCTTAAAATATGCATGTTCTTGCATTCTTGTTTTTCAGAGGTGTTAAATCAACCATGGCTCTACTTAATTACTGAAAAGTGATATGATAGAATTGTTTTATTTTATTTGTTAGGTCCTAAAGAGAATGGAAGGATATAAATTCGTTTGTGCCAAAAGAAGGCAAAGACAGTATAGCTATTAGTTCTTGCTTAACACTTTAGCAAAGACTTTTCCATCAAGAGAACTCAGTTTCCCTTTATGTTCACGGCTCGTTATCAAAAAAAACCCAAACCAAAACCAACACACAAATCAAACAAAAAAAACCCCAACTCTACTGGTTCATGTTTGAGTCTTGTCACTTATTTATGTAAACATCTTGCATTTGAAAAGGAGATATTGTGTAACACAGGCCTATTTGAATGAAAATATCCTTTCAATGTTCAAAAACGCTGAATGTCTTTGGTGCACTCTGTATGCTCAGAGTTCTAAAATTTCACCGTAATAATCCCAGATTTATTGAAGTAATTTTGGAAGATTTAGAACTACCTATTTATCAGATTTTTTTCAGACATACTGTCCAAAACATTAGTAATAACTTTTTTAATACTTGTGGAAGGTGAGTTCTAAAGCCAGGCAAACCTATTTCATTCTGAGGAGAGAAAAACATGCTTTTTGATCAGCCATTTCATTTCAAAAGTGCATTTTAATGAGTGCTGAAAAGGATCCTCTTGAAGAGCCAAGAGCAAAAAGAAAGGCTTTTCTGAACTTTTTGAAACAAAGGACCTTGAGTATTGCATACCTGGTTTTGTTAATATACTCCTACATAAAGGCTTTGCCTTTATATCTGTCCCTAAAAGAGTACAGGTACCTACCTATTTTCACCTTATCTTTTAAGAGTTAGAGATGGGAGATTTTTGGCAGGTGGCTTTCTGCCCATTTTCTGTGTTTGATATTTTTTCTTGATCTGCTACTACTGCTTATATATAGACAACCCCTTTATTTTTGAGCCTATATGTGGTACTATTCTATTGATGCAGATTGGCCACTATTTTATATTTTTTGATATATATATACATGTACCCTATCCCTGGAAGTGTTCAAGGCTGGGTTGGATGGGGCTTTGAGCAACCCGGTCTAGTGGAAGGTGTCTCTGCCCATGGCAGGGGGGGTTGGAACTAGATCTTTAAGGTCCCTTCCAACCCAAACCATTCTGTGATTCTATGTATAGATACTTATGCCTGCATATACTCTAGAGGTGCTTTGGAATGAGTGGTAATGTGTGAAGGGGAGCAAATTTTTGCTTGACACCAAGGTTAAGAAGTAAAGCCCTAAATTCTGAGACTTATATGGCAGCAAAATGGCAAACTAAGTCCATCAATTAATTTCAGAGGAAAGGTTTCTGCTTCTTCCAGGTAATTCAAGTGAAGTGAGCCAGGCTCTGGACCTCTGCTTCTGATTTGTTCGATAAGTTGGAGGGACCACCCTGATTTCTTCTTCTTCAGACAGGCCGAACACTTGTACATTAACTATTTTTCTTTTTGTAACAAAGGCACTAAGAAAGTTAAATGGATGTCTTCCAGTTAGACAACACAAAGATTGGTGAAGACAAAGCTGGGGACAGCTTTACATGTTCCTCCAGCAAGTCTTGTCTCCTCCCTTTTTTTTCAGCATCTTCACTGCGTCAGGAACCTTGTTCCTGTCCCATTGCAACCACCTTCTCTTCCCTCTTCCTTCTTATTGTTTTTTCTCAGCCATCCTTGGCATTCTGTTCTTGGTCCTTCTTTCTGTTGCCTACAGTGTCCTTTGCTCTCCCTTCTGCAGACTCCCAAGATCTCTCTCTAATTTCATGACTATCTTTCTTCCTCTACATCTTTCCTTTCCTTCAGTTACTGCATTTCTCTCCTTTGTTTCAGTGCTCTCTTCCCTTTTATCTTTCAATTAACTTTTTATTGTGCGTGAAGAAGAAAAGAAAAAGCATTTCCTGCAAGCCTCTGTTTTATTTTAGCAATGAAAAAGCCCACCAGTGAGCTTGCCCAGATTGTGCTTTGTTTTCCACAAGAGCATGAAATACACTGGTAAAACGAGAGAGTGCCAGATTCAGGGGGTCTACACAGTGAGTTGCTTGCACTTACAGATAATGGCTGGGTTTTTCTTCATGATGAGACATACTTCTCCACGATCTTGGCCTCTACTGTATTAGGTGCAGCTCTTTAGGAAATCCATACCTTGACAACCCAACATTTAATGACGCTGAAATTACTCAACAACACTGTGTACACAAATGAAATAGCTGAGCTATGTGTTAGTAATATTCCAGATTCAGTGCAATTAGTGCCACTCAATATGTAGTGTAACTCAACCATATAATTAAGTGACAACTCGGCATGTTATAACTGTTTGCTGAAGATTTCTCTCCAATTTGTTTACAGCAGTGAAGTCTCTGAAAGAGCCTTAGCATTACCTTCCTGAAGGGTAAAAGCAGGCCAGCAGTTTATGTTGTGATATTTACTGTAGAAAGGTGCAGCACCATCTGGGAAATCGCAAAGTCTCATTTGCTGCTGCCTTACTGGTAATGTTGTCATTTACCTCTGTGCAAAGTGAGCCCCAAAGTGATCGCTCTAAATTCGCGGTATTTATTCTTCCTTGCCACTAGTGTAACTAATTCCACAGAGTGCCGACTCCTCCAGCCCTGCCTGTTTGTCTGCTGGCCCAAAAGGGTTTAGCCGGACAGCTGGGTTCCTTGGCACCACACGTCCGATTCAGGAGCAGTGCGGGAAAGAGATGGGCATGCTGCCAACCTTTGGTGGCATAACAGCACTTCAGGGACAGGTATGAGGTGATCAAAGTTTAAAATGTTCTCGTTTTATCCAAAGCCTTAACTGGCCGTCGACCGATCTCAGAATTAGGCAGTTCGGTGCATGGTGGCTTAAGAGGATAAAGCATGCATTTCACACCTACATCCAGCCAGACTCTTTTCAGTGGTTCCCAGTGACAGGACGAGGGGCAAGGGGCACAAGTTGGAACATAGGAAGTTCCGTTCAAATACAAGGAAAAACTTCTTTACGGTGAGGGTGACAGAGCACTGGCACAGGCTGCCCAGGGAGGTTGTAGAGTCCCCTTCTCTGGAGATTTTCAAGACCCGCCTGGATGCAGTCCTGAGTAACGTGCTCTGGGCAATCCTGCTTTGGCAGGGGAGTTGGACTAGATGATCTCTAGAGGTCCCTTCCAACTCTGAAAATTCCGCGATTCTGTGATCCTGTACTAGGAGCAGCTCAGCTGGCATCAGGAGTTGGGATAAATCTGAAAGGACATGGAGGGTTTCAAAGTAAATGATGTGTGGTAGGCACAGAGCACTGGTGTAGAACAGGGTTTTTTTTCTATATTATTCATAAAACAGGTATTTTCAGAGCCTGCTTCATTGGTTTGCTTATTCACAGATTATACGTCTTTGAGGTGCACCTTTGAGATTTTAAAGGATCTTTTGGTAACTTTTAGGAGAATGATAAAGTTAATACAATTAGAGAATCTGTGTTTTGATCTAGATTAAGACATCTGTGTAATATTCCATGACCAAGAGCAGTTGTGGTTTGATTACAGGCATGTTTGATCCCTGTGTCAGTGCCTCGAGAATTAACTAGTTAATATTGATAAGTTTAGCAATACGAAGCTGTTGAAAACAAAGAACAAAGATTGCTTTGACATTCTGATTCCCTTACCTTTTGTGGCAATGGCAATCAGACATACAAGGCTGTCAAAATATATATTTGCATAATGATTTTATTCAGCCGGTGGTGCTAAACAAAGTCCCTATTGAGCAAAACCAGTGGCTGTGGAGTACAGCAGCTGTGCCCCACCCCTCTGTTTTTCACCCTTATATTTTTCACAAATTGCTTGCAGTGTAAGCTGGATATGTTTCATAAATTGTTTGCTTCAAATTGACTTCTGCGTAATCAAATGCACCCTCTTACCATTTGTGTTTTCTCTGTCAGCTAGTCTTAAAAATGAAAGTGCAGCTGTATGAATACATATGGCCTTGTTTAGCAGTTTTTGCTGGGTATATGGCCGATCTCAATTCCCTAGAAATCTTTTACTGACAAAGATTTTTATTTGTGTGAACATATAATTTAAAAAAATCAGACTGACTTCTCCATTATTTTCACATTTCACTGGGTTGCAGGTTTTAGCTGAGGAATGCTGTATGAGGAAAAGTGATTATGTGATGGAAAAGTGCCAGAGAGCTTGTGCATCTGTTGGACACACATTTAGAATGGTTTATTACTAGCTACTGACCCTTCAGGTATCTTAGGAAGTCAGTGGTGCTCTTCTGGCACTGCTCCGTCTCCAGAGCACTTTCTCTGTTTAGTACATTTAGTTAACTCTGGAAGTTGTGTTTCATAGAATATTTATATGCCATTATTTAGCTTAAAATCACTGTGATAAAACTACATAGAAATGTTTTGTCGCACCAGACTCTTGCACATCTATAATTTACCAATCCATTGCTTAATCCCTTGAAGGGATTCTTTCAACTGGCCTTCTGACCCACCACGTTATCTCTTCAGGTCACTGAGGAAGGTACTTACCTCAAGTAAGTACTGGTGTTTTCTTCAGCTTTTTCTGCTGGGACTGTACCTTTGGCCTTGTGTTCAAAGATAGCATGTGTACATGCCACAGAAACAAACCAAAGAACAATTTGGACCATGCTGTAAATTAAACCAAATGTAAAAAAATAGACACTCTTATCGAAAAAAAACATTATCGTTTATACCATTCTGTTTAAAAGGGTGTTTGAGATACTCAGGCTTACGGAAAAGTAAAATATTTTTGTGACTAGGAGAAGAGTATATGCATATTTTCTGAAATTCAGAACCAGGAACGATACTTCAAAAGTATATATGCACGCAAAAAGTTCTTTTCCTTTTCTCCCTTCTCTGTAATGCTTCTTTTCAGTAAAATACCTGCACATGATGCTCAAATTTTTGTCTGTTACCACATCATATGATTTCTCTAGTTCTGGTAAATTTAAGGTGTATACTGAAGTACGTGGGCTCATAAGCTCTTTGTGATTCTGCACTTGTTTGTAAAAGAGCTAAATAGTCAGCATAAGGCAAAGAAGAACACGTTCCACCTGAGTGAAAGGCAGTCTGTGTCTTCGGTTGGAGCAGGAGCGTTGTGTGGAGAGGTTGAGGGGGAAAGCGTCAGGGGAGAATATGCATTTTTGTTTATCCTGTTGAGTTTAGCTTTTCTAGCCTGTTTTGTTAAGGGGATACGGGCTCAGAATTCTAAATAGGGAGGAAAAAGTCCATTTTGAGGAGCAAAGCATGGCATGTTTTGAGTCAGACTTTCAAAAGAACCTACACCTGCATTTTTTTGCAACCTGGCTATGCAGATAAATTTGAGCATTTGTGTTTCCAACCACCTGCCTGCGAGTGTATACAAAGCTGTTAGAAGGTGACTATGCAAATATCTCTCTGTGCTTAGGTTTCTTACAGGAGATAGACCCCTCGTATGCAAACTCACCACCTGTGCCTGGCACAGGCTTCTTCCTGAAGAAGAAAAGATCCAACCTGAACCTACCGGGCAGGGGGATTTAATGGGATCAACAGTCATGCTGAGCTATGTGTGATTAGAAATGATTTTTTTGATAACAAACCAAATTCTCTTAAAATCTGTGGTTTTTAGAAACCTCATGCACTGGGTGAGATAAAAGTCCCTGTGACTTGAGTCACTGATTCTTACTAGATTTTTGGAAAACCAGAAGCTCCTTATTTCTTATAAGCCCTGTGAGGAGTCTGTTAGGAAAGGTTCAGAGTAAACAGGATTGCAGGATGCCAGTCTGTGCCACCACTGATGAGGCGAAATGGAGTTCAGTTAAAGTGCCGGCACCCACCATTTTAATTTATGTATTCATTTGCTTATTTTTTTTGGACAGAAGGATAAAGATTTCTGTGGAAACAAATTACAGCCTTCAGCATTGGCAGGAGTTCATTTCAAACACATTTCCTGATCACTCTGATTTGGCAGATGCTTTTATGGGACGTACCATCCTGGGAGCATAAACCTCTCACTGCTGGCAAGAGATTTTCCCCACCCCAGCACAAGATCAGCTTTGTCTTGAAAACCTTTCCTGTCCAGTGGGCCTGAAGGACATGGTTAAGGCGTTTATTGGGGTAAATGTTTGGCACAACCCCATGTCTGTCTTTTAACTTGTCAGAATGGCTTTGTAGGTAAAACATAAAACTAGCTCAATTATTGGTACGTTTCATACTGAAAGAGAAATCTGCTATGAGGACGGGTGAAGCGATAGCAAAGTCAGCTTCAAATAAATGGCAGAGGAACTGCTTGGCAAAGGTGCAGATTTGAAGCTAAATAGAAATACTATTGTCTGAAAGCCAGACATTGCCTACCTGTGCCTGAGAGCTTATGCAGTGAGAGAGAGCAGAGAAGCTGCTTCCCCCGCAGCGACCCTGGCTGATGCAGGAGAGGGTTATCCCACCCGCCACAGCTCTGCTTCTGCGTCCCCCTCCTCCTCAGAGATTCCCCTGTTTATTCCAACTGACACCAATAGCTCAATGGTGATTTGCTGTCTGGTGCAAGGGGGATCCCTGCAGTTGTGCTTTTAGGGGTTGGCCATCCCTCTTTTCTTAGAAAGCCTCGTCCACTTGAGCCAAGCACGACCTTAGCCACGGGACACCTTAGTGCACTTTCTCTCTTCCCTTAAAAATTAGTATTTATTGCTTGATTGATTTTAGCTGAGGTTCCATTTTCTGTCTGAAAAATACCTACAACATCCCTCCTAACAAGAGATTGCGAAAAGCGCTTCGGATTTGGTGCCCTGTGATTGCTTAACAGCTGGGGAGCCCACGTGATCCCACTTCAGGCTGCAGAAACGCAGCCTTAATACCAAGCGACAAGGTGTGCCTTAATCCATACGGGGCTGGCAACGCAGAACCCCCACTGTCACCGAGTTTGTGGCTGTCTGCAATTCCTTCTCTTCTGTTGCATGTAGACTCAGACCAGCCATTGACCAGAGTAACCTGTTAAGCCTTTGTATGTAACCCTTTATCCCTCTCTGGCACGATTCCACAGGGTTGGTGATTGTATTTAGCATTCATTACAATAAGTTTAGCAGGCCTTCAAAAGGGACATAAATTTGAATCCAGTGCACCAGGAAATCATCATTATTGTGTCCGATTGGCAGTATGAGCTGTACTTTTAATTTGCAAATGTACAAGCTCGCCAGTCTGCATTGCAGCCATGCACTTGAAATCTGGAATGTTTGGAACACATGATAGGATATTGATCTGGAAACTAACAATTATGTGATTCTTTTTTCACACTTATGTTGTGCTTGGGTCTTGCAGTCGTCTGTGTGTTTAAAGCCCACAAGAACAGTACATTGACTGTACTGAATTTCTGAGAAGCTTAGGTGCAGTTAGCTTGTGTAGAGATTATGCATAACATTGGCTGTTTAGGGAGACTTGTCTTCTTTAATGTTACAATATGAAAAAATGTTCCAGTGCATTTAGATGTAAGCTAGCTTGTAGCTAACAAATTTGATTAAGCAATGAAGTCAGTTTTGTTTGTGCATCTTGACAACAACTGACAAAGTGAGCATATAAAGCATTTCTCTCAAGTCTGTAAACTGAGAAATGTCTTAGGAAAGCAAACATCTGAAATATACCCTAAAATGTCTGACAGTATACTCTCTAGAATTTCTGCCTAAATGAATGACTAAGACGCTTGAGAGCACACTCAGCATTTTCATAATCCCATGCTGGGAATAGGTACCTATTCTGTCAGCTCTGATGGTTTCTCAAGTGAAAAATTCTCTGCCTATATCTTTTACATGTTACTTTATGACGTCTAAAGTTAAAACATATTCTTGAGGAAAATTGGTGTCATGTGTGCACCTAAGGAACAGTGAGCATTCATTACATCAACTATTTTTCACAATCTACAGACCGCAAAATAGTAAACTGTGAAAATGTTTTTATTTTTCTTTCCTGGTAGATGTCCGTAGAAGAACAATTTATGAGTACCACAGGGTGGAGCTACAGATGTCAAAGATTACCAATCTCTCAGCTGTTGAAATGATACCCCTTCCGAGTAAGTAAATCGTAACATGGGCAGGAGCCAGATTTGGGAAGGGTTCCCCTCCCCCTCCCAGCAACACATATACCATTTTAAATATTTTGTTTTATCTGTGGACTTGGAATCATGGACAGATTCATTTATCCTCTCTCAGATTTATTCCCAGGTGGATGATGTATTATCCAGTGCAGCCTCATGTATCTCAAGTTAGTTTATAGGTATATAGCTCCCAGTAGGTTTTGAATGAAAACTGTGCCAAATCATTTTTTTCAGAAGAATGATTATATTGACTTTAAATTTGTTTCCTCAAGAAAAAAAAAAAAAGAACAGTTTTCATGCTTGCAAGGCAAACACAAGATCTTCTGTGTACTGTGCATCACATTGCAAAGGAATATCCCCAAACACATTTTGCAGTTCATCTGCCTCTTTTGTCCAAGGTAAAGCTACATTGTTTAGAAATCTCTGGGTTTAAACTGCCAGCTGTACTACTGTGAAAAAATGGAAACAGCTATTTTTCTTTTTTCTAATCCAATTATTGTTCTTGCACACTTGCCTGCCAGTCTTATTATCTGCGTATGTCTGAATGTTAGCAACATCAAGAGCACTGGAGCCAGGGAAGAAAGAGATTTAAGGAAATACTTAATATTAAGCAAAAAGATAAAAATGTAGAAATGAAGCTGAATGAACAGATGTGGAGGTGGGATTACATTTACAAATGGACTACAAATGAAATCCTACAGATAAAATGTACCCCTGTGCATATGGCTGTGCAATGCATTGTAATTGTCTGGGTTTAGTGTCTGATTTTGGACACATGTGAACCTGTTGAGTCCCTATCAGAAGATGTATCCTTCTTTTGTGCTTTTTGTGAGAATTATTTGTGAGTCTAATGCAATAATTTGTGTTTGTTTATCTCCGTCCCAGCTTGTCTCCAGTTTACCAGCTGTGGTCCCTGTGTCACTGCCCAGATTGGTTTCAACTGCAGCTGGTGCAGTAAACTCCAAAGGTAAAGAAAAATCTTTTTCTTTTTTTGTGTGGGTGTGCAGCTGTGCCCAAAGGATATCCAAAACCATTGCCCATAGGTTATTTAGCACAAAGGGTTGTTATATTTAGGTCTTATATACATGCATTCACATGAACATACACCTCAGTTGCGATCACTAGCAACACATCATCATGCCATTTCACTTCAGCAAAGAAATTAGGCAAGAATGGTCAAAACAGTTGTTTTGGCACTTAAGCCCTTGTTCCTATTTCCTTAACCCTACTTTAAAATCCTTTTGAAGGAGAACGAGAAGTAGAAATCATAATAAAATTCATATTTTCAGGCTATATCCTTGGCTTCATCAAAAATAATTTAACCACATGGAGATGTGGGATGGTAATGTAACTATAAAAGACATGCTTGTTCTTTTAACAGTAGGGAGACAAACACATCCAAAGACTCAGAGCCTTTTCTCTTTTAACCTCTCATACTTAGTGGGCTTGTTGGTTCTCCTCAGCCTCTCGCTGCCACATTGATGATGGCAGTCAAGTCAGTAGCAGGAGCGATTTAGACTCTGTGGAGCAGCTTGGAGCAGAGACAGCAAAATGGAAACTCAGCACCTGTAGCGTTTCCAAAAAGTTCTTTACTCGGTGACCTTCATGGACCCTCATAGCGAGAATTTATTTAACACCAGTTCTGTGACACAAAATGCAGTATTGTAATGGATATTTCGTGTTGTTGTGTTTTTCAACTCTCGTGATTCATTTTGGAAATGTTATGTATAAAATGGATGCATAAAGAAAGGAGGAAATGCTATTAGCAGCCTAAAACAGTGTAATAATTTGATACCGTGCTGAAGAACTGATAAATAGCTAATTAACATGGTACAGAATAAGGAACTTCAGGTCACTTTTAGTATTATTTCTTAAGCTTCTACTCCCTTAGTAAGTCATTTGAGAAGTCACTCTGTTGTCAGTTTGTCTTGCAAAAAGCTCTTGAGTGGAATTTCACAGAAAATATATCAAACATCTTCAGGAGTAAGGAACTTGCAGAAAATTGTTCCAAGCAAGTATGAAGAGGTCTTGCTTGCTTTAGCCAATTTCTTGCTTTCAGGCATTGCTTGATTCTACTTCCATTAATAAATGTTGTAGCATTGAGAATCTGTTGGTTTTGGTTCGAGCAAGGTCTGTTGCTTTGTGGCCAGTGTTCTCATTTCTCTTTGGATAAATTAAATTCTAGCAGGTAAGATTTGAAGAGATGGTAGAGTTCAGACCTCTCATGAAGAACAGGCAAGCCTTGAGATCCTTTGTTTTGCTCTGTAGTTTCTAAAGAACTGAGTTTCCCGAGTTCTGGAATTGCTGGAAAATCTGTTTTGCTCACTGAGGCACAAATTCACTGTGCAGAACAAAGAGAGTTTTATCGTTCACCTTTAGCAGGAAGCAATACCAGGCGTGTAGTTGCACTGTGTTCCCTTCCATGTATTTTGGTGAATTTGTGGCTGCGCCTTCGCAACTGGCAAGGTGTAATTTACTGCTGAAAAATATACAGTCTCAACACACCAATTTCTATTCAATTAAAGTTTGCATGAAAAAAAATGCTTTTCATTTTGCCTGTGAAGATTGTACTGCAATCAAAGATGAACCTACTGTGAGGCAGTCCTGTGCTTTTTCCCAAAAACAGCTGGCTCCACGCTGCAGCATGGTTGTGCCTTTGACAAGCTGCAGCAGATAGACTGAACAGTTTTATTGCTGTTAATTAGCCCATTACTGACAGTAGCGAGACTGTCACTTCATGCAGGCTGTTTTTGGACATTGTTTGACTAGCAGCAAAGGCAGGAACTGGAGTGGATTTCTTAAAAAAAGGATGGATCCAGAAAAGCAAACTAAGTATATGCCTCTACACAGGAATTTCAGCAGTTTAAAAACAGTCATACCATCCAATTTGTACCTATAAAGATGAGTGATATTCAGCCAGGTTTAAGCAAATGAAGTATTGTGTATAGAATCATAAAATAGTTCAAAATGGAAGGATCCACTAGAGGTCATCTAGTCTAACCTCCTGCTCAAAGCAGGGCCAGTTGTGAGATCATACCAGTTTGTTCATGACTTCGTTCAGCCGGGTCTTGAAAACCTCCGAGGATATGGTCCAGTCCCCTGAACATCTTAATTTTATACTAGATTTTACACCTTATTTTTTTAATTCTTATTTTCTCCAGAAACTTGGTTTGGTGATTATGGCTGCCGCGGGCCCCATTGCCTTTCTTGGCCTCTCTCCTCCAGCTTCTGAAATGAGCACCTTATTTTAACCAATTCAGTTCTACAGAGAAGCAGATCTGAAATAATAAGTGGATACGCATTTTGTGAAAAGAGGCAACTTGCTTTCCAAAATGTGAAGACTGAGCATGTATGTAGTTAGGGTACCTTACACTGCAGGATCATTGTGATCAGGACTCCTTCCTGTCTCGGCTTTGACAATTTTCTGCTCCCTGCTACTTCTGGATACTCTCACCTGCCTTCTAGTCCCGTGCCTGTCTTCTTTTACCTTGCTGTTCCTCAGCATGGTTATTCATTTTAGGGAGACACAAAAAAAAAAAAAAAGCCTTATTGCATTCTGAGAGGAGATGTCTGGATCACAGGAGAGTACTCAGAATCATTTACTTCAGTACCCCATTGTGGTTTTGCTCCCCTCAAAAAAAAAATTTGCAGTGTTAAAAAGTTCTTTTTGCATGTGATAAAGAAGCACTTGCTCAACAAGAAAACCTGAGTATCCTGGTTAAAAATCATAAAGGATGGAAAGTTGTGAGTTCTTTCATCACAGTGCTCCAGCTTTTTCTGTGTGTCACTGCTCTTCAGTCACCAGTCTTGTAAATCAACCTAGACTGTTATCTCCTGTTGTGATATACATTGCTCCGCTGCAGCAGAATAAAATCTGCTTGGAAAAACAAGAGCAAAGCATTGCATGAAGTATTAGCTTAGACATTTCAGAAGTGCCTAGAGTACAAAGAAAATTCATATTTACAGTCCACTCTCAAATGACTGCTCATGGGGGTTTTTGAAGTAAGCAGAAGCAGATGCTTGGGAGGAATGCCTGGGTCGCTTCTGGGTTGTAAAGCTGACTGGACCCACTGGTCTGGGAGGTGAGAAACCAAAAGCTGTCTCTGTTGGCTGTAGGCAAAGCCCAGGGTGGGAAAGGCAATTAGCCTTTGGTGCAAAAGCCTGAAGAAAGCTTTGAACTTGATAGTGACAGGTTTCCAGCATGGCAATAATATACCGACTGATCTAATGCTCAGATTTCTGCTGAGGGAGAATGCCTGGCTGCTGTTAGGGAGCAGTGAGGGTCAGCTATGGCTGTAACGGACAGTGATGTTCCTCCTGTGGAGCCGCAGAAGCACTTTGGTAGTCTAAAGTGAGATCTCCCAGAGCAGACAGACTTCCTTGTGGGTAACAAGCAAACGTGTATCCAGTGAGAAACAAAACTCTATACCAATTCTACAACCCTCTTTTCTCAACAAATTATGACCCCATTTAGCTAGAGCAACATTACTACTGAGAACAGCATCTTGCATATTTTTTTTCCTTGCATAAAATTTAAACCATATATTGAATCATTCACACAACAAAGTACAGTTGTTGGAAAAACAGAAAGTGTATATAAAACCTGTAACTGCACAAGGAAAATTGACCAGAAGAACCATTGCAGAATAACTGTACTCCCCCATGTGGGCAATCTGTGTTGGAATGAAAATAACTACTTTACAACAGAAGGTTGTTTCCCACCTGCAACTTCAGCCCAGCTGTTGTACAAACTCCACAGTCTTTGGAGAGTCAGGTTCTTCTTGTAGGTGATTCAGAGCAAAATCCTCTATTCCTGTCACTCTCTACAAGCTTAAATCATAGTTTCCCTTTTCATAAGGGATCATCAAACTATCCACTCTGAAATCCAAGATGACGTATGTCATACAGTTTCATCGTGACTAAAGCAAAGGCACATCATTTTATTCTGCCTTCAGCAGATGGAGGATCCCCCTAGGAGCTAATTTTTTTTTAAACTATGTATGTTCCATAATGGTTCCATAAGTAAAACTGTTCCATAAGTAAAAGAGACTAACTATAAATATGTAAGTTAAGATGGTATCATAACTTTCTCCTACACAGGAATCCATGTCTATAAAATGCCAGAAACACTTAGTATCTGTGTCATAGTAGTCACTTGTGGCTGAAACTTGGATTATTTGCTCTTCATTATCTCTGACTTCCCAGCATGTAAAGACTGGGAGAATTCATTAATGTTAGATCTGTTTATATCATCTTTTCATGTTGCTGAAAATGTTTAGATACTCAAGGGACTTGGTATAGCCTGCATGTAAGAGGTGTCATTTTCTAGGAAAGTTTTTGGAATCTTTAAGGCAACTTTGATGTTATATTATAGGTTCAATTTGTAGAACTTGCTGGCATTACTGAAATAGTGAGTTCCCTTGGAAATATTTGAAGTTAATTGCCCAAGAAACAAATTGTGTTTATTAACTTTAAATGAGTTGGCACTGAAATAGAATGGAACCATGATGGTTAAATGATCAAGAAATTTTTAAAAACCACCTTTATACAAAGTTTTGAAAAGATTTATGTTCAGACTCCTTAGATATTGATGGTTTTGTTTTGATGAACTTCAGGAAAGTTTCAGATTTCAGCAGTGAAGTGATACTGATCTTTCAGTGAGTTCAGAAATAAGCAGACAAAGAGCACACTCTTGCAGTCGGTGCATGCTGGAGACTCAGGTTTTGACTGTGCCTCATGGTTCAGTTCATTAACATAGGATGAAAGCATCTCCCAGTCCTTGCGACATCCCTCACATTTAGTGTGGTCCTAGCATTCTAACACTGGAGATGGGGAACTGGAGTACTGAAGAATTAATGGCAAGAGCTGTGTACAGTTTAGATTATAGTTTTATTCAGCTGTCACTCTTGGTACTGATACACAAATTTTAAATCCTCAGAAGTAGCTGCCTTATGCCAAGGGCACCCAAAAGCCTAACAGCTAGATCTACAAGGGTGTTTTGCTGGCTGACTCACTTAGGTTTTCAAAAGGAGTTATGCAGAATAGGAGAACAGTATTAAAAGTACCTTTTCACCAAACTGGACTTAAGTATCTAAGACCAAAAAGTTCTCTAAGGCCCAAACACTTTGTCTGAGGTAATACCTACTGCCTGAGTCTAAGCAGGGTTCAGCAGTGAAGTCCCTGAGCGCCATGAAGCTCCTCTGCTCATTATGGGTGACACTGCCCTTTACACAACAACAGTCTCACAATGATCAGAGTATACCCTGAGGCACATTTGTGGGTCCTCTGAACCTGAAGGGTGGCCCGTTAGATGACCAGGTGTTTAAGCCTGAGCACTGAAACTCATACCCTGGGCATGGCCCCAGCTCAGAGCAGATCCACTACCCTGAAGCACTGGCTGCCTGGAGACTCAGGGGCTCCACTCCCACCACTGCCATCCAGGCAGCCCTGCTGAGGGCTTTCCTGGGTCTACAAGAGAAGAGAGATTCAGCTTTGGGCAACCTGGTTCACAAAAAGATCTTGCTCAAGTTATGTGCTGAAATGTACTTTTATCCTTAAGAGTCTCTGTTTTCCAGACTATGCATTGAATAATCCGGTTTGAAATCATACCAGTGTATGCTATTGACCCATGGAGTGCAAACCCCCAGTTTGAAAAGTGCCCTGGAACAGGCTGCAGAAAGTCCCCTGTTGGACTTCCTGTGTGTAGTGATAAGCCAGGACACTCCATGCACTGTCGGCAGTTATTCTGCCCATGTGCGTGCGCAGCTCCCAAAGCTTCTTGTACTCTTAGAACAATCCTGAGCCAAAAAGATGAAAGAATCCCATTTGTGATACATTTCACTTCAATGCTTAACCCCGCATGCCAGCTACAGCACTAGTTGTGTAAATGAAAAGGTTACAGCTGTTTTTTATGGAACGTGTTCTGAACAAAGTGAGAAATCAGAAATGTGTCTGGGAATAGTAGCAATAATGCAATTTAAGTCTTGATACTTCTAATCTTGTATTATGATAATCACCGTTCCCATCTAAGCAGGTAATAAAGAAACAAGTTTGTTTTGCATTCCATGCTTATTAGCTGGAAAGCGCAGAAGGAAAAATCTTTAGGCACTTGCAGTTCATAAGAAAACATTTTGCAGTTGAAATATGAAGTGACAGTTTTCCACAGTGCCCTTATGGTAATTGAGACAAAAAATGGTTGCCTATTATTTGTCTTCTGAACTTCTGGGCAAACTTGAAATGTCTTATTTGTTTATTCTTCCTTTAGAAAGAAATTGGAAACATGTTTAGTTAACTTTCAAATCTGAGTTTACGTCTGGAAATTTTTAATATCAAGAGGAGGAAAAGGGTTAGGGTTTTTCTTTGTTTATTGTTCTCTATGTCTCACCTGACAAGACCTATTTTCATAAAAACTGTGTTGAATCAAATATTGTAGTATAAGTAACAGTCTTATGTAATCTAAAATATTTATTGGCTGAGCAAATCACTACCCATACAGATTTACCAAAAAAAAAAAAGCACAAAAAAAAAATCATACTATCTGACTACATAAAACCCCTGGTTTACAAAAGAAAATAATTAAATCCAAATAAGAAGCACGGGTTTTCTCCACACATAGATTACTGTTTGGTATCTACATTTCCCTCATCTTTTATTTTATAGTTGACAACATAACAAATGTTGTAGATTCCATTACAGAGCAGGGAAAGGCAATGGATGAGATCAGGACCAAAAATACTCATTAGCTGAGAGTGCAGATACATTAGCCTAACTGTGCAGTGAACATGTCATGAGCATCTCCTGTTGTGACATCCTTTGGTCTAAGCCCTTCAGCAAGTTTTACCAAAACTGTGAAGTCCTTAAAAAAAAATAAAAATAAAAATCTTGAAATCTAGATGTTTTTAACTCAGATGTTTTAAATACACTCCTCAAAAGCTCTGGAAGTTCTTATGCAAAGAATTTACAATAAGGCATAGAACTGAAGTTACTGTTGGTTTAATGGGTGAGATAACAAACTTGGGCGTTGCAGTGCAAGGTGGCAAAACACTTAGTACAGTACAAGGAAGGGAGTTTTAGCTTGTGAGCCTGAAAATATTTTTACTCCTGTCCCTATGTTCATAAGCAGCCATTTGTAGAGCTCAATTTTTATTCACAGAATCATAGAACATTTTGGGTTGGAAGGGACCTTTAAAGGCCATCTAGTCTAACCCCCCTGCAATAAGCAGGGACTTCAACTAGATCAGGTTGCTCAGAGCCCCATCCAACCTGACCTTGAATGTTTCCAGGGATGGGGCATCTACAGCCTCTCTGGGCAACCTGTACCAGCATCTCATCACCCTCATTATAAAAAATTTCTTCCTTCTATCTAGTCTAAATCTACCCTCTTTTAGTTTACAGCCCTTGTCCTATTGCAACAGGCCCTGTTAAAAGGTCTGGCCCCATCTTTCCTGTAGGCCCCCTTTAAGTACTGAAAGGACGCAATAAGGTCTCCCAGGAGTCTTCTCCAGCTGAACAACCCCAAGTCTCTCAGCCTGTCCTCATAGGAGAGGTGCTCCAGCCCTCTGACCATCTTCATGGTCCTCCTCTGGACCCAGTCCAATAGGTCCATGTCCTTCTTATGTTGGGGACTCCAAAGCTGGATGCAGTACTCCAGGTGGGGTCTCACGAGAGTGGAGTGGAAGGGCAGAATCACCTCCTTTGACCTGCTGACCACAATTCTTCTGATGCAGCCCAGGATGCAGTTGGCCTTCTGGGCTGCAAGCGCACATTGTCAGCTCATGTCCAGCTTTTCATCCAAGTCCTTCTTGGCAGGGCTGCTCTCAATCCCTTCTTCCCCCAGCCTGTATTGATACTGGGGGTTGCCCTGACCCAGGTGCAGAACCTTGCTCTTGGCCTTCCTGAACCTTATAAGGTTCACGTGGGCCCACTTCTTGAGCTTGTCCAGGTCCCTCTATATGGCATCCCATCCCTCAGGCATGTCAACCACACCACTCAGCTTGGTGTCATCTGCTAACTTGCAGTCACTTGATTCCACTGTCTATGTCATTGATGAAGATAATAAACAGTACTGGTCTCAGTACAGACCCCTGAGGGACACCACTTGTCACTGATCTCCATCTGGACATTAAGCTATTACCACTACCCTCTAGATGTGACCATCCAACCAATTCCTCATCCACCGAACAGTCCACCCATCAAATCCATGCCTCTCCGATTTAGAGAGAAGGATGTTGTGGGGGGACCTTGTCAAAGGCCTTACAGGAGTCCAGATAGATGACATCCATAGCTCTTCCCTTGTCCACTGATGTAGTCACTCCATCATAGAAGGCCACTAGATTGGTTCAATTGCTCGCTTTTAAATACTTCCTAGTTTTAACTATTTTAGGGCTTAATTTTCCTTGATTGTTTGCTTTAGGGATATTACATATTTCAATTCCAAATTAAAAGATGGGAGGAAGACTTGCTAATTTATACTCAGGCTGTTTTTATCCCAACAGTCTTACAGTAGTGTGCTGTTATTACAAAATTGGCCACAGTATCTTAGCCATTGAATTACAAAATAAAATTAAAAAAAAGAGGCATTTGTATGGATTAAGTAAACCACCAGAGGGAGCATATATAATCCAATCAGTCTAATAGATTCATATACAAATGACAAGGAAAATGTCATTTTAAATGCTTTAGAAGGGCTAGAGGTTTAAAATATAGTGTATTCTGTAAAATATATTCCATTCTATCAATGCGTATGACTCCATGAATTTGCTGATCAGACTGCTGCTTCAGGCAAAGTGAAAGAAATGTGCCCAGATTCTGCCTGTCTCTAGAATTTGTATTCCACTACAGCAGTTCTTTATGCTGGAGTGGTTTTATATGAAAACATGGCAGAGTCCTAACACCTGGGTCTTAACAGGCAGATTGTTGAATTAGGTCAAACTTACCCTGTGATAAATGAAAAGTAATGTCAGTACTATTTTTCTAACTTATATACTATTTCTTTGCCAATTATGGAGCAATCATTGAAAATCTGAGAAGTAGAAATTCTGGCCCTTTGTCAGAGTTTGCTCTGATTTAAGCGCAGCATATTTTGCTTCTGGTTTAAAAGTTGTGTTGAGACAGCAATCGGTCTTTTTAATCAAGTGCAACAAATGTATCAAGAATGAATGTGTAAATTTGTCAGCCCTGATACATTGCTGATAAGAATGACACGGTAACTAGATCTATACTTTATTGAGCAGAAAATTGCTCCACACCCAACTTCTTCAAATCGTTTCCAAGCTGCTCGCTCTTAATTTGACAAGCTAATTTGAACGCATGAACTGCAAGAAACTGTTAGGAAATTAGCATTCAATAATTGAGAATTTTGTATGCATGGCAAGCCTGATGGGACTAAAGCAAGAAAAGAAAGTGGCACCAAAGTACTTAATGAACAAAGCATTTTCTCAAACCAGAGTGAGCCCAGTGATGGTATTGTTTGATGAAAGAAGCCTCACAAGATCATAGTAATAGATCTTCTTTCTCAAGTGGGATGGCAGTTCTGTTTAGAAGACAGCGTAAGCTTCAGTGAGCCTGAAGGTGTATTTAAAAACAGGTAACGGTGAAGATGTACATATCAGTAAAACATACGTAGCGGTACATTTTAAAGTACTGCTATGGATTTTAAAGTACTGCTCAGAATCCTGAGCTCTTAACGTGTTTTTATGGAAAGTTAGCCTGCAGCCAGATGAACTAACTTTTTGCTGAGATTGATACATGGATAAATAGCAGATAAATAGCCTTTCTACAGTTTTTGATAAGTTTGTGGAATTTGTTAGTAGCTGGATTCCATGGTATTATTGTGGAATTTCTGTAATTCCCCTTGAGCACAGGATCCCCTTGATCCCCTGTAAATCCCCCTGATTGTCTGGAAGAATTCTTGTGATTAATACAAATAAACCTAAAAAGTTCAGTCTCTGAACAGAACTCTAGTGAAGATGCAGTAGCTCTCAGAGGCCTAGGACGTGTCAGAGTAAGACCAGCCAGTTCACTAGATACTGTGTGGGACCCTGTAGAGTAGAAACATCCCCTTGCCTGGTTCAAAGCTGATATATTAAAATGTACACATACCGCCTGAGAGCCATGTGGAATACTTTTTCAGGGCAAACACCTGAGCTTTTTCCTGCATAAGTAGGACTTTGTCTTACGAGCTTCATTCCTCGAGTTTCCTTTCTCCACATGTTCTTCTGCAGTGTCCTCCTTTCTGTTCACTGATGTTCTCAGCAGCCTCAAGCTGGAGAATAAAACTATCCCTATCCTACCATTAATTGATTTGATATCTACCCAACTGAATTTGAATTCTGCTTTCATATACAAACTAGCCAGTTTTCTTACAGCCACAGCATTAGTCACACACTTTTACATATGTATGCCTTGCTTTGTTTTCCTGAATAAATCGGAACAACATGACAACATTTACGCTCATAACTGATGCAGATTTTTAAGAAATGCAAGGCTGGGTTACAAAACTTAAAATTATTTCTAGAAAATGGGCAGAAGATTGCTATAATTCTCATTACTCTGAAATCCTAATCTTTCTGTTAAAATATTTTCTATGAAATCCTGAACCAGAAGACTGGGAAGCATTTTGAAGTTTCTTAATCTAGATATAAACACAGTGATTTATTTAAGCCACATCACTCACACTACTGATATTGTATACTTTTGTTTCTTACCATATCATTTGCCTTTCAAAATTTGAGATTGGTTTCACTAGCTATTGGTTGCCTTGCCAGAGATGTTGCTGTGTCTTCTGAAGCCTAAAAACTCTGTTCATTATCCACTCTTCAGGTTTCTGTGGTGTCCAATTTTGCAACACAGCTTGGCCAGGACATAGATATCACAGTCGATACAAAAAGGACCACTGTCTGGACTGTTTTAAGACCTTAATGCAAAGTCTGTCTCATGTAGGTTTATCAAATATATCACATTCCTAAGGTGTTTTACTATAAATGCAGGAAGTAGTTATCAAAGATACAGAGGACGGTTAAGCACTTCAATCCCGTTGAGAGGAGCATAAGTAGACATACTGCTATTATTTATACCTTTGAGAGTATTTACTTTTGCCAATTAATTTGGAAGATCACAAAATCTGTGTTTAATTTCCGTGTTTAATTTCACAGCTGCACCTAGGATACCACAGTGATAAAACACTAGATAGGCAGCACAGCTCTGTTCTGTAGAAACTTCTCTTGCAATTCTTTTACATACTAGTAAGGGTTTTTTCTTCATTTATTGTATTAGAACAATAAGACAAAACTCCACTCAGTCTTTGATGAACCATTTGTATCCAGAACTGCAACTTCTGTGCCAGCCGTAAATCTTTCCAATCACAACAGATTTCAGTTCAGACTTAATTCTGCACTGTTTATCCTGAGTGCTATAGCCGTAATAGTGGGTATTGCTCTGCTCTATTAAACCGGCATTCACTCTGGGATTAAACAGTTATTTGCTGGCAGAAGTGCACCACGGTCAGTCACACAGCAGCCCCAAATTCTTCTCTGTTTGGTTTCATTTTTGCTTGTTCATTTCTCACATTGATAGGTACTGCCAGAAAGTTTGGATTCAAACATGTTCCTGTTTCACTGGTGAAAGGTGACACACAGTGAAAGGGGTCCACAGGCGGATGCCTCTGAATACAATTTATACGTATCATAGACATTTTAAGAAACTTGACTCAGAATTCTGGTCATCGTTCTGTGCCATGTGATGGGCTTTCTCAGGGCTGAGTTTCTATACCAGGCGTTATAGCCTAGCTGATTCCCAAAGAAAAGGTGGTCTAATGTAACTATTAGACTTTAATTGTATAATCAGAAGAGTGCAAGGAACACAGCTCAAAGAAAACAAGCTTTCCTGTTAATAAATGAGAAGATTTCTACTTAACAGCATGCTTATGCATTACACTGGGTAAATAAAGTATAATGCAAAACAGGAACTTAATTCACATGGTACGGTAATGNTTACACTGGGTAAATAAAGTATAATGCAAAGCAGGAATGTGGTACAGTAACATGAAATATAGGTAGATGATGATTAGGTGAATACAGAACAGAAACAAGAACAAATAGAAAAAGTAAGATAGTTACTTAAACACAAGAGTAAAGATTACTTCAAAAAGAGTGAGAGGGAAGTTACCAGGTAAGGCAGAAGTTTTACCTACTTTACCTGAATTCAGAGACAGAGATTCAAGGTTTTTACATCTAGACAGGAACCTCCTCCGTATGAGCACAGATTCAAAGACAGAGGAATGCAGTCAGGGTCTCAAACTCCTTTTTGGTTGCCTCACTATAATATATCTTAACCTAAAATAATCAGATATCAACATATCATCTTGTCTACAGCACAATTTTTGCCCTGCTTAGGTTGTCTTCTTGGCACTAAGGCTGTTTCTTCCACTTGTGTGTGTAAAGTCCCAACTCATCTCTTTTTCACACCTCTGGAATTTGCTAACTTTTCTCTAACCTAACTAACACTAATTTGTCTGGAAGAGTTACCTTTATTTGCTTAACTACTAATTTTTATCCAGTTCTATCTCCATTGACTATCATATAGTTTTTTGTATTATTTTATGCTAACTACTATTCCTGTGCTACTAGAAGAGTTAGAAGTAAGGTGACTGGTCTCTTCCCCTAATGAAAATAGTGAATTTTTAAATAGTTCATGGTCACTATTCCTGAAATCAAGTGCGGCAGGATGTAAGGAGTTTTGATTTTGGAGAGAAAACTGCTTCAAACTTCTAATATGGAAGCTAAGGGAAAAAATTAAAAAAAAAAGATAAGTAGGTGCTTAGTTTCTAAAGAGAGCAGCTGGGCCCTACCACTGCAGTTCTCCTAGCTTATGAGCCAAATATATAAGCAAAGTACTCCAAATGAAATGAATTCATTTTTGTAGTCCTAACTGAATTCTTAATCATAAAAGGTAGGTTAGTACTGAAACAGGTCAGTTCTGTTATCCATAGTTCTTCGTTTTGTAATGTTTTTATGCATCGCTATACATATAGCAATGCTACTGCTATTTTGCAGTTTATCTTGCCTTCTTGTCCAATGGACTGAAATAAATCAACTTTACTGCTTACAACAGCTGGACAACTTGAGATTTTTTTCTTTTCCAACAATGATGTGTTAGAAAATACACAAATTTGACCAACCCAAGCTTTGTGACTTCAGGACAATTTGCTGCACAAATTCAGTTACAGAAAAAGCTTCATTTATGGATTAGCAAAAATAATGATTGTGCAGTAGGTGCATTTTGTCCAATAGGCCTTCTTGGCAGAACATTAATTTAGTGAGGAACAAGGTATCAGATTTCTTCCCTTTAGTGTCTGAGATGAATCTCATTTGTAGTTCCTGACTCCCTCCTTGACTGTCGGAAAATGGTGTGTTCTGAGAAATGAGTTGCTGTGTATCTTTTATCAAATATTTGAATGCTCATGAGACTGTATTACAGAACCCAGATACTACATCCCCATTGTATCCTGAATTGTTGGGCTAGATAATAATTTTCTCAACTGCCCCTTTCTTTCCTTTTTTCAAGTGTTTATAAAAAGTGAAAGAAGAGAAACTGATAACAAAGCATTTCAGAAGACCTCCAAGTTCAGGATAGAAATTCAGGACACATCTGTGGAGACAGGCAGCCCAGGTTATCACACCTGACTCTAAGATACTCTATAGGATGAATGTTAATGTACTTTTGTGGAAGCATTAGTTTTCTTCCCTTCATATAAGCATCCAACCCACTGCATTGCTTTGGAGAAATCTGTCTTTAATGGAATAAATCGAGATCTTTTTAATGGAAAGGTTTTGCACTATATCAAATTTTCTTTTTCTTTACTTTTTTGTTTCACTGAAATATAATGCAGAATGGCAGTCCCAGTCAGATTTGTTTAATGGTCAGTTCAGCGGTCGTACAAAGCAGTGACTTGTACAGCTGTAGTTCATCTTCCCATACGAAATATTTTTTGACATAGAATTACTTGCAAATTAAACAGACCCTGGGAAGCTTCCTGGGCATTGGAAAACAATTGTCTGTGCCATTAAATAGTTATGATGTTCCCTGATGTGATTTCAGTCCATGCCCAGGAGCACCGTCCAGAACAGTTCCCAGGCATGGTGCAGGAATTGGACTGCTCCAGGGATTATTCCCAGTTGGCAGTTTATGTGCAGCCTCCTTCTTTTCAAGGTTGAGAGAGTTTGCTTGTTCAAGCATAGGCCATTCTGTGCCAGCAGTCTTCAGTGCCAAGGAACATTTCTGGGCTTGTTTATTTTACTAGTATAGAAACAGCCAGAATGATCACAATAGCCTTAACTGCCTTCCAGAAGCGCTAACCTCTTATGGTTGTACTCCTCAATATAACTTGAGCATCACTGAAATCATATTTGTCTCCTAGCCTTCCTTTAGGGAAGGGCCATAAATAAAAAGTCTCTTTTTGTTAGCATAATATTTTAAATTTCATGTATTGTGATACACATACTCCTATGTAATGTTGCTACAAATTTTTATTTAGACAAATCTGAAATCTGCATGTCTCTTCATAAAATTTGGATAATCTGAGATTAAGACCTGCTAAGGCAAACTGTTCAATTTCTCAACATAGTCTACTGATTCTTTATAGGATATATACTTTATCAATCTTTCCAGTCACCTAAACAGTGGGGACTCTGTAACATTTCTCTGTAGGAGGTATTCCCAATTTCAGGGAAATAAACAAAGTGTTCTTAATGTTATTCCTAAATATCAAGGCTTTTTTGTGCACCATTACATCTTTAGTTCCCCTTCTATTCAGGTCTATTAACTCTTCCAATATCTGCATTATTATATAGCATTAATGAAACCACTTGCTTCCCACCGAAAATCACAGCAAATATTAATATGTACAATTAATGAAGAAATTGATGAGCCCCAACTGTTCTGTTATTCTTTGGTAATCTGTTTCGGAGACTGTTCTTGCTGAATGTTGACTTCAGAATTTGACTCGGTTTCAGATAAAAGATGAGATGCAAGTAGAATATTAATTTGGGAAACAAATAACTTTCTGAACTTTAAGATACTTTGAACATAACCAATTACAGGATGATTCGTGTCCTTCCTTTCTTTTGCTCTCTAGCTGAAGAATTCACTGAGCCTTTACAGCAGGTGTTTTTCTTAACCCTAATTCATCCATACTTTCCACAAATGCAGTAGTACGAATATGCAGTTTCAAAACTGTGTATGTTCTTTGTGCAGAATTGTCTCCTGACTTGTTGGCATACCTTTATAAGCATGTAAACATTGGTTTATGTAGAGTCAGTTTAGCACATTAGGCCTCCTTCTGCTGTCATAGCTCCTGCTTCCTTTGACTTCTTACTCTTTTCAGATTTGCGAATGAGATATAGCAGGAGCAGTAACCTACCCTAACCAATACATCTCTGCACTTCTCTTTCCAGCAGCTCAGATGCTGATGCCCACTAGTACTGAAACTGCCATGTTATGTATTGCACGATTGCTGGGGATTCATGTGTGATAACAGAAAGGTGAACAGCCCCATTTCATACTATCTCTAGGCACCAGGCCACTTTCATCCTGTCCCAGGGACTCCACTACTTGTTAATGTTATCAGTGTTTTTTTATAAAGGAGCAAAATCCCAGTAAAAGTACATGAATAAAAAAGGGAGCTTGGCCAATGTGTGAATGAGATCTGTGCCTCGGTGCATGCCACTCGAGACTCGATGTTTTTCAATATCATTCCCAGTTCTACAATTCATATGTCTGAGAGTACTAAGGGAAGCACAGGAGCGATGAATTAGCGTGTGCTTGTCTGGTTTTCAGAAAATCTGGGCTTAACTCTAGGTTTTGTTACGGAATTCTGTGGTATCTCAGCTGAATCATTTCATGTTTCCTATGCTCTATTTCCTCATCTCAAAAGTAGAATAGGAAATATTTTCTCCAAAGGTGACTGTCATATTTTTATTTTAAAAGCAAGAGACAAAGCAATGGGTATGTAAGGCTAACTGTTTCTGAGGTTGTCAGTGTAAAGCCTTATAAAGCAGTTTTCAAAATACAGCTGGCCACTCACCTTTAGTTATTTAACCAGAAGGAAATTTAACATGTAATATTGGGAAAAAAAAGTGTAAGATCATGGGAGCATCCACCCTAAAATTGAAGAGATCATTTTGAATACTCAAATATAGAAAATAGTTCAGACAATCATGTAAAGGTGAGAAAGAGGGGTTAATTGTGCTAGTTGGGATCATCAACAAGAGTATGAAGTACACCCCGTAGGGCTTCAGAGCTCGTTGCCTCGACCCCTGAGGGATTTATTGTCTGCAAAACAGGTAGCAATGCCAACCGATCAGAATAGCTAACTTCTGTTGTTATTAGCTCTTTATACCCACTTTGTGCGGGTATAAATGCACAAATCAAAGGCAGTGGAGAGTGTAATCTAGTATCAGAGACTAATTTCAGTGTGGCTCCTTCCCACAGAACATGTTTGGTTGTTATTATTTTCTGCTGATTCTGTTGGAAATTCTGGTACCATAATCTCATAGATTTGACTGTAGGGTTCTCCTCTTTCTTTCTCCTTCTAGATATTCAAAGCAGAGCCTTTAGCAAAAGCTTCTTTTTTATTCTTTATCTGCTTTTCAGCATGTTTCCTTTGTTGTTTTAACTGACATCAAGATTATGGAAAATATCCTCCTATTCTTCTTTAATCAGAACTCTGCCAAGTCTCACTTTAACTAGGATTTTTTTTCTTTCTTTCTAGTTGAATTGTAAATAAAACTTACTTCATTTAGCCCGCTTTTATTCTTAGGCTCTTCCAACTGCAAGTATTCCCCATGGGAATCCTTATTTCCTACTGCCTATTCACATGTTGTGTCAGAGCTACAAATATCGAGTCTTACTCATGCTCAATCTCTTTTACTGTAAAATGACGTCTTTTTTTACACATCTTTTCAATTTTCTGTTTACATGATATTGCAGGAGTACTTTACAGAACAGGTAGCTATATTTTTCCGAACTTTCCATCCCATAAAATTGGGGAACCATCATCAGGTTGAAGATTGCCTGCTGAAATTTGTGCCACCCTCTGATCTTCCCTATCATCACCTGAATGCTGGAAATTTTGAGAAGCAACCAATGTTAGGACAGTGATGGAATTCAGTGCTGCCGACACAGATAGCCTGCATCAAGTATTAACTATGCCCTAGTAATTATATTTGAATTATTCATAAACATTAAAATAGTACAGGCTGTTTGTAGTGCTGTATGTTTAAAATCTTAACTATTCTTACCTTATGAGCAAATCCTTTTCAAACAATTCAAATTGTCATCCTGTTCTGAAGTACAGTTTAATTAAGCAATATGTTTAAGTAAAGGATAAATATGGAAAACACATTTATGCTTGAGTTCAGATATATGATTAGGTGCATTGAGCTAGATGCTAAGCACAAATACTATTCAAATACCTTACAAATTCATACCATGGTCACCCACAGTGACACTTCACGTGAACTTCATAAGCACTTCAAGCTGTGATAAAGTTCTGCATTTGTGACAAGGGAAAGTGGAAAATAACAAAGGGAGGAAAATACAGTCTTTTCCCAGACAGCACAGCGTGACAAGAAAGTGTTATTTGAAGGATGGAGGAACCAAAATGGAGCCTGTTCTGTGGTAAAGGGAGGCAAAGCCAGACCGAGCACAAAGATAGTGCTTTTTTACTCCAAAAATCGCTCTATGATTAGGGTTTTTTCCAACTGGACAGACACAAAGTTCAAGGCTTCCAGTATTTTTTTTTTAAATATATTTTTTATATATATGTTTATTTTTATATTTTACTTCCTATGTCCCTCGGCTTGGAAAGAAATTCCACTTCAGAATGGTCTACTTTTTTTTTTAGTAATTCAAACAACCTAGCAAGTGTCTCTTTCTTTTCCTAATGTGATGGGCCTTCCTTAGTGGTTAAAGGCAGAAAAGATTTCTGTCTGTTCAATTTTCTATTTAATTTTCCAGTTTAACCTTTTATTTAGATGAGTTAATAAACATTTTAACTGAGCTGAGTAATTACATGGTATTTAAGAAATCGTTTCAGATTTCTGGAATGCCCTTCAGTTCCCAAAAATCCATTCTTCATATGCTGCTACAGATATCCTGGGGGAAAAAAAAACCAAACAAACAAACAAAAAAAAACCCACAAAAACCTAGGGAATAGTTGGTTTGTAGGACACGTGTTCTGCATTTTAATGCTCTTGATTGTTTTATACCAGCTCAACCTCATGAAAAGATTTTTCCATCCAGACTTTGCCCCTTTCCTTCCTGATAATTTTCCATTATGTTTTTAGCTTTTACAGGTTAAACCTTGATGAATTTTCTGTATACACGGTATCTGATTTTTTATCATTCTTATTAATCTTCATTGAACTCTCTTAAAAGGGAAGAAGCAAAGCATTTCAGTTCATGCACTGAATGGACACTTCTTGTCATTTCAATATTCTCTGCCAAATAGTGATAAATGGCATCTGGTAGATCTGATGGCATCTCCATCTCCGTACAGTTCACTGAAAGGATTCTGACATCTTTCTTGTTCCCCAGACTCAGCTGCATTAGTTATACCAAATCATCATTGCTATACATGCAGAGACTTTAATTCTCCCTTTGCTCCCTTAACTAGTATTCCCGAGTTCCACACAAATCCTGGAATTCCTTATATTTCATGACTGTCTCTATTCTCATTTCCTAGAACATCTTTGTTATTGCTTTGCTAGGAGCTGATTTTGGTCATCACTTGAAAATGAAGTTGTTATAAAATGGCCATGTTGACAGATGGCATAAATGGCACAGCTAATCAAATCTGCTCCAATGTTTTAATGGCAATGGGGAATTATCACCATGCTACTAGATGAAGGTCTTAAAAATGCAGTCGGCAGAGCGGGTGGTACGCTGAAATGACAGTTCCCAGAATTCTAACTCAAGAGTGCAGCAATGATAGGATCTGCTACAGCTAACATCTCATTGACACAGGCCTCAAAGGAAGTTCACAAACAGGTTTGCTTGGAGCCTATCTAGCTCCTGATGATAAAGCTGCTTTCTGATAATATTGTCTGGACTCACCATTACACCAACAGAAAATATTAAATAAATACTGTCCAGGTTTTAATTATTTTTTTTTTAAAGTAGGGTCATATGAAGAGTGTCTCAGATGTTTGGAAGAGCCATTCCAAGTTGTTGTATGTTGCATTCAACTTTTGGTGGTTTGTTAATTCCTGGGGAAAAATCAACCCCAGCACCATTATTTCCCACCATATTTCAGTAGTTTGTAAGAAATTACTTAAGAATTGTAAATGAGCACGCCTGGGGTAAGCTTTTATTCATTTAGTCTTTGGAGCCTTGAGTTTGACACCATTTAGATACAAGATAAAATCTAAGATAGAAGGTCATTAATCCTTACTAGGTCTAAGTACAGTTGGGTTTGAATTAGCATGGAAATGCAACCTCAGTAATTGCCTCTACTGTAGAAATTTATGGAGTGGCTTGATGTGATATCTAAACATTGCATTTGATTTTCAGACGTACAGAATATTGCCAAACTTATTAGAGTTTAGCCAGAGCAGTATGACTGAAACGTAGTGGGTTTTGTGCATATTCGGTACATCTGAAAATTAGTCCAGTTCTCCTTCAAGATGAGCACAGAAGTTGCTAATTAAGTTCTTCAAACTTTAGAGAAAAGTAGGAGAGACTGAGACTTCCAAAAAATATGTTCTATTCATAACTAGAATGTCATGTCATCATTTCTTTCTACTTAGCAAGGTCCTCCTTGTTCTCTCAAACATTCATGGAGGCAGAACACCCCAAGATGGGGAGGCAACACTGAGCTGCCAGCATAGCAATCATTCGCTCACCCTTCAGCAAGAAAAAAAACTCCTCACAGTGGCCTTTATTCCCATGCATTGGGAAGGAGGTCTCTGTACTCTCTGGAATACATTTCTGGTTTGGGCATCTTTTATCTTCACTGCAGCGAGTTTTTGGAAAAGTCATTTGCTATAGAGTGAGTGATAAATGACACCTGCTAGGGTTGGGGTGTTTTAAGTAACATTGCAAATGGTGGAATGCAGATCAGTGCAAGTACTGCTAATGAGAATTAACATTTTCTCAAACTCTTTTGTCAAAGACATTGCAGATTCTGCTCAGAATAATTATACAGAGAAGTTCATAATCCCAAGTGAGTTGTTAATGTTGTTTAGATCCTCTTGCAACATCCTCTTCTATTATAAGGATGATTCCGCTGTTTCACTCTTCCAAAGTGGATCCCTGTTTACCTCAGTTGAAGTAGGGTAATACTTGGCATGTCTTGGCATCTTTCAGTTCATTGAGAACAAAAAATTACCCCATAGATACAGCTCACCATAGCAGTGGCCGTATTTGCGTTCCTACTGTTATTAAAAGACAGTGAGAAAGTTATTTGCTCTACAGTCAGGTACATTGTGACCATGGATGCCAAATGATATCATCCTGTCTCATGACAAAATAGTGCAGGAAATGAATGCAGGAAACAAAAAAAACAACAACAAAAAAAAATTAAGCAACCCTAACTGGGGAGAATCTCTTTCAAAGTTGGGCATCATGGTTTAGTTATTTGCTTGCTGTTTTAATAATGCTTTCCATTTGTAATGCTACCTGTTGTCTAGGAAACTCTAAGTGACTGTGTAAACACTGATAACACTCTTGTGAGATGGGGGTTGCCAGGGGAATCATTATATTAAAGTGTTACAAGTTGCTTTAAAATTTCTTTGTTACATATTGCGAATGAGAAAGGATATTGCGGACAGGTTATTAATCTCACCTAATTTGTTAAGAAATATGTATGCAACTTAAAATTTCTGCAGCTAGTGAGGAGGTAGAAGCAGCTGTATAGTATTCTCTAATTGTCATGAAGGCTGTTCAAAGGAGCTGTTATCTAAATCTGTGAACGCTGATCACATCATTATGTGTGTATCTTGATGTCTCAGATCACCTTGCCTGATAAAAGCAGCGACTGGTTCACTACATCCTTTGTGGGATTAAATTTTCATGGCTAAGAAGTTGGACAGAAATAATTAAACCAATTTACATCCACATGGCTGACATGAAACTTAAAAATGCCATAGCTTGGTGCAGTCTTAAGAATAATTATCCAGTGGAAGGGAGATATTCCTATTTATAAACTGTAAATTAAAAAAAAAGGAAACAGAAAATAATAATTCATTCATTGAAATGCCTTTCACTGAAGTGGATTAAATGATTGATTCGTATTGCAAGCAACAGCCTGTTGAATAAAAGCAATACCACATAAATCATATGGATGTTAAATTAAACCACATCATTTACTTATTCTCTCTGTCATTCTCTTCTCTTCCTCTCCCTTCCTTTCTTTTTCTTGTTTTCCTCCTATTTCCATCTCGACAACTTCTATCTATTTCATCATTTAAAGATGCTCCAGTGGATTTGACCGTCACCGGCAAGATTGGGTAGACAGTGGCTGCCCTGAAGAGGTATGTGAGTAGTTTACATCCTCGGCCCATCAGAGGCCATTTATACACTTATGACGCTTTTGATTAAATTCTTCAGATTATGAAGGATGGTTTCATGGCCAAAGACATGCTATATTTATCTTTATCATTCAGTGGGAATGCTGTAAGGCATAATAAGGAAAAATAGGGTGAGCAATTTTGCTCCCCATTTGAGGGAATAAAATGGGCGGAAAGTAAAAATTTTATCTCTGACAAAATACTTTAAATAAAAAATGAAAATACCAGAAAGCCTGCCCCAAAACAGTGTTTCTGTTTTTCTCTTTGATCTCTGACTCTTGCCAGAAAAGAGGAAGAAACTGTGATGTTCCTCATCTCAGAAAACCCTCTGTCAGAGTAGTCTCAAGTGAAAAACAGGCATTGCATTTTGATTGTGAAATCTGACCAAATCATTTCATACACAAGAAATTACATAGATGAGTTCAAAGAGATTAAAAAAAAAAAAACAACAAAACTACAAGGCATTTGGATTTCCTTTCATGGAGAGGCAGTGAGACAATGAGAAAGATATCTGACTATGGTGGTGGTGGACTGTCAAACAGGGACTATGGCCTCTAGAAGAGTTAGTTGGAGTATTGCTGGACCAGAGAGTTCATTTTTGAGACACATATTTAAATATCTTACTGCTGGTTCTTTACCAGTGTCCTCCCTTTAGAAGGTTTTTTGGTTTGGGGATTGGGGTTTTTTTTGTTTGGTTTTTTTTCTTATTTGGGGATTGTGGTAAAAGGAACACATTAATTTATGACACTTTTAATCTCCTGATGGCCATAAAAAAGCAGTTACTTTTGCATTTTGGCTGAAAGGGCTAAATTCTGTCATGAGTTTCAGCAACATAGCCATTCTGAAGTGTAATGTCAGGTGAAACTGAGGGCAAAACATAGCCCCAAGTGTCTACTTAGAAAGGCACATTCTGTTTTATTCTCAGTAGAAGCAAAGAGAAGTAATGATATAAATCCAGTCTGATGGAAGAAATTTTCTTATAACTGGAATTGCAAAATAACTGCATCCTACATACTGCCTTGTTACATGGGCTTGAAGCTTCAACTTTGCAGTTTGTAATCTGCTGATTTAAGAACTGAATTTCTGTGAGATTTATTGTCTGTGGAGGACAACCTCTTCAAGAACATAAAATAAGAGGTACTGGGAGTATTTGTTATTATAGTGCACAAACTTTGTATTGCTTTAATCCAGATTATAATTAGCTAGGACTCAGCTGGGACTCAGTTGTGCCTGTAGATTAAGTTACCCAAAAACTGCTCTCTACAGGACAGTAGCATCCCATTCTGTTTCTCCCTTGTTTCAATACAAGGAGTGCTCCAAGCCTTACTGCATGATCTGAGAGGAAATTATTGGTACAGTAAGCGTATCTGAGAAACTGATAGTTTGATTTGCACAGTTTCAGGCCACTTGATTGCTGCTCGCAGTCCAGCTTTCAGGCTCTCTGGAGTAGAAACAACAGCTTACTTTGCATCTTCCAGAATGATGCCTGAGCTGGAGTTCAATAAAGGATCAATAATTAGCACACAGAGGTTACTTGTAGATGCATTCGTTCAAGAGGATGAATAACGAGGATTCTCATAGTAATGTTTCCTTCTTTGTAATATATATTTTGACCTAAATTGTGATTAAATTGTATCAGTGAAATTAACAGTGGCTTTCAAGCTAAACATGAAGAAATTAAGGAATAACTATACTGCACATACTGATATCTTGTTTTAATGTAATATATTGTTTCTGGTAAAACGAAGGACAATAAAATACCATAAATATTAAAAGAAAGACAACACCCACTGGATTTTGACAGGCAGATCTTAATAAAATGAATAGGCTTTGTGGGATTCCACTTTTCATTAAAATGAATGGGGACAGCAGGAGTTACCGGCCGTCGCTGCCAGCTAATTGGATTTATTTTCCTGCAAAACTGTGTGATCCATAAAAGAAAATATTCATTACACCTGCAGAATTTTTAAAGTGTCTAGAAATTGGGGAAACAAAAAAAAAGACTTGAGATTTTTAGCAAAATATTGTATGAATATTATAGTCTATAGTTTATATGTAGTTTATATTTTATAATACTTATATTTTATATAATAATTTTTATATTATATGTACACATATAATACATGAAATTTTAATACTATGCAGAATCAATAGACCTTTAGTAAATGTGTTGCTCTATAGTGTGGTGTATAAGTATTCTATAGGCTGAATACCTGCACATATTTTACACATATATGCATATTCTTCCGTGATAACTGCATGTAAAGCCTAATTAAATGCTCCAGTTAACTACACATTACTCACTGTGAAGAGCTATGGTTTAATCCCACTTATCTTTTTTAACATGTGTTATGGCACCCAGACCAATGGCAGTGAGCAGACTCAACAGAAGAGTGAAAATTTAAATTATAAACTCAGTTGTTAAATCTGATTGGAGGAAATAACATGTTTGACATTCAGTGATAACTTTGAAGCCTTGTTATTAACCATTGAGCAAGTTTGTAAGTTTTTCAGCTAAATGAAAAGTACATGTGGCTGAATACTCTGTAGAGCACTTCAAAGAGAAAAAAAAAAGAAAAAGAAAAAGCAAAAGCTCTTGAAATTCCTTGATTTAGGGTTTCCATTTTCATTCTTTTTATCCTGACAGCTTGTTCATGCTTAAATTCTTCATTCAGTGACAGTCTCCGCTGAGAATTAATTTTCTCTTCTTTGTTTTTGTTGTTTCCCAACAGTCAAAAGATAAGATTTGTGAGAAGAATATAGACACAACTGAAACACCTCCATACTCCATCACCACCCTTCTGCCAACCACCACAAAGTTCAGAGTTTTAACGACCACCAGAGGATCCACCACGTCCCACCTGCCAACTAGCCTGCCCACAGAAGGTGAACTGTTATAGACTGCATTATTCTATAGTGATAACGTGTCATTTACAAGTCTAAAAGTAATTTATTTCCTTTAAGTATGTGTTCATGTTGACCTCTTCTCTTTGGGGCAGTGCAAGAAGTGGGGAATTGCCATCAAGGCAATATATGCTACTGCTTTTAAATTGCGACTTGCTCTCGCAACGGTAGGGTGCAAAGGGGATGAGCGCTGGAGGAGGAGGCGGTGCTGGGGGAGCAGGGACAAGCCGGGGAGACGGCTGGAGAACTTGTGGTTGCAATGAGTTGTTTGTGTTCCTTTGACCATCAGGCCATAGTCCAAAACCTGTTGAAATGGGGGATGGAGAGGGCCCCGCTAAAGTTGGTGAAGAAACTCCCATCACAGACTTAATGAATTTTGAATCCCTTTAAGTATTTTGTTTAGCCAGGTGAAAATTAGAGATAACCCAAATTAAAAACCTCTTTGAAATTTGCCTGTTTACTTTTTTTCAGTCAGTTGACACTGGTCTTTTCATGTAGTGCTCACTGTTGTGAAATAGTTTCTATAGGCTTCTGAACCGAATTAACTGGGTAAGTGATGGGGTGTCAGTTCTCATCCGAGTTCCACTGCCTGCTTAAATCTTGCCTTTCTGTGCTTGAGGTATCCTGCTTTCTTGCTGCTGGAGAAAATGCAGCTAGGTAGAAAAGCTAACCCTGATTAATCAAGTAACATCTATAAAATAGAAGGGGGGCAGGGAGGAGGTTTCTGTTAGAATTGTATCTTAACATAAGAAAGGATACAGGGCGCGTGCAGAATTTTTTAAGTGGCCTGTGACAGGAGAATTTGAGCTGAAAGCATTACAAGGTGGGAATCTACTGATAAGAAAGGCTGGTTTTGTTTGCAGCAAGGAAAATTTAGAAACTGTCAGTGCAGGATTTGGACTGCATTAGCAGCATTATTCCCTGACATTTTGTTCATTAAAGCTCACAACAAGAAGAGGAATGTGGAAGTAAATAGGATTTAAAACTGTTAGACCTTTTCATGATTCTTAGAAGAGGAACTAAGTCATTGTTGTATTTTATTGTTGTATGTTGGTTCATAGAATCCTTAACATGATAGAATGCTCAAGCTATGTATGAACATGTAACATAAATGAATTATTTGTGTTATGAGATAGACTCTAGTACCCTTATTTACCAGTATTTTGAATCCTCCTTTACACTGTAATACTCTCATAAATGTTTTTATATGCTCAGTGTAAGTAAGAACACCACAATCTAATTCTCATTGATTTGAGTACCAAATCTTTTTCTAATTGTGGAATTTCTTTGACATTAGAAAGTCATTCCTAAAATGACCCATGACCTAGAAAAATGCATTTTCCTACAACTAACTTTGAATTTCCTTTACAGATGACACCAAGATAGCGCTGCACCTAAAAGATAATGGAGGTAAGAGATTAATTTTCTGTGTGTAAATAATTTCAGTAGTTTGTCAAATTATGCCCCATTTAATGTCATTAATCAAAATCAGATTGTAGAAATAGCTTTTACCAGACTCTCAAGGGACTTCAGCCTTCCACATCTATGTGGAAGAGCAGCAGGGCAAATAAGCATAGCAACTGCTTAGCAAATTAGACATTTAAAACTCTCTTTATAACTCTTTAGTAAAACAGCAGGTTTAATTAACTTCCAAATATGGACATAATAAGTATTTTTTAACTGTATTAATACAGTTATTATCTGTATTATAATAATACAGTATTATATAACTGTATTAAGAGAGGATGTGATGCTAGTTCTAAATAATAATATTGTGTTATAAATCTATTCATAATAGTGAATTATTAGATGACATTTTATTAATAAACGTATTCATGTAATATCTGTATTTCTGTACTAGCAGAGATCCTCTATTTCTCCATGCGCGTTCCCTGTGCAAGTTAATAAGATCACCTTGTCTTACTGATAAAGGCCTCTGTTAAATGAGGCTCTGCAGGGGACTGCTTTTGTCATCTTCTTTGTGGGTTCAAGGACTGAGACCTGAGGTTTGTTCCTTCTCCCTTTGAAGCTGATGAGAATTTTGCTATTAGTTAGAATAGGACTGGGTCATTAGATGTATGCTGTGTCTGTATTCGCTGCTGATGCAGAGCTTGCTGAGGAGAAAGGAAAGATTTGGGTGATTTCTGTGGGCTTCAGGATGGTCTACCAGCACAGAGGATGATTTGCTGAGCGAATTGAAACAAATTATATATAAAGGGGCATATTGTTGGCTCTGATTGCCTTTCCTCCGGGAAGGGAGCACGAACCTTCCCTCAGGGGCAGGGGAATGGGCAGCGAGTGTGGCAGCAGGCACAGGCAGGGCACAGGGTGAGTCCAGCAGCTCATGGGCAGCAGCTGGGGTCAGCCCCAGCTTAGTGACCACCAGCTCAGTCTGCAGTGAGGAGGCAAGCCCAGAGTGAAGGCAGGAAGCCGGGTTGGCAAGGCAAGGCTGGGGCTGGTGAGGGAGCAGGAGAGGCACAGCCTCCGGCAGCGCAGCTCAGGCAAGGACCAAAGGAAGCAGCTCCCATCAGAAGTCCCAGAGAAGGTGAGGTGATGAACCAGGTCCATACAGGGAGTCCAGTAAGCAGCAAAAGAAGTCAGGGCCACAGATAAAGCTACAACACAGCTCCAAGGCCCGTCTAAAGAGACATGGCCAGGGACAGGACTGGAGACAAGCTACTTGCAGCACAGATCCAAGGTTAGTCTAGGAAACAAGATCAGAGATGGAGCTGAGTTGTTGTACACCTACAACGTAGCTGAGGCTTGCGCTTGAGCTTACATGGAGTCCCCAACCCCATGGGCAGGGGTCGCCGGTGCCGCTGGTCAGGACAGCTGAGGCATAGCAGTGGTCTCTCAGGGCCCTCCCAAAAAATTGTTGAAGTTTTGAAAAAACACAGTGTGCGGATGCCACTTAGCATTTTGGTCTGTTTTCCTGTCTTTTGTTTTTCAGTAATATTCAGACATTGTTTTCTCCATCCCTCAAATTAGAGATCTGCTCACTCCACAGGAGGCAGTTGCCACCCCCTTCCTCACCACTTGCTCCTCTGTCCTTTTACTGTCCCTAACCACAGCATAGCCAGTCACATGCTCTACTGGGCATTGAATTGTCCATTTGTTGGCAGCGTTGTTTGACATGGCTTTGACACATAAATAATCCCTGGGAATAAGGTCATCTGTAAACTCAGGGTGGTGCTTTCAGGCATTTTTTTCTATGGGAATGTCCCTGAACCTTATTTCTCTTATTCTTCTCGAAATCAAATTGCTTTTTATTTTGTTGTGAAAAGTGCTTCAGTGCTCTTAAAGATCAATAGACGAGGTGACTCTGTCAACACTTCCCTCTCCTGCTTCATGTCTGCTTTGTACATGAGACGCGTTCCCAGCTGAGCTGCACCCCCACTGTCCCCTATGAGACATCGTGCGCGGTGGGCGACTGGCTTGGGACCAGGCAACGCTCTGTCTTGAGCATCTCGTGAACAGCTCAGAATAATACCCTGTTATATAAAAAATAATTCAAAAGGTGGGCTTTAGAAAACACATCCAAGTTTCTTTCAGGATTACTTTTCCACTTTTCTAATCTTTGCCCAAGTTCTGAACAGAAAAACCCTGTGAAAGAAAACAAAATGTTGAATGGTAGAGCAAGTGAGGGATGGCTGTGGCCTGCTTGGTAGATTGAGGTGGTAGGATTTGTGGTATCACGTATCTTAAATATAGAAAGTCCATTTCTGTGCAGAAAGCTGCTGCATTTTAGGAGGATAAACCAGCACCTGATGTGATTATTCATTTTCCTTGAGCTGTTTCTTTTATTCTTGAAATTTAGAAAAAAGAAACTGACTTCAAACAACACGGAAGCAAAGCAACACACCAGGATTTCTCATTCACACAGTAAACGTAGCTTTTAATCTGAGAAGTTCTTTTTGATGAATCTTCAATTATGCATTGAATTTTCCAGTGACCCCTAGATTAGGCTCAGATAAAACCTCTGCAGCCGCAGGCACGTTCTTTGATTCTCTGTGATTTGTCAGCCTTTCATAAAGAGTAGATTATTTCAGGTCACGAATACAGGGTCTTTACTTTCTCACACTAGATCCTTTAAAACTCTAATGAAAGGGAACCTTTTATAATGGAAAACCAAAGGTATATTGGATCAATGATGGCCTATAGCTTCATGTGTCCTTGGATGATAGCAGTCAATATCTGGTTAGGTACAACAAAAGGATTGTATAGAAATTCTGCATCTCTCGTCTGCCTGGAGCTTTTGAAGCCAAATTTTATAAAGCAGGAACTAAATTTACATTCAATTTCGTCAAACTGCTTTGACCTTTTAATTATATGAGAAAATCACTTCCAAGTTAGTGCTGTAATTCACCCATAATCTTCTGCGGCCTATTTTAACATACATTTCAAATTTGCTTGCTTCTTTTTCTTCTGTCTTCCCTCTTTCCTCATAGACACATGATAGATGCCTAATATATACACACCTAAACCGTTTTTAAATACAGCTGGCATGCTGTCAAAATTTTTGTTAAATTTAATTTTCTTTAAAATAACAATCATTTTCTAAGTATTAAGATATGTCCAGCACTACAAATGTATATTTTTGTTATTAATCGCAGATTCTGTTGTTTTTTTCATTTTTCTTATAACACAACACAGCTGACTAAACAGTTTAAAAGCCCAATTTTTCTTTAAAATTGTGAGCAATTGACTGTGGCTATACGGTAATGCAGTATTTTCCTTTTGAGGTCTCTTTGGTGGATGATTTAGACGATTGTCCAGCACATCTAGACATTTTATTTGACCTTTTTAGACACCTTATCGTGATGATTTGATTGCTATGAGTCCCTCTCAATCCTTCAGCTTTATAGCTCAAAAGAAAAGTACATGTGTGTTGGACAGTGTCAGAGAAACTGCTACACTTCTCATTCATCAAGATATACAGAAATTACTGTTACAAAATAGTAAAGTTACACAAAAAAAATCTACCTGAGAGAGAAAGCTGTTTTATTTATTTGTGAACAAGTCCATCCTAGCATAGGTAGTACTAGGAAACGTCTGTGTCCTGCTGCTTTCACTCTGTGGTGGACTTTTTCAAAGATGGTCTAGATAACAAACATTAGTAATCTGCAGGATTAACATTAGTGCCATACAGAGCTTAATTTGAAAGATTAGAAAACTCAGTAACAAATGACCAAATGACCAAAAGTTCAAAAAGTTTTGAAAAAAATAATACTTTTATATATCTTGTATACGGTGATATGTTTACCCAGGACTATGTTTTTAATGGTCCCTTATGCCTGGAAAATAGCTCCCATTAGTCATCTGTCATCTTATTTTCCCTTAAAAATTACAGGCTGAGCTCTTCCTACCATAGGAATTCTTGACAAATTATGGAGAAGTCTCAGTCTCGTTTTTCTTGTGTACCCTGAACTCCAGCTGCAACATGTTGAACACTAGTTCATGCCTGCTAATAATCATCTTATTTCTTTCTAATATATTAAGTTTCTAAATGATCCACAAATGAGACTTGTTTCAAAAAAGAGATGAGCCAAGCTTTTAGGGAAAACAAATATTTTTGACATAACAAATGTTATTATGACCACAGTCCAAAATAGCTAACTCAGGCTAACAGGTCACTACAGATTAGCTGAGTCCTCTCCAATTTTAAAGTAAAACACATTAAATTAAACAATGCTAAACCTAATGTTCGTGGTGGTTTAAAATATTTTAAAGTGGACCTTGCATGGGGTAAGATCCACAGGATATGGCTTTGTTTTATCGTCAGATCTTGACCTGGCCACAGGAAATGACCTTCCAGAGGTTTCATCTCATCTGGTGTTAGCCAGAAAGCCACAAGCGATTCTTTTGGGCCTTTCTCGTAGCCAGTAGAAAGCAATAGGCAAGAGGAAGTCATTAATGTCATCCTAAAAGAAGTACCTGAAGTGGGATAAGTTACTATATAGAGGTGCCTATCTCTATCAGCTACAGAGAAAAATCGAAATGACATGCTGAAAGTAGGCATCTTGCTTGTAGGTACCCAAGGTTTCCTTATATTATCTCTCTTCAGGGTGTCCTAGCTAATGTGTTCTGTTTCCATTCCTGTCCAGAAACCTGGCAGACCAATATTCAGACCTCTTCTTCCACTCTTCTCTTATGAAAAAGGGAGGACTTAAGGTTTTTACCATTATTGCAAAACTGTTGAGACTAGGTTGTGGATAATATAATTATATATTTACTTCTGTGTGTTTCCCTTACTCAAAACTGCTGATGTTCCCCTAAAATTGCAAGGTTCATACAATTTAAGCAACCAAGGAGACAACTTGTCATAAAGTTTACTTTATCTATGCAGTACTATATGCTGTGCTTGTATAATTATTTTTTTTTTCAAGGAGTAGCTTTGGAATGGTTTCAGTAGTGATGGAAATAGAAGAAGACAGAGAAAAGTATCAGAACACAGAGATAAGCAAAATAGGTGGTGATGGATAGAAATGTGTTAGTAGGATAAGGATATGAAGAAAAGTAGATTCAAGAAGAACAATTAGCTGCCGTGATTGTCAAATAAACCAGAAAGAGCCTTGTAAACAGAGTTTATCAGATTGTTTACCCTTTTTGTTACATTTAGGTAGGGGAAAATTCCAAAGGGAACAAATATAACTCAAATAAGTCAGCAAGTCTTCCCATATATTGTATTTCACAGATTACAAGCTAAGAAATGCTGATACATCTCCACGTTTTATTCTCTGTTTCTCCCTGAACATTTCCAAGCTGTTCCTCCTCTATCATTTCTCAGCAGTCTATTCTCAGCACTAGTTGCAGACAGGTCTTAAGATATATTAGAGATCCTTCTCGTGTTCTTCAGTATGATCAAAGCATGATCAAAGTTGAACTTTAGACGCCAAGCAATTTGCTAAATGCTGCTCACTGCTTTCTGCAAGTTCAGCTGTAGCACTCAAAATAGGAAAACGTTATTCTTTCTTTGGAAAAAGTGTGGGATCTACCATAGTACGTTGCTGTAAGGAACATTAAATGGTGTGCCCAGTGTAATTCAAGTTCTTCCTGCTCAGGAAGTCTTGTGACTTAAGGAAAGCATGTACAGCCTTGCTGGTGTTCAGTATGGTAGTACATCAGTGCGTGCTGGCAGATATCTTCTAGAAACAGAGCCTTCCAAAGCCAGGAAGATAAGCTTGGTAAAGCAACAGCCTCTGATATAAATATTCCCATCTTCCTCATGCATCAGAGACAGGAAGAAACAACTTCTACATACTATACGCAGTGGGCTACATGTGTGTTTTTTAAAGCAAATACAAATGAAAAGTGCTGAACTGACCCATTCTGGATGAAAAATAGAATCATGGATTAATAATCTTTATTCTTAGGACATTTAAAGTAGTAGCATTAATGTGTTATTCTCTGTTTGTTTCATGGTACTCTGGATTGTACTTAAATCTTACTTAGAACAGTATTTCTTGCATCTCCACTGTATCCCAGTTTTGCTGTCATCGTCCTATTACAGCTGTCATCACAGAATATGTAAAAAAACACAAATCTAATCTGCAGACAGTCAAACAAATAATGGCAGAGGTTTTTCCAAAGTAGAGACACTGGAATGCATCCCCTAGGAAGCAAATGTCACTTTCTGCCTTTAGCAGAAAAGGGCATTTTTACATCATATTAGGCATTATATACCATATTAGGTTAAAGCAGTATGATGTTAAAGCAGTTTAGCTAAACCAGAACAACTATGTGTAGACACTTTGACTTGTATTGAAGTCTGACTTATACCACTTTAGTTTGTCTTTGGTTTTCTAAGCCAAATATAAAATGATATACAGTATCTGCTCTTACAGTTCTCATGACTTTGCTGTAAAGGCACGCATTTAACAGATTTTGTTAAACACATACAATGCGTAGACTTTATACCAGCTCAAAGGGTTAATGTGAAAACCACACGTAAATCTCAATGGAGATCTTAGGAAGGGCTAAATCATAGAATAGTTTGCGTTGGAAGGGACGTTTATAGGTCATCTAGTCCAACCTCCCTTGCAAGGAGCAGGGACATCTTCAACTAGATCAGGTTGCTCAGAGCCCCGTCCAATCTGACCTTGAATGTTTCCAGGGATGGGGCATCGACCACCTCTCTGGATAGCCTGTGCCAGTGTCTCACCACCCTCATTGTGAAAAATTTCTTCCTTCTATCTCGTCTAAATCATNCTTCCTTCTATCTCATCTAAATCATCCCTTTTTTAGTTTAAAGGCATTACCCCTTGTCCTATCGCAACATGCCCTGCTAAAAAGTCTGTCCCCGTCTTTCTTATAAGGCCCCTATAAGTACTGAAAGGCTGCAGTGAGGTCTCCCAGGAGTCTTCTACAGCTGAAAAACCCCAACTCTCTCAGCCTGTCCTCATAGGAGAGGTGCTCCAGCCCTCTGATCATTTTTGGGGCCCTCCTCTGGACCCATTCCAATAAGTCCATGTCTTTCCTGTGCTGAGGGCTCCAGAGCTGGACACAGTACTCCAGGTGGGGTCTCACCAGAGTGGAGTAGATAAACTTTTAAGACAAGGCTGCATTACTTAATGTTTTGTCTTATCATCTGCTCCTGTTGGTGTCACAGTGCTGTGGCAGTGTGATGGCTAGGGCACACAAAGCTCCTGTGATTTTTTGTCTTTTTAACCACCTATTCTATGTGGAGTTAACCCAGTAGTTGCAGTCAGTAGCCTTCTGCAATCTCTTCTACGTTGCTCACTGATCTTTGTCATCAGCATGCATGGGTCACTGTGAAGGATGGTGAAAATGGAGGTCAGGTGAAAGAAGAATAATATAGATGTACATTTTGCATTGAAGCTGAAGTACCTGAAGTTATTGTGTCTCCACATGGTTGGGGGTGTGGGTGTAAGTAACTCTGAAAGCATTAGACACAGCTTTAGAGAGGCACAGCCTGCTTGACCTGATGGTCCTGTGTCTGCTTTCAGTAGGGTTAAGAGGAGTCAGTGAGCTGACTGAATTAAAATTCTTGTAATCTGGTAACTTTTTGCTCTTCTGGATTTAGCAACAGTCAACTGCCTTGCCAGGCCAAACGGCATGGTGCAATATGGTACAATATTGAGCTTTGTGATGAACACTGCTTGATGCTACTAAGTATTGTAATGGCTTACATGGCCTCAAGCGGCTCAAACTAAAATTAATACTGACGACAACTGTGGTAGTGTTAGGTGATATTTTAGAGCAGAAGAATTAAAGTCCTTAGCTAACATATTTAGAGTGCTGTCATCCTATAAACAGAGGGATTTGATTTTAGTGCACTCTCATCCATTTACTGCACTAAGCTGCTGATCAATCTTGGAGAGGCTTACTGAGTTGCCCTGGGTCCTACAGAAAATTGATAGCAAATCCAGATATTTAATTCAGAATTTGTGGGTTACAGTTCATAATATGCTTGCTGAAAGACCACCTTTCATTCCTTACATGCAATCAGAAACCAATTTTTAAAGCATTAGTGGAGCCATAACTTTATAAATCATCATGAAACCAAGTAAAGTGTATCAATGGCTTAACCTCAAAATGTTAACAAACGCTAAGGGAATGAACCCACAAAAGCAAGAAAATCACACTCCATTACCATGAAGAAGCTGAGAAGTCCAGAGCATGCTGTTTCTAAAAGAGGTAGAAAGAACACTTTTATGGAGATTCCTCTGAGCCTCTGGAGAATCCTTCCAACTGTACATTGCCTTATTCCCTCCCACAGTCACTATATGTAGGTCATTAATCATCTGTTCAGAAATCTGCATTATGTACAGGAAAAAAGCTTAGGTTTGGAGAACCATATACCTGCCTCATAAAACAAGCAGTTTCCTGATAGAGTCACATTTCAGATGTAAATGGGGGCCCAAAAGAGGGGAAAAATCCAGTGGCTCTGCTGAGCTCACTGTAGGCTGTAACTCTGTGTGCTCAATTGTCCTAACCATTATGTCCTCCCTCTTTGCAGAATCATAGAATCATAAAATGGTTTGGGTTGGAAGGGACCTTGAAGATCATCGAGTTCCAACCCCCCTGCCATAGGCAGGGATACCTCCCACTAGACCAGGTTGCCCAAGGCCACATCCAGCCTGGCCTTAAACACCTCCAGGGATGGGGCCTCAACAACCTCTCGGGGCAACCTGTTCCAGTGCCTTACCACCCTCAAAGTGAAAAATTTCTTCCTAATGTTTAATCTAAACCTGCCCTCTTCCAGTTTAAAGCCATTCCCCCTCATCCTATCACCACATGCCCTAGTAAAAAGTCCTTCCCCAGCTCTCCTGTAGGCCCCCTTTAGGTACTGGAAGGCCGCAATAAGATCTCCCCGGAGCCTTCTCTTCTCCAGGCTGAACAGCCCCAACTCTTTCAGCCTCTCCTCATAGGAGAGGTGCTCCAGCCCTCGGATCATCCTCGTGGCCCTCCCCTGGACATGCTGCAACCGGTCCATGTCCTTCTTATGTTGGGGACTCCAGAACTGGATGCAGTACTCCAGGTGGGGTCTCACGAGAGTGGAGTAGAGGTGAAGAATCGCCTCCTTTGACCTGCTGGCCACACTTCTTTTGATGCAGCCTAGGATGTGGTTGGCCTTCTGGGCTGTGATTGCACATTGCTGGCTCATGTTGAGCTTCTTGTCAATCAGCACACCCAGGTCCTTCTCCTCAGGGCTGTTCTCCAGCCATTCCCCGCCGAGCCTGTATTTGTGCTTGGGATTGCCCCAACCCAGGTGTAGGACCTTGCACTTCGCCTTGTTGAACTTCATGAGGTTGTCTTGGGCCCACCTCTTCAGCCTGTCCAGGTCCCTCTGGATGGCATCCCTCCCCTCCAGCGTGTCTACCTTGCCGAACAGCTTGGTATCATCATCAAACTTGCTAAGGGTGCACTCACTCCCCCTGTCCATGTCGCCGACAAAGATGTTGAACAGTACAGGACCCAGTACCAACCCCTGAGGAACGCCACTCATCACTGGTCTCCAGAAGCATATTAGCTCAAACCCACAGTCGTGCAAATAGGTTGATATGGCTTCCAGGCTAGAAATGACATACGTAATAGGGTGGAGGACTAGTGAAGTGAACTTTGGATCTGTAGTTACAAGTTAGTCTCAGACCATGCAGCAAGAAAGGGTTTCTGCTCTTTGGCTGCCCAAAAAGGAGAGCAAACACACAGAGAGAAGGTATTGCCAAATGGCTTGTATAGATCTCTCTTGTGGAAACAGCTACCAGACAACCTGAAGCTCCTTGATGAGAGCAACCAGACCAGTAAAGGTCCAAGGATGGCTATAGAAGAACAGTTGTAGGTGTAAGGATGTTCAAATGAGATTAACATAGGTGTACAGTAGTGTATTGGACAGATAACAGGGATAGCAGTGAGGAGAGATGGGTTTGACCTGCCAGATTCAGCTGATTTGCCCAAAGTCAGAATGTTCCAGCACTATCACTGGCAGATGGTTTTGTTACCCTGAAATAAACCTTGGAGAGCGTTGAAAATTGCTTGTTTTCTTGCTTAGAATACTTTAAAAAAGGTGGGTATATATTATCATAGATTTCGGATACATCAAATAGCATCTATCCTAAGCAGTACATGCTTTTGTTATATAAATAATTTATATAACTAGCAAAAATAGTACCCAGCACCCAACCAAGAAGTACAAATGGGCAGCTAAGAAATCAGCTTTCAGTATATCTCACTTTCCCCTACAGCTCAGGACTTCAGACCGAGATAATTTTATACCAAGTGAATTACAAAAGTTGCAGTCTCTGATGGCATCCCTGTGAACAATACAAAAACCATTATATTGTATTGTCACAGCAAGTTTTAAGTTATCTAAATTCTGTATTCTTTAAGGATCATCGTTTCTATATATAGAATGTGATTCTATAATAATTTTACAGTAATAGTAATAATACTACTAATAAATAAGCAGATCTGACTTTCCTAAGCTAGTATTTGAGGATAGTAGCGTATATGTAAGAACAATAAGATATTTGTTTTGCATTAAAATTAATAGCATGCCACAATCTACTTTAACCAATAAATGTATTTTTATAAAGCTGGATGTGCTACAGCTTCAAAATCAAGGCCAATACCAAAATACTCATTACCTAATGTACCTGTGTACATTGGGGAATGCAAGGGAACTTCTGCAGTTAACAACTAAACTATTAAAAAAATGGCATGATTGCATGGAGGCTCTGAAAATATTATCACACATTCTGATTCTGTAATGATTAATATATGTAGTGCATACTCATAAGTAGTAAACAAGTACATAAGTTTTTACTGTATAAGTGGTTATAGCTGAGCCTATACATTTTCCCAGTCTGCGTCATCTGTAGGAGCTGTTTTCATGCACTTGTACCCAGACCCGTTTTGCCATAAAACTAAGACCGTGCCAGAAATACTGTCGACTTAATAAAACAGCATTTCTGTACCAATAGTGCTGCATAGATGCTCTCATACCCATATGATAGTTTCATATTCATCTGACCAACCAGCTAAAAAAGTCATGGGGTTTGGTGAACATTAAGAATTCATCCAATTGCTGCCATGTGACCTAACAGCAAACACTCATTTTATCATAAAGCATTTCTATATGAGAAGAAATTGCAGGGTTCATTTTCTATCTCTTTGTGACAGGGGATTCAGGGGTTTGCCATGAAAATTCATTCTTCTGGTAAAAAGAGGAGAAAAGAACAAAGCTCAGTACTGAGTTATCATCTTAAGGCTGATTGCTACTATTTAGGTTATCTAAATCCCTGGCTTTGCTGTGTCAGTCAGGAGGGTCAAAAAAGATATTGCATTTTATCCCTTAAAGATGCATGTGCATAGAATCATAGAATCATGGAGTGGTTAGAGTTGGAAGGGACCTTAAAGATCATCTAGTTCCAACTCCTCTGTTACAGGCAGGGACACCTACCACTAGACCAGGTTGCTCAAAGCCCCATCCAACCTGGCCTTGAACACTTCCAGGGATGGGACATCCACAGGTTCTCTGGAAAACCTGCTTCAGTGTCTCACCACCCTCAGAGTAAAGAATTGCTTCCTAATATCTAATCTAAATCTACCCTCTTTCAGACATTGAAGCCGTTACACCTTGTCCTATCACTACACTCCCTGATAAAGAGTCCCTCCTCATCTTTCCTGTAGGTGCTCTTTAGGTACTGGAAGGCTGCAATAAGATCTCCCTGGAGCCTTCTCTTCTCCAGGCTGAACGACCCCAGCTCTGTCAGCCTGTCTTCATAGGAGAAGTTCTCCAGCCCTCTGATCATCTTCATGGTCCTCCTCTGGACCCAGTCCAATAGGTCCATGTCCTTTTTATGTTGGGGACTCCAAACTGGATGCAGTACTCCAGGTGGGGTTTCACAAGAGCGGAGTAGAGAGGCAGAATCATCTCCTTCTACCTGTTGGCCACACTTCTTTTGATGCAGCCCAAGATACAGTTGGCCTTCTGGGCTACAGGTGCACATTGCCGGGTCACGTTGAGCTTCTCACGCACCAACATCCCCGGGTCCTTCTCCTCAGGGCTGCTGTATTGTGTGCCTTTATAATTTATATTTGGGAAAAAAAGTTACTTGCTGTTTCTATCCTGTCATTCAGCTCCTAATGAAAAGCAGACTAACCTTGGAGATGTTAACATGCTCCTTCTGATTAAAAGGTTTATGCATGTAAGAATTTGGGGAGGAGTTATAAATAGAGCATATTCTTTGTAACAACTGGGTTTTTGAGCACAAGAAAAGGAAAGTTTGGGGAAAGTTCCACTGAGAGAGCTCCTTATGGAAAGGATTGGTCGTAAGACAAATATCCTCCCATGGGTTTAGCCTTGCCTGGAACAGCAGATGTGCTGTGATAATCGTAATAAGATTTCTGCACCTGAAAAAGTTTCCAAGTCCTTTTTTTCATCTATTTCCCTTGGTGGCTTTTTAAAAGAACTGTCAGTTGATTTTGCAGCAGTGAGTATTTTCAAAGTTGACAACACTGTTTATTGTCTCTGTGCAAAGAGAGTGAAATCAATTTCTCGTGAGTATTTGAGCCCTGGGGTCAATGAACTGAATTTCGATTATGGAAATTACAAGTTACTTACACTTGTTGTCATTTAAGAAAAGCATTTCTTGTATTTCATTATTTTTTGCATTTGGCATTCTGATCATTGCACTGATGTCCATGCATTGCTTCGCTCTAGACTAGTAGACAACTGGGCAGAAAGTTGTCACCTGTGTTATTTGGAAGAGACAGCGTTCTCGTTTGCAAAGCTGGATGCTAAACACTGAGAAAAATATCAACTCAAAGGGGATTAATTTGATGGCCTTTCCCAGGTGGTTAGGACCTTTCCTAAGTCCAGCATTTTTTGATATGTGGAATATGATGTTCTGCCTTCAACCATAACATAGTAACAATACCAATTACTCATTTAGCGCAAATTGGCCTGAAAATGGGTACAAGCGATAAAGTAGTTTATGATGCACCGATGTGGCATTGAAGGGAAGAGTCGAAGAGTATGAAGCTGTCAAAAAGACAATTATGAGACAGAAAAACTATGAATGCCCTGCCCTTTCTGGGGAGCAGTTACTTCTCAGTAGGGTGACTCAAACAACTAACTGCTCATCACTGGGAATTAATAGCCCGACCCAGATCATGTACAATAAAGCAGCCTTTTCCTGATGGCCTTTCAATTGCTTAATTTGCATTTGCTTGGCGATTTGAAATATATGTGCAAGTACTGAATATCGTTACAGTGCATGACCAGAAATTAAAACTGGAGCTTGTATACATTCATCTATTCTCTGATGAAAGTGAATAACTATTTAATAAATTATTAATGGTTAATTCAAGTAAAAGACTGCTGTGAGAAAGTTAGAGGAACCATTTTAGGGTCACCTATCTTTCCTGTCTCCACCATGAGTCTTGCATCTTTTGCTACGTAGTGCTACAACTACCAGGAAGAGTTTTAAGTGCCCTTTGGGTGGGAATACATTTGACAATAGATCTTCCACATCCTAGGCGATATCTCCTTCCTTTCACTGCAATGTAATGGATAGGCTGGAAATTTTCACTGTATGTACTGTGTTTAAAAAAAAAAAAAAAAAAAGAAAAATCAAGTAGGGCTGACACTGGTTTTCTTTTTTTTAAAGTGTCAATACATCTGTGTGAACTAAGCTTTAAGAAAGCTAAGTAATTCCCTTTGTAGGATTTAGACAGGGAAAGGACTGGTTCTTGGATCCTGTTCATGCCAAAGCTCAAATTGGATGTCCACAGTCAGCAAAATTAAAACTGAAGTTCCTGCGTGAACAGGTACTCATGAACTTTTCAGTAAAAAGAACAATGCCTTCAGGATTAGGCAGTACCTGAGTGGGGGTGCATGCTTGCAATATTTATTAGATTCGTTAATGCTTCCCACATCCTGGTGTAGCCTCTCAAATTATTGGGTTCTGTCTCTTTATCCTCTGATTCTGTTACTCAGCTCCTACCTCCACAAGCTGTCTTGCTGACTTCATGGGAAAGAGCAGAGCAACGCTGCGGGGTTTCGCTATCTTGACTCAAGATGGAGGAAATATGAACAAAAGCATGGGAAATTTAGATGAATCCCTTCACTCTGCTATAGATTCACTTCCATATTATAGTTAGAAATAGCTCTTGGCTAAGATAATACATCTTCATTTTCCTTTTTCTCCCTGTTGTCACAATGGTGCTGTGCAATCCACTGGGCCACGCAGCCTGCCTTGGTCTGGTGAGAAAAAGTGCTGCCACACATGGATGAGCTGTTACACTGAGGTTAACCATTCTGTTTTCTTTTATCGTCCCTCATACAAGGCATTTAACACTGTATAAGGACCTAGATCAATAGACCCTTCTTCTATTATTTCCACTTCTCTTTTTTTAATATTAGCATGGAGCGCTCTACTCACAATCAGTAAAAGACTATGTACAGTTACCGTTGTTGTTATTGTTGTTGTTACTATTAATAACAATAACAGGAACTTGTTTGTAAGCGGTACCCATAACTCAATAGCTGTTTTCCAAGAACGAATAAAAGGACAGTCCCTGACCTCACAGACCATGACACTCTGAGACAACCAAACAAATAGTTCAGGGAGGTGGCACAACAAAAAGGATGACAGTAGAAATCAAAAGTTTTCGTTATAGTGAGCTTGGCAAACAAGCATTTTGAGAGGAAATTTAGAAGTGGAATTGACAGAAAATTTCTTGTGAGTGATATCAGAGACGGGTTTTGTATGGATTAAGGAATGGAGGTGATGTGAAGGATTGCCAGGAAGGCAGAAAGCAGTGGGAATATTAGGAAAATGATGTAAGTTTGTGGAGCCAAAAGACCAGTGCTCTGATGGTGTTTCTTAAACCTGGGGCTTCTTTTGCCTGCAGTGGTGGGTAGAACAACACTTCTCCTTTTATGTACGAGGATGCTGAAGAATCATTGCTTATCACCGTGTTTGTACTTGCTGAGATAGTCCAGGTTGTCCAAAGTAGAAATCACACCCAAGCACAAACAGTTCTACAGATGTTGGTTAATCTATTGAGAGACTTTTTCCCCATAGGTTACAGTGTTGTTAAAAGACTTTCCGTCACTTATTTGGAAGCACTGCTGACAAGTTGCCTGTGTGACAGAGACAGCCCTCTTTTCTCCTGATGGTAGCGTAGCATGAGCAGCCACTTGGTATCAAGTTTAGTAAGCGGATGGTCTTCTGTAATTCTTTGGTATGATGAGTGTTCCATTCAGACCAAGACTAAAATATTGCAGGGTCATTTAACATCCATCTGTTACACTTTTGGCTGTCTGATTCAGTTGCAGAGGGTGATTCAAAACCCCTCTCCAAGCTAATGAATCAGGCTTTCAGAATGTGTTTATTAGCTAGACCTCACAAGAGTTTGTGGCATGTCTCAACTTGAAGCTTTAAAAAAAAAAAACAACTTTCAAAATGTATTCAATTAGTACTTTTTGTCTGTAGGGCAACTGCGATAGTTTTATGAGAAAATCAAAGCAAAATTCATTATTAAGGTAATTAGGAACTTCAGAATGTCCAGATTGCATTCAAAGGAAAGGATATTAATTTTGTTTATTGAGTTAGAATTAGTAAAACATTTGGAAATGTCTGTTCATTAAGATTATGAGAGCATTCGGTTGTAGAAAGAGACATCTAACATCTTTTTCTAACTTGGGCTGTGGAAAACGAGGAACATGTAACACAGAAAAAGCAAATGCTCAATTGCTGGCTGTGAAATGGAATGGATAAGACAAAAGTTACTGTGCTAATAAGTGTGCCATTTGTGCAGCTTCCACAGACGACAGTGCGGCAGAGAAGAAAGGTGGAACGCTTCATGCCGGTTTAATTGTTGGCATTTTAGTCCTGGTCCTCATTGTGGTTGCAGCCATCCTCGTGACGGTCTACATGTATCATCATCCAACATCAGCGGCAAGTCTCTTCTTTATAGAGGTAAGACAAAAGTAACATGTTGAGTCACTACTAGTCTCGTCACTCGGCCACTATAATTGGGGTCTCCAGAATAGAACTTTCTTTACTAAATCTGGAAAGTATTCTTGTGTGCGTAGGGTAAGTTTGAAGAAATGGACCTACCTCACCTAGCAGGCAATGCTGTTTTGTTCTTAACATGTTTGTCACTTAGCTGCTTCTTTAACTTCCATGGCTATTACTTTTTTTGGTTTTTACCAAAGAAAGAGATATCTCAGATACCACTCCACCTCTCTTTCTTACCCTTCATAGTCCTCACCATAGCATTTTTCCATTAGCTGTCATGTGCGCTGGCATTTTATTTTGGGATATATATTTTTTTCAATTCTTTTCCTCTGGAAAAATAAAATGTTTACATCCATTAATTCACCAGAAGAGCTGACATAAAGTAAGTTTTTAGCTGGAAAAGTGTTAGCTGTTCTATACATTCATGTGTAGAAATCTTTTAACACTTTGCCACAGAGTGTGGGAAAGATTCTTTTCACCTAATTTTGACATCTAAATCTAATATCATTTCCCTTTGCTCTTTTTATTAGTGTAAAGAGAAAGAAACTCTTTTAGACCATGATTCATCTGACCTATTTGAGACATCTCCTTTAGGATTAGATAAATTACCATTTTTCTCCCTCAAATATAGATAGCTACCTCAGGTGCAGACATCTACGTTGCAGCTGCTGACATTTAGTCAGCTCAACTCCACTGTACATGACAATATGAGAAAGGACCATTTTCCATGGGTGTTTGAATCTACAAAAAAACTGTGAATACTTACACTTACTTGTGTTTTTTTCAACTCAGCAATGTTCCTCTACCTTATGATAAGTATAGAGTTGCTAAACATGAAAGAAAATGCTGATTGTTCATAACCCCCCCCTGCAGTTCTCCCTTACTTTTAAGAGCCTGAACACTTTCTGATGGGCAATAGTGAAGATGCAGAATCACTGGAAGTGTCACTAGGGATGTACCTAGGGATTGCTTAGGTAAAAGTCTGGACCAGCAAGATATAGACATTCATTCTTAGTGACAGCAGTGTGAATTGAAGTGAGACGTGAACATGAACAAAATGAGTCATCTTTAAAATCATATTATAATAAATATACTGCTTAGATGCAATAGTAGTGACAGAAATCAAAATGAATTGTTTATCAGTATGCCAGGCTCAAGCGATGTAACTGTGTTAACCATCGGGGAACAGCATCCACATAATAAAATCAATGGTTTTCTTTCATGTCTATGCAACATTTCAAGCCAGCTCCGTATTGATGTAGACAAACAAAACTCCACTGAAGTCCTTGTACAAAAGAGAAGGATTTGTGGCTTTCTTTTTTTCACGCACAGATCGAATTGCTATTCTTTCACTCTAATAAAAACAAGTTTCTTACCTGTTAGGATGTGACTGAAAAGGCTAAGTAAATGGCAACACCGTTTTTTAAGGAGAGAAGAATACCAAATTAAAACACACATTTATTTATTTATTTTTGTTCTCAGTGTAGTAATGGCAGGTTAATTTATTTCATTCATTGATATCATACTCATCATGCAAACAGTGATGCCTTAATCAGTTTTGTTAAACCCATTCCACTGAATTTAATCTTTAGGTGTCCTTAATCAATCTATGCAGTCAAAGATAAAACGTCTTTTAGCAAGTGATGTAGGCTTTTAGAAAAAATAGGAAAACATAATCTTCTGTTGAAAATAAAGGAGAAATAATTGAATAAGGCCAGGAGGAAGTAAATCAGTCAAAATCAAATTTATGGAAAATGTGGTAAAAACTAGATGCCCTTTTGGTTAGCAGGAAAATTGTGATACTTGTGAAGAATCAGCCATTTAACAAGAATTATAAAAAGTTCTAGCCATGAAGGGGTGGCCTTTCCCTGTGAGAGGTAAAACCACTGATGCAGTGGTAAAACCACAAAGGGTGGAGAGAGGGGTTACTCTGTATTTCAGAACATTTCCATAAATTCCAAAACTTTAAAGCCCTTGTTGGTATCGTAAGCATAGAAGAGCAGAATTTCATTCTGGAAATGAAATTGCTATTAAGAAGTGTAATCATTTAATTTCCAAAGGAAAAAAATAGTTTGACCAATTCAAGAAATAAAGAGCAGAATATATTATTCTTATATTCATCTGATCTATAGGATGTACATTTCCAACACAAAGGAGAATGTATCTTCTCAGACTTGCATTTTGAAACTGAAATACAAAAAAATAACAAGACATATCTGGCATAAATAGGTCACTGTGACAAAAAAAAGCATTCCGTATTGTATTTGTGCAACTGAAAAATATTTCTGAGTAAGCTTTTACAGATAACGTGGTACCCCATATACCGCAGCAGACAAGCTGCATTGTTTATGGGAAATGAATGAAATGTAGACCTGATGTTACCATTCTGGGGAAGGAGCTCAAGAGGATTGCCATGGGCTTGGTCATGAAATGAGAGCAAGCACATAAATATTTCAGAAAATAATATTGTATGAGTCTCTCGATTAATAAAGCAAGTTGCACAGTTAAAGCAAGATGTGACAGATGGACAGGCAGCTCCCTCATGCAGTTGTCTAAAAAATTACTAGTACACTGTAGTCTGCCATCAAGTCTTCCAGCCAAATCGAGATCTGCATTGGTTTCTCTATCATCAGTAATTAATATAAATCTAAGGCTGGGCAAAATAAAGAACGGGGACCTGCCCCGTTTATGTTTACTTTTAAAGAGGCTACTTTATAGAGGCATCATATTTATATTAAACATAGCATGCATTCAAAACTGTAACGTGACTAATAGAGAAATTTCTTTTTACATCTAAGATTCTAGGATGCTGTCATGATTTTGTAGGTAAAGCATCATTTTCAGCCAGATTCTGTTGGGTTTTTTAGGTTAAGGGCTATGTAAGAAATTTTGGGTTGATTTGGTTTATAGTCATGACTGGTTACTGAATAAAGAAAAGTATAATAAACTGATCCCGTATCTGAGACTNGGGCAGGTTTAGATTGAACATTAGGAAGAAGTTTTTCACTTTGAGGGTGGTGAGGCACTGGAACAGGTTGCCCAGAGAGGTTGTTGAGGCCCCATCCCTGGAGGTGTTCAAGGCCAGGCTGGACGTGGCCTTGGGCAACCTGGTCTAGAGGGAGGTGTCCCTGCCTATGGCAGGGGGGTTGGAACTCGATGATCTTCAAGGTCCTTTCCAACCTAAACCATTCTATGATTCTATGATTCTATGATAATAAACTGATCCCGTATCTGAGACTGTAAGACTCTTTCTCCCTTGTGCTTTCTGCAGATATCACCCACTATTCACTTACCACCTCACTCAGGTTTCACATTGCTCATCTCGAATCCCACTCGTGTGGGATGCCCCTCATGTTTGTCATGCAGTCCCTTTTCTCGGTGAGCTCCCCCAGGATAAGGATAAATACACCCACATTTTGACTGCACTGTTTAACTTTGCGCTGATAAATGCAATCCCTTGTGACACCTCTTGAGCACCATTACATGATATCTTGACTGTATTAGTTGGTTTAAATAAGCAATACACAAAAGCCAAGAAAAATGCCATTTATTCCAAAAGCAACTATTGTTTTAGAACAGAGTAACATTATTCTGTGATTTTTTTTATCCCTAAAGCCTGAAGAAAATATTTCCTCTAGTGGTTTTGTTCATAGCTGTTGAGCACAATGTATATGTGTAACCCCAACTGGAACAAAAGTAGGTATTTTCAACAAACAGCTTGAGAAGTCTTGAATGCCCATAATAGTGTGTCATTTTAAAAGAATACCATCCAAATAGTTCAATACTTTTTCAAAAGAAATTCCCCTTTTTGTTAAGTATGTAGAAGATTCAAATCAAAATGCAATGTTTTCCTGTTTCTTCCAGCCCCCACGCTATTCAACAATGTGTTTCATTGTTTAAGTTGGATATTTCTCTGGTGACCTAAAGACAGGATGAATTATCAGCTTTTAAAGTTAAGGGCGTTCCAGTCAAAGTTCCAATGAACGCAGGCTATTTCTAAAAACTGAGGATAAATGTCAATTAAAGATTATCTTGCAGAGTGACGGAAGATTTGTTGTATGCTTTGGTCTTTTATTTATTTATGGTTAGCCCTGTGGTATTTTCTTTCCCTTGAATTTGATTTTGTTGCAAATAATTTCCCCATTTGAATCAAGTTACATACCTACTCTTGCCTTGAGGATTCTTGTGTCTCTTGAGTATACTTTGAACTTATTTGCACTGATTTTAAAACTGGCATGCATGTCAAATAGTGCTCTTCATGTCTTTTTCAACAAAGCAGAAGCCTTTGTCAGAAATATAGCTATAACACACGTAGCTACACACTAGCTACACCAAAATTAAAAAGTAATTAATTTATTCACTGTCTTATGTAACATATTTGCATTCAGGATTTGAGATTTGGTGGCCAAGAAGCCAAGCATGATGTTCTAGTAGATTGCATGCCTGTGATATAGAACATAGCAAAAGTGATACAGATAGCTGGAGTTGAATGTAAACAGAAGTAAAGAAATTCCTAACTGAGTCAGATGGATTCGCTCAAATGTCATTGATTTGTGGGCCAAATAGCAGGTTTAGTAGTATTTTAGATTTTACTTCTTTCCTTCTTTTTTTTTTATGTTCTTTTTTCTTATATTTTTAACCTTTATTGATTTGCATTTACGTGTGAGCTTTGGCGCTGAAAGCAATTAATGTCCAGGGAACATTTAGCAAATCGAAAAGCAAGGCATAAGGCAGACCGTCTTTTACTCAGATGCCTTTGCCTGTTTGCACCCAGTTATCTGCAGACAGAAGGGTTGCACATGGCACAATAAGTTTTCATGTGCGTGCTTTCTTGTGTTTTTCTTACCTTTCTTACTTATATATTGGTCCAGAGTCCTTTTAATCTTTGAAATTTACCTCAGCTGTCATACCAGTGTTCTGCCTTTGGGGAACAAAGGCAAGATGATGTGGCTGCAGCTGAGAAGACAGCAGAGGAATTGCTGGCCGGTATGAAGGCAGGGAGTCAGACCTCGTGATGTCTTCTCCCAGCTGGACACAGAGATGCTGTTGCCAAACGTGCTTATGTAAGGCTCAACAACAGCAGAATAAAATTTTTCTGGGGTAGTTCTCTGCGGGTAGGGGATTTTAAGGAGTCTAAACTAACATTGCAAGTTGGGACCATCTTAACCTCAGGCAAAGAGCCTTTCTCTTGTATTCAGCTTATAGATACAAAACCAAATCCAACTTAATAGCACATGTAGACTCTGAAGCTGTCAGGATACGAGTGAATTCAGAGCCCGTGTATGTCTTAATAGTATTTCATGTGTCACACACTGAAGAGAAGTGTGGGTGTTTGTGATTACAAGTTATCATTCTTTTGAGTTAAGATCCCATTTTAAAGGCCATAGCCCTTGCCTTCATGTTCCCACCCTCCCTGGAGGTTTTCCAGAGCTTAATTGGGCTGATTCAGCTGCTTAGAAACATGCATGTACACTCACATACACACATGCACACAGCTATGTCTTTTTTAGTTGTTTGTTTTACTTCATTTTGGACGTTTAAGCTGGATAATTTCACAAATCTGTTTTTTCAAATGGCCACACAGAGAGTTGAACCGGTGCTGTGAAGCCAGGAGGTGACCTCGGGGAGAAGGAGAGGGAGGAAGGAATGAGCAGCTGCAGATCTTCAGCAAATAAAATAATAGTGCATGATCAGAGCCTGGGGGATGCACCTCGACTCTTCCTGATTTAACTTGAATTATGTCTTTACTAGTAAATTAAATAAGCCTGGGACTGTTTTTTAGTGTAGAGACCGACTAGCATGGAAGTGTCTGCATTCCTGTCATTTAACTCTGTCAGCCTCACTGTAAGGTGATGGCATGCAGACTGTTACCGTGGACTGAGGATGGTTCCTCAGCCCTGAGCCCTAGCTGGGGTGGTCTGAGAAAGCACTAATTGTTGGGTATTTTTTCTAACAATTGAGCTGTATAGTGGATTGTGTTGCAGTATCTGGAAACATTCACCGTTGCAGTATCTGGAAACATTCAGATCTAGCAGTAGATTTTCTTCAGATTTTGACCTTCTTCTCATCCCATGTCTGCTTAGAGGAAGGAAATAGAAGGAGAAAATAGTCAAAAAAGCCGGAGACAGTTCTTGGTGTTTCAGAGCTCAGGGAATTAATGGGCACAACACAAATAAGAGCCATCATTTAACAGCCAGCCCTGTTCTCCATGCACCATTTACAGGTTTCTGCATTAATGTCACAGATGCAGTGTATGTCTTCAAACAAATAAGAAGTACATAGGAGACAGAATAAGAAAGAAAGAAGGAATTTTTTAAAAAAGAGTCAGATCCTCAGCTGGCTTACACAGGAGATGAAGCTCACACAGCTCTGCTGATTTCTTTTGGGATACGGCCCATTGTTTTTATTATGTATACATTTGACAGGGGATTATGCTTTTAGTTTGAAAAAGGCTTGACATGATCATCAATTTGTTTTTGTCCAGAATTTTGGACTGAATTGTGCTTCATGAAGATGATGATTAAAAAGGAGAGAATGAGTATCATTCTTCTCTTCTTTCAAAGTTCTGCAGTGTCCTGGCATTTGGGGTATTGTCATTGATCTCACTGTCATTGCCTTGTACTGATAGTAAAGTTATTTTTTCCAAAGCTTATCCAGCTCAGCAGGAACCAGCAAGAGAAACCTAAATCAGCCACAAGGGAGAAGTGCTAAAATAAATAATCAACACTGACAATAAAAGTCAAAGGTGGAGAGGAAGGAGGCATTCTGTTTCTCGTCCATCAGCAGCCAGCTACTAAGATGAACCTGAGACTGCAGAAACATTGTTATAACAAGACGTGGCTTAAATCACAAAGAGATACTTTAAACAAGCACTTCTATCAAAAAGAAAAATAAATGAAGGAGGTAGATGATCCCACTGAATTTTAAGTCTGAAGCAATCTTTATTTCAGAACAGTTTCTTCAAAATATTAAATTAACATGGTGTCAGGCAATTGATCTTTTCTTATTCCTGGAAATGCGTATCAGAAGTACAGTTTCAGATGTTTGAAGCCTCATCCATTTCTGACTGTGATTTGCCAATAAATTGGGTGTTTGTAAGAAAGATTAAAGACTGATGCACAAATTATAACTGCCTAAACAATATTTCAGGCAACTTTGAGCACACAAACACCTGTTCTGGGAAAGGTAATTGGTAACAGAAAGATCTTCCCTTGTCATGAGAAAGCAGGAGGCCTGAATACCCGGATAGATTATCAGTGGACGAGTATTCTTAGACTAATGGGTCTCGATGGTATCAGGTTAACATATGCTCATTTAGAGATAGACCTTACTATAGGGGTTTTTTTTCCCCTTTTCTTAATCCATTTGAGTAAGTCACTACAATTTTTTCTGGGGTTTTAACAATTGATCTGGAATTTGGATAGCTCTGTATTTACTTATTTCCAGTTAAGAAAGTTAAATAGGCATTGTTGGCAAAGTATGGTTAAAGAATAGAGCTTTAAAATAGATTTAAATGTCTTTATGCCCTTGAATTAGACAAAGAACTTGACATCAATGAAAATGTAAGATGCAGCCTTCAGTAGAAACAGTGAAACAGTCCTCTGAATGTTTGAAAGATTTGAAATATAGGAAAATAGTCAATAGATAGAGAAGACAAATTTGCATTAGAGAATTCAGCCGAAAAAAGTATTCAATAACTTCAGCTTTTGTGTAGTGTAGTGGTGTCGTGCCAGCAACCAAGCACCACACAGCCGCTTGCTCACTCCCCCCTGGTGGGATTGGGAAGAGAATCAGAAGAGCAAAAGGAGAAAACTCTTTGCATTGAGATAAAGACAGTTTAATAAGTAAAGCAAAAGCCACGCACACAATCAAAGCAAACCAAGGAATTCATTCACTACTTCCCATCAGCAAGCAGGTGTTCAGCCATCTCCAGGAACGCAGGGCTCCATCACACGTAACGGTTACTTGGGAAGGAAAAATGCCATAACTCCGAATGTCTCCCACTTCTTTCTTCTTCCCCAGCTTTATATACTGAGCATGACGTCATATGGTATGGAATATCCCTTTGGTCAGTTGGGGTCAGCTATCGCAGCTGTGTCTCCTCCCAGCTTTCTGTGCACTCCCAGACCATCCAATGGCAGGGCAGTATGAGAAGCAGAAAAGGCCTTGACTTCTTAGCAACAACGAAAAACATTAGTGCGCTATCAATAGTGTTCCCATGACAAACCCAAAGCATAGCACTATGCTAGCTGCTAGTAAGAAAGTCAGCTCTGTCCCAGCTGAAACCATGACAAGTGGGAAATCAAGTTTGCTAGGGAGCTCTGGAAAGTCTTTCAAGACTTTGAAAGATTGACCTTCTCATTCGAATTCAAGTATTTATACTCACATAAACTCAGTTTGGAAGGAAAATCTGTGTGTGTCATGGTGAAATCCGCTGTTCAAGTTTACTGCTGAATAGGAATGAAGAGTTGATCCATTCACAAGCACTCTGGGATTTTATGCTCATTGAAATATGCAAAGGAACTTTTGATAATATTTTAGAAAATTTTCAGAACAAAATGTGCATGTGGCAGGGTTGGGGAGATGACAGAGGGGCAGATTTTTCATTATGCTATCCCTTCACTGCTCTTCTGACATTGCAGATCTGTACAGAATCATCCTCGTTCCATTTTTCTGTACTGAATGAAGGATAGGATGAGGATGGGATAGCGATAGTAGAGGATAGGATGTAAGAATGTCAAATATGTAATACATGTTGCCAAGTTCCTTCTGTCCATTACTGATAGAAACTTGTCTTAATGCAGATGTATGAAAGGAAATGTAAAAGCTTAGAATTACTGCAGCTAACAAAATCTACATTATTACAATTACAGAATCAGAGAATCACAGAATGGTAGGGGTTGGAAGGGACCTTAGGACATCATCTTGTCCAACCCCCCTGCCAAAGCAGGTTCACCTAGAGCAGGTTGGACAGGAATGCATCCAGGTGGGTTTTGAATATCTCCAGAGAAGGAGATTCCACAACCTCCCTGGGCAGCCTGTGCCAGTGCTCTGTCACCCTCAAAGTAAAGAAGCTTTTCCTTATGTTCAGATGGAATTTCCTGTGTTCGTTTGTGCCCGTTGCCCCTTGTCCTGTTGCTGGGCGCCACTGCAAGGAGTCTGGCCCCATCCTCTTGACACCCACCCTTTAGATATTTATGAGCATTGATGAGACAATTGCTTTTAATGGATTACCGTCTCAGGTGAAAAGTGTTAACGGGCATAGATTCTAGAGATAGTGTATAATGTCAGCACTGGAATCTCTCAGGAGCAGGGCATCAATCTTCAAATACCAGTATTTCAATAGAACTTCATACAACTGTCTGTCCTCCTGTAATTGATCTTGTATATTGTGTATTCCTTAAAATTTATTTTCCTATGGCATGTACAAAGTAGATTTCATTTCTTGTTTATGTGTACTCAGTTTACTCTTTTCAAATATTTTTAAAATCCATACAAAAATTATGAATTGATTTTGTACAAGCTTCTTCACTGGAAGTCTGAATTGATCAGTTCCATTATTCTCAGAATAATATTAATTTGAGACACTGATTGGTTTCTATTCTGTAAGTCAGTGTAGAAATACATAATTCTTACTGAATTTTGCCTCTGACCTAAATTGTAGCAGACTGTTCTGTTCTTATTTTATAGTTGCATCATTTGTGATCTAGTGCCTTATAATAGGTAGGAGCCTTGCTGACAGCAGAAAATAAAAGGCTTCACTTTCAGAGATCTCTGGACAGTCAATAGAGGCCCATAACATAAAAACTGACAGGTTCTTTTCCATTTCCTCCCTTTAAATATGATCAAGTTTACTAGAAATTTATGTGTAAAATTCCACCAATACAGTCAAACACATACAGAAAGCACTGATCTATCTGAAACTCTCCTGTAGTTTTCAACTTGAGCCACTTTTTTCTGTTTTGCTTAAAAAAGTTGCTGTTCAGCAGGAGATAAGATGATCTAGCAACCTCCTTCATAGACTGTAGCACTGGAATCCATGTTCAGATCATACCAACTGAGTTTTGTTTAGACAATATTCAATTAAGTGCTCTTAGATATGTATCAAACCTTTTTTTTTTTATCGTGTCTTAATGATATCATACCATTTTGATGGCTAAAAGAGGGCCTGTAACACTCAAAATTCCTTTAGGTTGAAAGATGTCAAAAGAAGAAACTGGTCAACCACAAGAACACACTTGGAGACCTTTCTGTGCAACAACAGTGAGAAGATATTCCAGTCTCCACCCTTTAGTAAAAATAGATGGAATCCCTTCCTTTTTCTTCTCAGAAGACAAATAGTATTCATTCAAATATACTGCATGGCCACCAACAGTGATGTAGACAGGCATAATGTAAGAAACGTGACAGGTAGATCTTACTTTCCATGGATTATCCAACTGCTAGTTTCTTTCATTTTGTCTTACTGATCTTCAATAGGAACTAACTTTTTTTTTTTCTCGTGTATCATAAATTATTCTTCTGCATCCTGGCCATGTAAGGTCACAAGTGCTTTTCCCTCATCCTTATTTGCTTAAAATAATGAACCCAAGGAAGCTTCAGTCCTAGGAGAAAAATCATAGTCCTGTTTTCCTGCTTCGTAGTACCCTGAGAGGAAGCAGGAGTTAAAACTCTCCAGACACAGATCAGAGGATTTCCTCTAAGAGTTCTAATTCCAGAGAAAGAAACATATTTTTTTCCTGTTAAATTGGATAACAAAACTAAGGCGTTAGTTAAAATACTCAGCTTGCTTTCTCCCTGTTTTTTTTTTGTTGTTGATTGGGGTTTGGAGAGGGTTTTGTTGGTTTTCTGGGTTTTTTTTGGGGGGGGAGGGGGGTGTTAGTGGGTTTTTTTGCATCTTCTTATTACTCCGCTTCACAGAGAATAAAGGGGAATAATTTATTAGGCATTTCCTGAACCTCTTCAGGTTCAGGAGCACTCAAGGAGCTTTGTATCTCCTGATATCAATTAAGTTACTTTTAGCTTTATCAATTAAAACTGTAATGTCTCTGCAGCTTTTTTGGGGTCGATACACAAGTCAATGAATTGATAGATTGTCAGTGCTCTCTTTTAAGACTGGCAACCACTTGCATTACCCACACACACACAAAGAAGTTGGAATGAAACAGACCGTCGCTAGCAATGGAAAATCTCACCTCAGGCATGAAGAGAAACCACAGAAAGCTGTAATTGTAACATTTGGAGATGACCTTCAGATCTGTTGGTTTATTTCTGCAACAACAGCTGATGTTTATGCTGTGTGGCCTCGTATCATTAGAACTGATACACATCTGTTCCATATTTCATCATCTGGAAAGGTCAATTAAAGAGAGTAGCCCAAAATGGTAGATTTAGTTTCTAACAGCAGTGTAGCAAGGAAGTAGTAAGTAATCATGGGTACATCTTAAAATAAAATTAGGGAGCAACTTAATAGATTAAAACTCAGCTCATCCTTATATGCTGCCATTTGAGACCATTTCTAATTATTTTTTCCTACTAGTTTTCCAGTGGTTTTTTGTTTTCTCTTTTCATTAGAGACTTCTCGGTCAAATTCTTTACTCATTTATACCAGTGTAAATCTGGAACAAGTCCTTTACATTTAATTGAATAATTCTTGATTTGCTTTAGTGAGTCTGAGAAAAGAATATGATCCTTTTTCTTTAGTAGTAACCAAACTGTCCTTCTTAATTTTGAAACCACGCTGAATCAAGCTTAGGTAGAAAAAAGTCTCCAAAGTTTGAATAGATTAAGTGTTCTTATTAGGAAAAGACATCCATTAAAGAGGACAGTGTTCTGCCTTCCTACTTGGTAGGAAGGTGTTGCACTGAAAGGCCTGGGATTTTAAATTACCTGCCAAATAGAATTTAACTCTGGATGCCTCAAAAGTAACCTGATCCTGCAACAGGAGTAAAAGAAATCAGTTGCTTTTATATTGTGTCTTCCTAACAGCAATCACTGAGGAAGACTTTGTGCTGTACCTGCAGACAGCTCTGTGGTTTGTTGGTAACAAGATTCATTGGTCCCCCAAGATTTCTTTAGTGGCTGCTGCCCAACAGCACCATGAGTCCCAGCATAATGTCATGGCTGTGGCTGTTCTGTGGTCCCCAACGCTGCCCCTCAGCAGCATGAAATATCATTAGTGATCAGAAGGCAATCAAAGCGGGGTATTATAGGGACAGAAAAAATGTGCAATGTGTATTTTCAGAAGAAAGATCATAAAGTAAAATTGTTCCGATTTTGAACTGTCAATGAAAATACAGGCTGTAACTTACCTTCACTGTTTCTCCTCTTGTTTTCCTGCAAAGTTTCTATATAGGTTGCTGTATCTTCCAGCCCTCCTTCCAAGCAGATTGTAACTGTTGTCAGTAAAGAAGAAGAAATACGTATCAGCATATTTGGCAGATAACATTTTCAGTAGGGAATAATCATTTTAGGAGACCTTCTTCTGCTAACTGACTTTAAGGAGTTTCCCTACTTTCCTTTGACAGAATCTCAGCTTGGTTGCCCAAACTCTGAGCCTTCCCAGACATTAATTACATACAGCATTTCTAAAGCAGTTTTCCTTCCCAGAGGCATCACAATCATACAGGAATTGTTTTGTCTTTCCTAGAAAGGATCTATTTATTTTCTATGTTTATTAGCTGTTTTTAAAGCAGGCACCAAAGATCCTAATGAAAATTGGTTAGGACCTCTTAAGACCCTTGTACCCAAAGGTCATAAAAGTTTAAATGAAAAGGTTGCTTCTATTTGAACCACCAAAGTAAACTACTCAAGTAGAAATTATGTCACTTGAAATAGAAAGTCATTATTTTGACGGTGCTGCATAAGCATGCCAGAACTTCATTCAAAATAATTTTTAAAAGTACAGTTTCTGTGGACTGTGCTACACATTCCCCCATAGAGCAAAGTATGTTAGGAAATTCCTATGCAGAACTAGGAAGAAAGAGCAGTGGGCAGATCCTTTAGGGGCTGGTGGATCAGCAGGTCTTTATATGACAAAATTCACAGATCCACTGATCAACAGTTTTAAACCGGAGCTATTTCATCATCTTCATTGCTTGGACTAGTAGCAATTATTTAGGTCTTTGAGAACAGCCATCACCCCCAGATTTAGAAAGATGGATTAATTCTTCTGACTTTTGCTGCTGAACTGTGCTACTCCATTCCTGTAACAACTACACAGAATGGGTTTTATCATGAGAGAGGGACCAAAATTACAGGGCATTGTTAAAGTTCTTTATTATTAATTTATTGCTGTACCTTTCGTATTCTGAAAGTTTATTTTCTTGTTGCTGTTACAGCGACGTCCAAGCAGATGGCCAGCAATGAAATTCAGAAGAGGATCTGGACATCCTGCCTATGCTGAAGTGGAACCAGTTGGAGAAAAAGAAGGGTTCATCGTATCAGAGCAGTGCTAAAATTTCTAGGACAGAACACCAGTACTGGCCTACAGGTGTAAGACATTTACTTTGCCTCTCTTTAAAGAAAAGGAGCTCTAAGCTGCTGTAGCCTGATAGAAAGAAGATTTTGGATAAGCTTTGTCCAAGAAGAAAACCTATCTAAGATACCAGATTACCACTGCACAGTAGTTTTTGTTAGTGGACTGAGACACAATGGTTCGTGCAGAACACTTGTCAGTGGACACCTACGGTATCAGAACTGTGGCACAAGTGCCATGTTACTGGCTTTAGGTATGGGGATGCACAGTAATCAAAAATATAATAAAGCTTTGGTGCACAAGGGTATTACCCTTTGCTTCAAGTGTTCTTCTCTGGTATCTCAAAGACTGAGTGACAAATCTGTACCCTTTCAGCGCATAGAGCACTGATCAGTGTTCACAGGTGATTGAGAAAAATATCTCAATGCAGGTAAAGAAGAAAAAAACCAATTTTCCAGTACTTCTACAAGTGGAATAATGGATGAAATACACTCACTTTTCAATTCTAAATTAACCTACCCACCTAACTGAGCAAATCACAATGTATATGCTTTCCAGGAGTAGTACAATGTTCTTGTACATTGCTGATTACTATCCTTCTAAACAGCTCATGATATACAAATTGGTAAGAAATGAAGACGACAGAGAATTTTCACAATGGTGAAATTATTTTATTTCATGGGAGTTCACAATGAAATTGGGCTGATTTTCAGTTTCGGTGTTCACTAAAAATTAACTACCAGGTTTGTTTCAAGGGTTATCTTTCATTTCTGAGCAGTAGGCTGAAGTAAAGCAACAGATCCTTTTAGCTGCCAGAGATCTTATGGACCATTTCTTAGGCAATGTGATACGAAGAACAAGATTTTAAACAAATGGGTTTCTATCCTTTGCCATTTCATTGCAAGTCTTTACTGAGAAGCACCACAGACTTCAACGCACCCCTTCCAGAGATTCAGATACAAGTGTTATTGAACCCTGCTGATTCATACAGTGATTTTGTTTAATGCACATAGTAGTTGCATAAATATATATAAAAATATATTTTTTTTTATAGCTAACACAAGGCGGGCTCTTGTGACTGTTAAGACTGCATTTTTGTCATCCAGACAAAGGAAATGGATTGCATTACTGCATATTTCCACTGAGTTGTAAAATAATCCTTAATATTAGAATATTTTTATGTTGTGTAGGGAAGGTGGTTCATGTAGTTGCAGTGCCATATCCTTTCTGCCTATTGGAACCACTCTTTCTTTAATATTGACCCTTTCCCTCCCTGTATAGGGAAAGACAAGACTATAAATTCACACCATCAAAAACAGTTACGCCTTTCATGGAAGGGATTAATATACACTGAGACCCAGATCTTCCATGAGGAGTGGGAACCTAAATACTTTGATGATCTGGACCTAAGCTATTAAAATATTAAATTCAGGTATTGTATGTACATTTCATTGTAGTCCTTGGCAATCAAATTTTTTACATACTGTATCAGGCACTTGAATCATTTTAAAGTGAGGTATACAACATTAGCAGTTTCGGATCTCAAGCAGTTAAAAAAAGTTGTAGATACCACCTTAATAGTACAGTTATTTACATTTCTTGCTGATGCTTATATGGTCTAAATTTGATTACTTAATACAGTTTAAAAAAAAACAAACATGATTTTTACTTGTTATTTTGTTCAGTAAATAATACAATACTGTATTTTCTGTATTCTTTTATTTTGTGTAACACACTTTTATTTTCATCTGTTTTAAATCATATAGCGTGAGATTGAAACTGCTCAAAACTTAACTGGTATTAATCTGAAGGTACTAACAAACACATTGTCTTGAAGCCTGGTGAAAAGCCCGTGGCAAGTATTCATTCAATTTGTCTGGGTCTGCTGAGTCATGTTTCTAATAGACTGGGATTAAATTGCAGGCTGTTAATTCCGATAGCAATAACCAAATGTATGCACATATATATCTGGTGACACTCATTTTTATTAAATAAAAAGGTATCAGTGCACATCATTTAGACACGTATTTGGTGTGCAGTACTTATCATTAGTTTTTCCAGGAATCTTGGAAGTCATCAGCTAGGGTTCATTGGCCAAATGAAGCAATTGTAAAGCTTCCATTTGAGGCACGCTGGAATCCTGTTTGAAATCATTTTTATTTCAGAGCACATCTTGGCAAATTATACTGAGAAATTTACAAAAATCTACACAGTACTGCAATAAGTTCAAGGGATATTTCATATAAGTAAAGAATATTTATATTATTATGGGTTTACAGGTCTGCACTTTGGCTGATTCACTCACGTTTTTCACGTTTTTGTCCGTGTATGTAATACATGTCATGCAATGGAACTGTCAGAATGTTTGTAACATGATTAGACAAACACGACAACAATTTTAAAATCCAGTATTTTGATTATTTTTGTTTTAAGGCCCTCTTGCACAGCTGAAGGATGTTTAATAGTATTTGCAAACTAACTTAAATTTCATACTCCTTCGTAAAATAATAGCAATTATTTTTTTTCATTCCTTGTCCACCGCCTCTCATCATTTGGTGGCAGATTTCACTGGTCTATGGGGAGCATCATAGTGTACTTCTTTTGATTTTTGCCATTATGTTATATGCTATGGATTATAACATGATGAGTTCCTGGGTTTATTTAATAAGCTTGATAGGCATATGCTTATGTCTGATAAGAACTGATATCTGAAGAGAAAACCTCCTGCATACTAATGGATGTATAGTGTCTCATTGGTGTCTGCTTTGATATATTCTGTGGTATGTGCTATTTATCCCAGTAGGCAAAAATTAATTAAGTAATCTGTCGCTGTTTTGTAATTCCATCTAGTTTTCTAATTTTTTAATAATTAAAATTGCCACATTAAAAATTATACAAATATTAATCTATAGGTGTGATGAAATATTGCAATTAACTAAGAATCCTATTCTTATCATTTTATAAAGCCCCATGTTAATTGATCCAGATGAAAAAAGTGTCATGTAACCCCCTCTCAGAGATCCAGCTCATATGTTGTTCGACAATTCATAGAGATTTCCCTCCAGGTCTCTGAAACAGTGGCTTCACTAGCGTTCCCACTCATCCTTCATTTGAAACTACTTCAGAATATTTCATTTGTTTAAATGCTTACTTACAGAGTCATTTATTCTAAAAGTTATTTTAACTCAAACTTTTCTGTAAATTTGTATATCTAATGCATGTAATGATTGCAAGACCTCCCAAAATTATCATTTCTTATTATTTTCCATTTTAGCGTTAAATGTTCCATAACACCTAACACTCTCAGTGCTATGCTTCAGCTCAGCCTGTTTCACAGAGAAAAGGAAAATTTGAACTACAAGGATTCAAAACACATCACTCTCTAAATCTCAGTAAGATGAAACTACATGCATCACACAGCTATTGTTGAAAAAAGACCCTTAGATTTGTAAAATTGTACTTAGACATTAAGAAATGCTGGAACTGCAGAAGAAGTGGAATTGTAATCTCACTCCCATGTACATGCAGATGATGATGTGGTCTTATTTAATTGCCTGCCATGTTTCTCAGTGCACCCTGTGACGCCTTTGGACATAGAGAATGCAGGCTGTTCATAAGAAGCAGCTGTTCTGTATCTTTCCCCTCCTTATTTTGAAAACCTTTGGGAGCCAAATTAAATTTCCACAAGCTGAACAGAGTATTTGACTTTGCAAATTTCACCATTTTTCCTTCGTCCACAGAGTTCATACCATAAAACTCACTACACAAGTATCTGAGCCAACTGAATAGCTGAATCACTACTTTGCCATCCAAATGCGGACAGCAATGGAAAAGGAAGCGGTGAGCCAGTTTGGCAGTGAGCAGGGAAGACATTTTCTTTACAGAAGAGTAATAAGACTTCCAAGTAAAACTTGAGAATATTTCTATATTCTGTTACAGCACCTCTTGGATAAGCAAAAGAAACTGTAAATGACAAAATCCGTCTTTTTTATTTGTAGGGAACTTCTAAACAAGATTCTGCAAGCAGTTGTCATGAGCTGGCAGTATTTCACGTAGTAGGTGGGTGACTAAGAGCATGCAGACTACCCCATGTTGGTTCATGTTCCAGCTCACAGACCATCAAAGGAAAAATTCACTTTGAGCGCATACGGTAGCTGAAGCAATGGCTATGTTATTATTTTCTGACACCAGCAATGGAGCTTGGCATGAAGGCAAGATTTGGCATCCACCTAGAAGGTGCCTCAGCTGCACAAAATCATAGTGCCTACAGCCGTAGTAGTAGCCATTAGGAGAAGAACCGGAATAGAGCGCAAATTCAGGTTGGATCAACATTTTTGCTCTTGTGGAATTTATTGCTTCCAGTGAGGAGAAAGAATAGCAGCAAGCACTGTTGTCCAGAGTAAGATCATTGGAGTCCTTATACGCGTGCACCTCCTTGCAGACAACTACTTGAAGCTTGTAGCCTAAAAATCTCCAGAATGAAAAGCTACTGAGTGATAATGTAACATTCACCCTAATTCTCACATTTTAGACAGAGACTTCAGGAACGGATACCTGCTACTGCTTTTCTTTATGGATGTAATGGTAAGTTGGGTTTGGGTTTGGGGGTTTGGGATTTTTTGGAGTAGGAGGAGGAGAAAGGAAAAATGCAGGAGAGAAGGGTGTGAGTATCCCCAGATATTCTAGAGGCAGAGCAAGAAACCTTATGTACAGCCTTGAAAGCATCAGTACCATGTGCCACTGGCACTGAGTGAGAACACATGAGGTCTTCCTTCATGTCCAGCTCCATAATTTAAAAATCAGAAATGTCACCAGAACCACTAGCTTCTGTCTAAATCTGCAGGGGTCCATATTTCATTTGATGGAGGGTTTATGTCACTCCATAGGGAAAAAAGTTTGAACTGCAACCAGCATTTTGAGGTGGAACAGTGTGCCAGTAGTGCTTTACCAGCACCAGTGGCAAAGCAGGATACAGCTTGCATAAAACTGAAAGTGAAAAATGAGATTAATTTTATCCAGAACAGCCAATATCTCTATGGCTGAAGCACTGATAAAATATTCAGGTTTGTGGGCTGATTCGACTTGATTTAGACAATATCATAATCCCAAAGCTGGCTTTTAACTATCGGCTTATTGTCAAATCTTAGAACTGTTCCTTGACTTTTTAATTTTTTATGGAGATGAAAACAGCTGAGGATGCCAAGCAGAAATAAAGTATCTTTCTTATAAGAAGAGAGTCTCATCTCCTGACATAGTTGTCTCTGGACTAGAGTAGGGATCTCTCTACAGGTTATTTCAGTGGGTCTCATGCTGACTCTACTGTCTTTATCAGGATGTTTCATGCTTTTCAATGCAATTCTCTGTCTTTTGAAAGATTTTTGAATATCTGTCTCCTGCCTCACTTTTTTATTGTCTTTTTGGTTCTTCACCCCTGATCTAATGCTGCTTTCTCACTACTTTGCTTTCTTGCACTCCTGTAAGCCCTGAATTACATGCCAAAATGGTCACTTTCAGTGTCACTGAAAATAAGCCTAAGTCTGAAGAAAGGCCCGCTTGATTTTTCTTCTGTACATGGGTTCTGGTTAATACAACTATCTGAAGGTAGGTTTTCCTGTTATTGACTGAATTCTTTCCACAGGAGTTAGCAACCTAAATTCTGAATCTCTTGGAAACTTTTTGTTTAGACATTTTGATCAAACAAACTACTGGTCTCTTCAGTGAAAAACTTGTCCCAGATAATTTTTTTAAATCAGCAAAAGGACTTTAAAAGCAGGCCTCAAGACATTACTTTTAATTACATCCATTTAACTAAGCAGATATTTTTGCCCAATTAATTAATATAGATGCCTGCTTCTCTGTTGTCTCTCTGGGAAGATAATGTTTAGGGATATTAATTAAACCCTTCCCATGCAGTTTGCATTCTTTCCATTGGAGTAGCTCTTATTAAAAAAAACAAGGCGGCTGGGGCTTTAATTGCTAATGTTAGTCTGACAGAGACTTAGTTTATTGACTGCTTGGGTGGCACAATGTTTCCTCAGACACCTAGAAGCTATTAGTAATAAATATCACTTGCGCCTGTCTAGCTTGCTTTGGACTGCTGTTTTTATTGCTAGGTCTTTTTTTTTTTCAATTATTTCAATAAGCGTAATTAAATTTTGTTTTGGGAGATAGCAAACGATACTGTGATCTGGTTGTCGCCTTTGACTACACATCAGCAACGGTGCCCTTTTATCTAAGTTTTTCAGCTTAAAGCTTTTCAACTCTGCCTTGCCCGTGAGGACATCAGGATCACACCACACACCCCACACCCTCGTTTTAGTGACAAAATGCAGCTTTCCAAAGGAAGGAAATGGTGTGCCTTTCATAAACATGTGGGTATTTTACAATGGCCTCTTTCCAGAAGGAATCCTGTTCCTAGAGAGATGAGCCTGGCAGTCTAGATTACAAACGGAGTGTGACTAAAAATAACTAACTCTGCAAAACATAAACCACGTGCAGCTGCAGTGTCACCGGATGAAAATACCTCCAGTGCTCATCGGCCTCCGGGCTGGGACCTCGGCCCAGCCACAGCCCCTCAACAACGTGGGCTGGGGGACAAGGAGAAGGCAGGGCAGGAGATGCCTGGAGGACTGCGGGTGCCATTTCTGTCCAGAGAGCTAAGAGGCAGCGGGCACCTTCGCTAAGACTTCCACTCTCCAGAAAATGAGGGCGACCTCATGCCACCTCCTTCCCTGTCAGCGCTGAGCATGAGCAGAGGGTCTCCTCAGCGGGAGACCTCCTCCTCAGGAGAAGGGTCTCCTCCACCAGGAAAGGGCGGCAGGGTGAGATGGGAAGCGTGAGCACAGCCTTGTTTCCGTGCAGGATGGCACCGTGCAGCCGCACGCTTGCACCCACTCACGCTCACCCACTTCTTCCAGCTGCTGTCAATCTGCATTTTGGATTTCAAGTGTCTTCTCAGTGCAGGGCCTAGAGTAGTGAGCAATGGGGGTAATACAAAAACAACACTCTGTTACCATGGAAGATGACATGAAGTCATTTCATTCTACCTCACTCTGCGTCTCCCGCAGCACCAATGTGCATCCTGCTGTGAGGACCTGACAGATCTCCTCCCAGCACTTTGTCCTCGTTGCCTGAGGTGCGGGTGAGCGTGTCAGCGAAAGGTGGCAAGTGCTCCAGGCTTGACTTGGCCTGCAGACTGCTGCCTAGAGGCAACCAGCCATGACAAGGAGCCTGGTGGGAGCTGACAACCAGTCTTTTAGGATGTAGATTTTCTTTAGTGAAATGACTTTGGTATGTACAGTTGTTTGACACATCTGACTGGTGTTGGCTGAGTTATCCTACACAGCGGTGACCTCGAGGGCTAGAGCAAAGAGGAGCATGTGGCCTATCTTTAACACTAGCCAGGAGCAATGATCGCAGCAGAGAGCTCAGCAGCCATCTCCACCTATACTCAGAGCTAATGGTGATCTCTGACCCCTCTTAGAGACTAAGCCTAGCAATCAGATCATTTGACCATGACAGAAGCGGCTTTCAGCCTGGAAGGCATATGGAGTATCCTCATCCACAAAAGCACCCCAACTAATAGCATATACATTAAGCTTCCCCAACCCTTTTCTACAGAAGCTGCTCCTCACCCCGGTGCAGAAAAGATGCAAGGTTCTTTGGCCCCAAAAGAGCGAGTGAGCGTGGGATGGGATTAGTCAGTGCCCAAATGTAAAAGGTCTGTGCCAAGGGATGAGGGATGTGCTGGGTCCTGGCTTCTGCTCTCAAAAAAACTCCAAATTGTGGAGGAAAAAAGAAAAGGGGGAATGATATTTAAATACACTGAAAAGCATCTTTGTTAACCGTCCCACTGACCTCAGTGACCAAATGAAGAGCGTCCTTGAAAAGCTAGATCCCAAATCGGCTATTTCTATGGCAAAGCTTTAGTTCCCTCCTACTGACATTAAATTGGAATATGGAAACTGAAGAATCATCCACTGGCTACTGAAATGCCCAAAAATAGGGTGCTTCAGCTGACTGACACCTCCTAGAGAGGTAAAGGGATGCACGTCTGGAGAGAAAGGAGAGCTCAACGGGATGCCCAGCCACCGTCTTGAAACTTGTGAATACCCAAATCAGCTTAGACACTCTGCTGTTTCCTGCTTTCCTCCTTTAGAGCAGATACATCAGCTACTCTAATCTGCAGGATGGCTTCCCCTCTGCCTCTACACAGCAGCCAGGAGCCCACCACTTCCCAAAAACCTTCCAACCAAAACATAACCAAAAGAGCTCAGCTAATTCATTATAGCACTTGAAAGGAAAGGATTACGAAAAAGTCTTTGACCCGGTGATCAACCAAAGGCCTGGGGGAGGGTGTGCTGGTAGATTTGAAATGAGAATTATTGGATGACATTAGCATGGCATTCTTGAAAATAAAGAGCAGATTAAGCATCTGTGTCATAGAAGCATTACAGCCTAAATGGAACTAATGCCATGAAAGATAAGTGCTGCTTTAGCTATTGCTCTTTTTTTTTTTCCTTCTAAGGGGTTATGTAATGCAGTACACAACTTTACTCAGGATGATAATTTGTATCATGCTCATGTATGACTTTGGCAGAGACACAATCGCTTACAGGAAAACATTGCCGGCAACCAGTAAAGATCCCGGCATTGAAACACACGTGATGACTGCATTAGAAGGGAAAACAGAAATCCAGCTCCCACAGGGAATTTTCTGGTCTGATGCCTGTCCACACAGCCATCGATGGGGGAGCAGGTTGCTGTGGAACTGAGCGCATCCTCACAACAACAGCCAGTTGGTGAAGTGCTCGCTGGGAGCACGGCCGGGGAAGCAGCTGACAGCTGGTCATCGGCACGGGAAAAGGCAAGAGGCTGGGCTTCAGGAGGAGGGGACATGTGCCACCAGCTCGCCTGCCTCGAGAGTGTGGCACCCCTTATTCTTAAACCTGAATTGTAATGGAGGCCCTGTAACTCCTCTTAAGGAGAGGTCAAACTCTGTGTCATTACACAGATATTACACAAATGACCTCCTAAAATCAAGTCAGCACAGCCTCAGCCCGGTAATATCAAAGATATACTGCATCATGTACCCAGCTAGCTCATATCTATCTGAATTGAAACTATCTGAATGGGCAGAGGAAGGTCCCATCTGCTCACCTCTTACCATGGAGCAGCTCTAACCAAGTCCTTTAGAGGCAGAAGATTCCTACTGCAAAGCTTGAGCTTTCCAGTGCTCAAGTTTATCTTCTCTCCTCTGCTTTTATGGGGACAACACTACAAACTGAAAAGTACAACCTTATTTCTGGAGTGCTAATAAGAGCTCCCAGGCTTTAGAAGTTTTATTGTCCTTTTAATAGGCGAGCAAGGCAAAGTGGGAGTATGGGCAGGTTAATGCATACAGGAGAAATGTGGGTAGAAACACCAGGAGAAAGCAGTGTCTGATTCAATATCAGACTCAAAAATCCAAGTGCAATTTGAACAGCAACAGCAAATCTGAGCATTCTCCATTTCCACCCTTGCCATGTGCCAGAAAGCAATGAGATCTCTGTACAGGACAACAATCTTGGGAGGACTCCTGAAGTACTGGCTGCAAACAGAGCCAGGCTTTCAAGACCCATTGGCAGTCTGTTTTATTGTTAATAACTCAAACAACTCTGTTTCCAAACATTGTCATCCAAGGGTTAGTCTTTTATCTCAACAGAAAAAAAAAAAAAAAGAGAACTGCTCTTTCCTTGTAAGATTTTCCTTGTATTGAGCATATACTGACCAGCAAATGTCACTTTATTTCCACCGCTCTCAAATGAAATTCGAAACTCAACGTTGCCAGTTTAATTTTGTCAGAAGCACTAACTGGGTCCAGGATAGGCTTGTTAATTCTTGAGTGGGGATCCATCTTGCAGCCCTGAGTATTGCAGAAGTTGTTTCCACTCAGCGGGCAATAATCAGACTACGAATACTAAATGGAGAGACGGACTTCTAATGCTCCAGGACTGCTGTACTGACGACAAATGGGAATTAGAAAAAGTAATCCTCTTTCTCATTTCAATGGAACTGGAAGTGAGATAATGCATCTGGCATATAGATTAATAAGAACTAGGGCAAGGAAAATGCTAGATTTGATTATGGACTTACAGATAGCTAAGTAAATTTCTAAATTAGTCAGTTTACCATAAAATAGAATCTCTCACTTTAGTTAAATTGAACACAAGGGAAGAAATTTATCTGGGAGGAATTCAGTGTAAGCCTTTGAATTCTGTTAAAGCTTCTGTTAAAAAAATATAGAGTAAAATGAACTTGTAAGTTTACTAATTTAAAATACATTAATAAAAGTTATACCTACTTTGTTACATATTGTAGTCAAATCCTTTCATCTTTTGACAGAGGAGCCAGCTATCACAACAAAAGTCTTTTTTTCCTCTGCATACAAATGAAGCAGTGTTGCATTTATATTCTTCTGTCCATTTAATTTCTGAGGGTTTTTTTCCTTTTTATTTACCTTTTTTTTTTCCCCCAACGCTGCCAAGTGTTATGAATTAATCTCTTTTTTTTATGCTATATTAAACAAATACATGATACGTAAAACTCCATTTCTTTGTTGCTTACTAGTTGGTTACTTGTGGAAGGAAAGCACCAAAAATGACTTTGTGGAATCCTGGTCTGGCATTTTCTGATGGAAACCTTGGAGGTGTATCTTAAAATATTTTCCGAAAAGTGTCCAGCAGCATAGCAGGCCAAATTCATATTCATAAGCTCACGCCATGGATGAATATGACCATCAGTTACATTGCCAACTTCAAATGAGATGTGGTGATCCACACAGCTGAGGCTCTGAACCAAGAACTCGACAAGAAAAAAATCAATAAAATTCTCTTTAGAAATTATCATCCTGAACTAATGTAGACTCATAATACAAAGCATCTGGTAAGAGTGTCATTGTGAATATCCATATCTTTCGTCCCTGGTAATTCCAAACATAATTATTTTGTTTTATAGGATATGAACCTAATTGTATCCTTGCCTAAATATTAGCCTGGAAAAATCATAGCTGGGCTTTGAAGGTCAATAAGACTGTTTTCCTCCCCATACATCAGCTCCAGTAATACAGGTCACATAAGGCTAAAAGCTGATGTCAGAGGTCTGGGCAGGCGGATTGTTTTCCTTTTCTGCCTTGAGTAATACCTGTGCATTTTGATTTCCCTCGGTGGATTTGCTCACATCTAACACACGTCCAGAACTGAGCTGCAGGAAACAGTCTGCTGATGAGGTGTGAGCCGGGGTACAATCCAGCTCGCTCACTTTTACTGCCTTGGCAAATTTTGCTGCCTGGAGTGAACAGATTATTATAAACCCATCCTACTTAACCGTATATATTAATACATAGATGAACTAAACAGGGAACCAAATTTATTGAATAAGATGGGGTCATTTTTACACAAGACCTTATCATGATCCAGCCTTACTTAAAACAATAAAAGTGCAGGAAAAGCATTATACATTGTTAATAAGGTTTTCAGACAAGCAGAAGTAACTGGAATGTCCTGATGATCTGATTCATAAAATTCACTGCTTGCATCTATAAAGTCTAATAAATGTGTTGAACTATAAATTCTCCTTTTTTATCTATTCACTTTCATTATAAGCAGACATATCAGGCTGAGCATTTCATGGTGATTATATATTGCAATTCTCAGGTGGCTAAAGTCACAGGGCTTTTAGTGTCATGGCTTTTAAAACTGCCAGGTTTGCTATAACTAGCCTGTAATAAAAGGCCTATTACTTAGTTGAACAATATGAGGCCCAGAAGATACGACGTGTTGAGTACCTCAGATTCCCACACATACTGCCCAATAGGTGCTAAGCTCTTTGCAGTATTGGTTTCACTGGTAACAAATAAAATACATGTTTATCAATGTAGAATTTGGTCTTGGTATAAAACAAAGGTTGTCATCTGTTCTTTTCCTTCCAACACAAAAGAGCATGAGAGGGACACGATTGCAATGTATACGTACTGCACGATATTTGCCCCCACGCACTCCTTTCAGTTCTACTGCAACACATTTTTCTAGCCACAGTCATTAGTGGGCTCAAACACTCTCAGTCCTTCTTGTTATTAACACTAGCTGTGATTAAGCTTGGGGTGTCGCAGGCCTTTTTGTGATTGCTATAGATTGTTAGTCTCAGGCAATTTGGCTTTTATCTCAAGGTTATTTCATGGTTGCTGTAATAGAGCTATTGCAGACATGCTGATGAGTTTTAGCTACTCTTCCTACCATAGGCTTTCATTCGTTCCAGTTCCCCCCAAACAAAATCAAAACATCAGCTTGTCCAGAAAAGATGAAATTTGTAATTGCTATGATAGAAATACACCTCACTCCTATTGTTTTATAGAACAACTTTCAAAAGCACTTGCTAAATCTTGAGAGTGAAAAAAACCCAGAGCTTTCAGTTTTGACCCAAGTTCACAGCCAATGAAACCAAAGAATGAGTATGCAAATATTTATGTTAGCGATTTATGCTACCCCTGTTTGTTCTCACCATCACATCAAGTCTGAAACCACAAAGGACCACTAAACCAACTGGTGTACCTCCTACATATCTGTGGCCAATGTACAAGTGTTTACCCCTCAAGTGAGCCCAGTCACATCAGTCTGTCCAAAATCTGTAATGGTTGCCACTAAACCATATTTTCTCCTAGGTATACCATCTTAACATGAAGTCTTTTTGATAATTGAAGGATACAGTGCACTTTAAAGGCATTTCATACCTCAGGAGTATGGTGATAGACACCATCAATGCAACTCTCTCTGAACTGGTACGTCCATTGTGTGGAAAAGCATCACATAGAGAAACTACACTGCCAAAACCATACAGCTCTGTCAGATCCTGTTGCTGGCGAGAACACTTCCCCCACAGTGCAGCAATTGTGCCTCAGCAACCCCATCTACTGTCCCCAACATCACCCGAAATGTACAGATTTCCAACTGCAGTTGGAAAGCAGAGCTGTTGTATAAGGAAATCCAGGCAATACTGTAGTTTATACTGAATGTCAGAGGGACTGCCACAGCATGTGTACTCACGTTATATTCAGCCCTGAGGGCAGATCAAACTCAGGGCAGAAGCAAAACCACCACAGCACTCTTCACTCAGGCACGTGTGAGGTCGGTGCTTCCACCTGCAAAGAGCCCAGCACAGAGCATCTTGCTTAGGGAAGCGTCTTTTTACTTTGAGTTTGTAGAAGAACTGGTACAATGGAACAAAATTATTTAGTTACTTATATAGTACTATATACTACAATTATTTAGTTACGTATAAATACTATGCCAAAGTTACTACTTTGTTAATTTTCCCCTATCACTGGTTTATACTCTAAGAAACTAAACTGGCATAAAAATTCCACGTCAGATGCAAGACAGGTCGTGTGCTCTCCTGACTGCTGGTTGATGGCATATTTCAGCTAGCAAAAAGGAGATTTACGGTAATCTTTGTCAACAGCATCTCTTAACTGTGCAAGTGCAATTAATTGCAACTTACAGAAGAAATCTTGACCCTTACATTTTGATTTTTAAGCTTTTTTATTCTTTTGTTTGAGCTTACTCTGTTGTTTCCATTTTTTTTAGTTGTAAGTGTCAAGACTATAAATAACGCTGGGTATGATACAGGGAAGCAGTGGGAAGTGGGATGGAAGCAGTTTATCGATTTACTAACGACACATAATTACCCAGCAAATGTGTAGTTATCCTGAATTCAGGATACAATACCAGCAATGCAATAGATAAACACAACACCAGACACGTACAAAATATTAATAAACACCGAATTTGTAACACCCTTCTATAGCTAATCCCTGAGGTGCGAGTCCCTGCCTTTTGCACCTAGTACTGTCCCTGCATCTTTTCAAGATGACGCCTTTTTTTCTGGACACTCTCTTCATAATGCCCAGGTCACTGTTCAGTCAGGGTAAGGGAGCCTTAAGCAAACATTGTCATTGTTAGTTTGCTGTTTGTGTTATCAGTTTTGGAGCAAACATCCTCCCAGAATAGACAGGTTTTGATATTCTATTCATATACAAGGTTTACATTCACATGGTTACCGGATCATCTGTTGTCATCTGGGCCACGTTATCAAGAGGAGGCAGGGAAGATTTTCTGACACTGGTATATTATTTTTTATTATTATTTTTCTATTATTATTGTTACTCTGCATGTTGTATGTACTTTTGTAGTTCTTGTTACCCTGAGCACCAAAATCCTTTAAAGTGTTAGAACTGGGTCCCTAAAAATATGTCAATTTAGCTTGATGGCAAATATCTTTGGGAGAGAAGAAAGGATGCTAGGCACTGAGATTACAAGAAATTGTCCCAAGTGGCATCAGAATCAGTGAGAAAATCAGAAAAAGGGCCGTAGTCTCTAAATCTCGTTCTAAGAGGCCAGTAATGCAAGAATCCTTTCTCCCTTCACTCTCCTCTGCTGTGATTGTAATGGTTTTATCTTTCATAAACTTATTTAAAAAATTTTGTAGCCAAATAGGATGATGCAATTCATTTTTTACTTGGTTGGAAAAACAGGAAAAGTCACTTCGTAATTTATGCCTATAATGCATATTACAGACCTCATACACTGCAAGTAACTATTGTTATTTACAGTAGGATCAGTCTCCATTATTTCGCAGAGAGCCAGTTACCAACCCCATAGGAGTATTAATAACTGCAATATGTATGACTATTGACTAAGCACAGGAAAAGTAGAAGTCAAGTGGCATGTGAAACTTCCTGATGTAGGAAAGTTTAGCACTGTTACTAGATGACCAGTTATACCTCCAGCCAGAAGAAGTTAAAGCTCACAGAGCCGTATGAGTCTTCATTACGTTCCTTTGGAGTTTCCCAGAACTGTGTTTAAAGTCTTGGTGCCATATTGTGAACAAATCAATTGCAGGATGAAATCAGAGCTTGAGCTAGTCGCTTACAAAATGAAATCAAAATTACTTCTAGTTCTAAAAGCTTTGGATATGTTGTTTAGATATGTTACATATAAAGCTACAGCTGCCAAAGCAAGGCAGTCTTGATTGTTATATTTATGAAATGAAATATAGTACTAATTTAAGGTGGGTTTTTTTCCAGTTAACTGCATGTATGACAGAACAATGGTTGCCCTGTTATCTTACATAATTTTTAGTATGTCTCCTTTACTTTTCTGTTTTTCTTTATGCTGTTTTCAGAATTCTATATAAACATCTGGGCAATGTAAAATAGCGTATCACTCTTAACCTTCAATTTCAGAGGAAGATGGACATTTCATGTCATGGACACTATAAAATGATGATTCATTGAAATTCAATCATATGTATGTTGTAACACTGATTTTTTATAGCTTTCTGCAGGCTCCTGCTAGAAGATTTATAGCGTGTGCTATACTATTTTCCAGTCCTTCAATGTTCTAATGTTAAAAAGTTTCTGACCTTTAAAGAGCCAAATTTGAGGGGTTTATTGACACTTTGTCATTCTAGCTCATCATTGTTCCCATACTCATCACTATTCTTCTTCTGGAAATACCTACATGAGTGTGAAAACGGTAGCCAAGGTTATTTTATTTCCAAATGTCCTTCACACACATATTTATAACTCTTCCAGAATGTCGGGGGGGGTTTCTTTGCGCTATAGCGTTGTTCCCTTCTCCCTCTGGTGCTCCACACACTCATACATCCTGATGTATGCTGAGTTTCCAGGGAAGTCCAGGATGTGCAGTCAGTCACTTCTTGCGCAGAAAGCAAAACCAGAGTGTGTGGGTAATGATCTGAAATGCGCACACACCTCGCTCATGGAGCCTTGTTTATAGCCTGTCCAGATTATACACTGCTATTATGTTCCAATTAATGTGATTGCTGATAGCACAGGTATAGCTTGGTATAAATGTCTGTTACAGCCAAACGCTTGATGATTTAGGGTGAAATTAAGAACTGTGTACATCTCAGAAGAAGAAAACAGCGCAAAATAAATCAGTGTAATGTTCAAATCAGCCGTCCCTCACCTTTAGTGTCCCCTGGGCAACAATCTAGAGTAGGCAGACAAATGTAGGCAGCACCATATCACATTCTCCCCATCAAAATAGTCTATAATAAGGGCAACTTCCTACAGCTGAGTCATGGTGGCAAACCTTATTGAGCAATACATTACATATTACCTATGATCTCTGATTAAAGCCACTGCTTTAGACACAAATAGACGAAATCTTTTCAAATTTAGTCCTACTTGGCGGCAAACTAAACACATATTGGCTTAACCAGAGTTTTTGCACTCTCCTAAAGGGGCTCGAATGCAGCTTGAAGAAAATGACTGCAAGAAATAGTATGACCTCAATTGATTTGTACACAGGTGAACTAAGTGATACAGAGTACTCAATTTTGATACAGTCATAGCAACAAACTGTTTTTAACGGGTGATGGAGAACTTTCCAATGGCAGCATATTGTCTAGTGCCCATCAAAGCTCACATTTTTCTTTAGAATTAGTGACTTTCAGCCTGCATTAAAAAACAAGGTGAAATTTCAATATCTCCTATTATACATAAAACTTACCTCTTCTCTGTAGTATTTTCCAGCATTCTCCCATACAAGATTTTTTGCTATTCATAAACATGCCTTCCAGTTTTGCCAAATAAAAAAATATTTGGGGAGCCTTTTCTTTCTCTCTCCTCCCACAATTAAATTGCATTAACGGCATTTAAAATCCCTGGGAAGCCTTTAGATTTCAATCAAAATATTTTATTCAGCTACTCAACTTTTATTCCTCTGAAATACTTAATTCATTTGAATATTGATTTCAGCCAAAGGAACATATTACACAGAGTACTGTTGTTTACCTGCTAAAAAGGAGTGGCAATGGGCTTTCTTATGGGAATAAAGAACTTTTCCTTAATGGATGCATTATGAAGGGAAAAACTGATATCTGATTGTAGATTATTTATGCTTGGTATCTACTTTAAAGGGAAATCTGTGATATCTATTACTCAAACCCAAAGATTTTACACACAGTTAAGGGAAGTTCTCCCCTAGAAGCCTGAATACAACTTCTGAGTCTCATCTTACATAGAAGGTCTTGTTTCTTCAGTACTAGAGGCAATGGGTATATGGCTCTGGATTTTAACGAGGATGGATTTTATTGGTCCAGGCCTTCTGGACCTAAGCCTTGGTTACAGATTTATTTGATCAGGACATCTACTTATAAAACACAACATTGGGAGACTTATAAGTTAAATGTCAACCATCACACAAGGCCACCAAGAGTAAAATCTTAGAGCCGTGTTATCCTGCAGTTTTCAAGTTGAGGGTGGGATGTTGACTTTAGATTGCACTGGCAATGAGCAGTGTCAGAGTTTGATCTGTGAAAGCCAGAAGATGACAGAGGACCCATCTGTCCTAGCTTTCTGAACGATCAAATCAAATAGGCCAAGAAAGGTAACCAAGTGGACTGCGGGGGCACATTACTTAGGCATTTGAAAACTCACCTTCTTGTCTAAAACTGAGTTCAAAATCAAAGCAACAACCACCAAAACATGCTCTCTTACAGGCTGTGCAGAAAGAGGGGAAATATATTTCTTCAATCTCTTGTCGCATCACCAGCCAGTATACTTTTCTTTGTTCCTGACTCTGTATTTCACAGCAGCCAAAACATTCTTGCAATTGAAACCCACTACTCTGGATACACTGATCAAAGCCCAAGGTAGGAGCTTACAAAGGCTCCAGGTGCCCAAGAGAGAAAACCTGAAACTAAGACCTTCAAGAAGGTCTAGATTTCTAACGCAATAAGTTACATTTTGCTTATGAGATGTTATAGGTAGGACTAACGTATTTTACTTCCAAAAGACCAAAGTACATTTTGTCATTTGAAGTGGTAATTTGAGCTGTGTTATCTCACCAGTGTGGCATAACTCGTTTAGCCTGTGCTTAGCCTGGCTGTCTGGGTGAAAGAGGAGAATTCATTATCCATAGCTGTCAGTTAAGTACTTTCAGTAAACTCACTTAGAAAAGAACATATCATGGCAGGCAAGATAGCCATTTTCTCTGAAATGCCATTATTCTTTCATGCTTGTGAGTTTAAGATTTTCAAGAACACTGAACAGGGTCTTTTGTACAGATGCAATTTGTATCTTGGGATTTCAATTGCTATTCACAGAATTTTATCAGGCACTTGATACTAGTGTCAGAATTTCCTTCCAAAAGTAAAGAATGACTCTGACATATAAGAAACTATAGGAACATAGTTGGTAAAGGTTCTGTATGTGCTAGTGATGAGCTTATACAGTTGAAGCTAAGATTTTACTGCTGACTTAAAGAATACCAATTTGCCTCTGATGGCCACAATTTTCACTTCTCTCTTGCCTTCCCCACCAACACAAAATCTTTTGTTAATAAAATTAATCTCCCATTTTGTCCATCAGTAGGAAACAAACGCATGAGAAAATTAAACCCAAAGTCAAATAGGAGGTCTGTGGGAGGGTTAAATTTGACCAGTTCTTCAGAGTCCCATATCCTCTAGAATTTAACTCAGACATATTTTCTCATATAATTATGAAGTCAATTTGAGAAGTGTCCTTTCATAATTAAATTTGTCTCCATCAGTGGAGATATTCAAAACAAAACTGGACACTGTCCTGCAGAATCTACTTTAGCTGACCCTAACCAGGGGGGTTGGACTAGATGATCTCAAGAGGTCCCTTCCAACCTAAAAGATTCTGTGACAATTTAAAGCCATATTATCCTTAAATCTTCTCAAAGGTAGCACAGCAGACTGCTGGGGAAGCAAGCACCTTGGCCTAACTAGGTATCAGGGTTGCTACCTTGCAAGGAAGAGTTATGATGAGTGGAGCGGTAACTACTTCTGAAAATAGACTTTCCCCAGATGCAGAAGCCATGGCATCCGAAGAAGCATCCAGCCCTCCAGCCCTGCCTCTCCCTTTTCTACCTTCTCCTTCCTGAAGCAGCCATGGCTCAAACCAGCCCCAGTCATATGTCTGTCCCAACCCTTTTCCTATTGCCTTTCTCAACCCCATTTGTGCAACAACAAACTCTGATGATCACACAGCTGGAATCTGCTTCCACAAAGAGGCTGGAGGGAGACTGGTAAGGAGTGGAGGCATTAGGTTGCAGGCTGAAGGTGGACTGTGGGTGGGAACCCCAACCTGGGGCAAGGAGAGAAGCAGGAGGAATAGATATGCGGAGTTTCTCACATGTCCAAAGAGCAGGCTGGCTGTGGAAAAAGAAGAAATACACTTCCTCACCCTAACCACCTCAAAACATTGGTTGACCTTAAACTCTTACCCTGTTGACCTTGAACTCTTATCCCTACATAGGACACTATCAACCCTTCCCATCTCCTTCTCGTGAAGGATTCCTATCACAATTCCCACTGACCTTTCACAGCTCACCATCCCTAACTTCCTATATGCCACTTCTGCAACCAAATCGAATCTCAGGATCAGAAAACACTCGTTCTTGAGACAGGAAATTTTCTTTAGCCTGTGAATCTGGAAGACTGTGAGCTGGGTCCAAGATAATTCATTTCGTGGTGTAAGCCAGACAAAGCCTGTGAATTGAACTGGGAATGAATTTGAGCTGATGAGTTCACCTTGGAAAATTTAGAACATAAAAGAGAACATGCATTTTTTAAAAAATTCTGAATTATATCATTATATCTAAGGCTAAGTCATAAATTGTCAGGCATTCATTTTTTCTGTCAAAGAGCTATTTTATTTTTCATTTACCTCCATCTATCTCATAGGATAACAATAAATTCTAGAGACTGAGTCAGTACTGCACATAGTGAAAATCAACTCAGAAATTTACCTGTTAAAAAATAAAAACTACAGTGAGCTCTCAAATTTCAGTAGATAGTCCAATAACAAAACCCAAACTTCCCTATTTTTTTTGGCAGCCCTGCAGCTTCCTCAATTCTTTCAGCAGTTTACAAAAATTGCATTTTGTTCCTGTTGTTTTCCAGCAACTGTTCTTTATTTTTTTCTTAACGTCAACAAGTTTTGATGTTTCACCACAGTTTAGACACCACTCTCCCTATAAGCATGTGTGCCATATGTCTATATGGACACTTTTTGTCCTCCAACTCATCTATTTCATGTTCATCCTCCTTTTTATTCAATAAAAATCCACCAATTTTTGCTTCTTCTATCTCCAGCTTTTCCATTAGGGAAAAAAGACCTGATTATATGGTTTTTCAAGAGCTATCAAGCAGGTAGGGAACTTGTTCAGAAAGTGTGATGCTGTGAGCACAGAGCAGTGAAAGCTTATTTTTAGTTCCTCTCCATTTTGTGTCATTCTCTAGCCACATGGAGGAAATACATGTAAATTTTGTTCTCTCAAGTATTCTTTCCTCGTGGCATTTTTGCTCCTAAGCAGAGAGTTCATATATGCCAAACACTAATACTACCACTTGCAGTCAGAGATATATCCAACTGCAAGCACTGTACGACAAAACTGGGATGTTGTCTGTGGCATTTAAATATCACCAAGAAATTTTCCAAGTAAAAGCTTCAACTGTGCCATGAATTATAGTCTAGACTAGGCAATCAGGCACAGCCTATACATTCTTCAGCTTCAATTCTTTCTTCATAACTTAAGCTGTTTCCGAAGCTGTTGTTGAGAAGGAGTTTGCAGCCTTTTATAGGTTCATAGACTTATGGCCAAGAAGTTATTATGATAATCCAGTCTGACCTGCTGACTAACAAGTGAGAAAGTAGCTTACCAAATAATTACTGTATTTCAAACAAAGTTTCGGGTTGAGTTAGAACTTACCTTTCAGAAAGACTTCAATAGTGATCCAAAGACTTCAGGTAACAGTGAAATTATGCAATTCATTGGTAAATCTCTTTGAACATTAGTAAGTCTCAGTACTATGTGTTCTCATTTTATTTTTCATGACCAGCCATACTTAATGGCAAAAGAATTATTCCTGCACAGCTCACATGCTAAGTAAAAACCAATTTTTTGTTGCACATAGATATTATTTGTCAGGAAAAAAAAAAAGGAAAAAAAAAAAAGGAAACTACCTGAAAATGTCAACAGAAGAGAAAATAAAAGAGAAATTTCTCATCAGTTTTGGCAAGTGACTACCAAGAAATCAAACCAAAAAAGAAAACATAGACTTAGGAGACAAGACTGGCAATAGTGATGATTACCATAAAGTACGTGTCATGGTTTGGCCTCAGCCAGCACCAAAGAACCACGGGGCTGCTCGCTCGACTCCCACAGCCGTGGGAAAAATCGGCAGAAAAAGGCAAAACTCGTGGGTTGAAATAGTGCAATATTAACAGAACAGCAAAAGGGAAGAGGAAATTAAAACAGTGACACCGATAAAGGGCTATACAGACGCGATTACAATACCGCCGCGCACCGACCGGACCCGCACCGCCACAGCCGCCCCCGAGTGGCGACCGCCCGCCCCCTCCCCGGCTAGCGCCTCTTATAGCCCGGGCATGGTCACCTGGTATGGAATACCTACACCCCTCCTGCCGGCTCCTTGGGGAAATTAACCCCATCCCTGCCGGAACCAGGGCAGCACGCTAAATACACCAGGCTGAACAGGAGTTTTATGCATGGCAAAATCCCACGTTAAAAAGGCCGTACCATAGATGTCTGCTCTGTCAGGAAACTCGTTAATTGGTACAGGGAGAAGAAAGAAAAATTTTCACTAATGGAAAGCCATCCTGGAAATAAGCATAGCTTTGATATAGCAAGGCTGGCACTGCTGCCTATGAAGATGTCTTTGATAACAGGGTATCCAGAAGAACCTCTTTTTTATTTTTATTAGAAAAATCAGACTGTAGCTGACTATTTGTCCTGCTGCTCATATCTAGTAACTCTTTTAAAGTGTAGAGTACTGCTGGCATTCAAACTAGCTTTTATCATTACAGATATATATTGTCAGTGACTTCCATTGTGTACTTTTTACAGCTGCTTTCCTCGGGCTATTTCACTTGACAAATAGACCCATCAAAATCAAAAATACATGCATGCAAACACATATTACTAGGCGAGTTTCATTCTTATTTACAGCCTTTGCACAGGTGATAGACTTGCTGGGTAAGGCAACTTTGGGCAATTTTATTGTCTTTTTTACTTTTTTTTTCCTGCTCCTTCATTAGTTAAGCATATGACATAGGTACGCCTTCCTAATTAATCTTCTCTGATCTGTCTGATGATATTTGTTTTAGTTAAGCTGCATTCTGATTGCTTTGAAATTGCTAAGCTGTAACACCACTCATGCTAACTTATATTTATTCAAAAATAATTGATTATTTGCACACTAAGATATGATAAAGCCAGCATCATTAGTTAGACTGCATGTTGTTTAAGCAGCTGGAATGCAGTCAGTTGTAAATTGGTAAACATAAGGAAATTTTCTAAAAAAATAATTTTAAAATAATTAATTAATTAATTTAAAAATTATTTTTTTCAGCAGGTTTCCATTGCCCCACAACTCTGTGAAGGGCTTATGCAGTTTTGAAGGTGTGTTTTAGGGGAAATGGGGAAGTTCCCATACCTCCTGGCAGGGTAGAGATCCCCATCTCCAGATACTGCTATGTGAGAGATTTTGCAGCAGCCTTATGGGTACTTTATTATGGCAGTATTTTTTTCAGTTCTCTCAACCTGCTGGATGTGTTGACTGCAACATCCTGACAGAGTTGGTCCCAGATTGCTTAATGTTGCTAAGAAGTCATTTAACATCAATAACATTTTTGTGTGTTATGGAGCAAAGCACCTCTGGCCCTCATCCTCCAGGAGAGAACAAAGCTACAGCAGATTACAAAGGTGCCTCCACTTGACCACAGCATCTCACATGGCCAGAGAGGTGATGGGGAAGGACTGCGGGCCACACAGGAGAGCCCAGCACTACACTGCAGCTGAAAAACCCTCTATCAAGTAGGCATCCTTGGACCACAGAGCCCAATGGGATATATTGCTCAGCTAGTACGGCCTCAGAGGCCCACAGTTTGGGATGTACCGGGGCCTCCTGCTCAAAAGGTTGTGCCAAAAAAGGTGACTGCCTAGAGGCACAGTCTTTACTCCACTGCACATATGTTGGTTTCTCACTTGCTTTTCTTTTCCTTCTCATTCATTATCATTTCACATCACCTTGCTGCATTAGTTCCCAACTGCTTCTCTTCTTTATGTTATATAAGCTTGTAAGGCAAATTCTCAGATCATGTCATCTGTGTTGAATTGTTTCTGTCATCCATTAGCCTTTAAATAATTCATGCCTTTCTGTATTTAGCTACATCCTTTCTCCATCACATACAGCATTGCTTTCATCTGTTCTGTCTGACTTAGAGTAATATAATGCAGGACATTTAAAATAATTTACATTGATTTTTTTTTTCTTCAGCAATATATTCTTTCTGCTTCAACAAGCAGTAGCAGTGTTCCTTTTGCCATTAAAGCAGAACTTGCTGTTGGCACTGTTATGAGCGACTGAAGGAAACGCTTTTTTTGCCCTTGTTCTTTTTCACTCCTTGCCCTCAACAGTTATATTAAAACACTGCAGATATACATCAGCTCAGTGCCTAAATGTTTCTGAATAAGCAGAGTGGAAGAGAAGAAAAAGTCATATTTATCAACTTCTTTTGCACAAGGCAAAGAGGGAGTTGTCTTTGTTTTAAAAAGAACAGGATTTGTCTGGAAGGTTACCCTTTACTTCTGTCAGCACTGATAACATGATTTACATGGTGGTTTCTACCCTGGAGAGTCACACATAGCTGGTAAATATAGTCAGATGACAAGAAGTACATTTAGTGGTCACCACAGATCTGGGAGATTTCCATGCAATTCACTGATTACCCACCTGCTTCCTCCTCTGTGATCCAGGGCAAATCACGGTGCCCCTGACTCCCAAGGGGATTCTAGGACAAAGAGATGCTGTCCTTGCCATCCTGTGATGAAGGCAGCACCCTAACTCCAGGAGCTTGCTTTAGGAAAGGGGGTTCACCAACCCCTGTGAAGTATCCCAGCTGGTCCGTAGTGCCTTACCTGCATATACGCTGCAGCCCAACACTTTGGTCCATAACAGGCAGAGAGGAAGCAAGGCTTAAACCTCCCATTCATAGAAACATAGAATCATTTAGGTTGGAAAGGACCTTTAAGATCACTGACTCCAACCATTAACCTGACTCTGCCAAGTCCACCACTAAACATGTCCCTAAAAGCCACATCTACATGTCTTCTAAATACCTCCAGGGATGGGGACTCAACCATGTCCCTGGGCAGCCTGTTCCAATGCTTGGCAACCCTTCTGGTGAAGAAATTTTTCCTAATATGCAATCAAGACCTGCCCTGGCACAACTTGAGGCTGTTTCCTCTTGTCCTATCACTTGTTACTTGGGAGAAGAGACCAACCCCCACCTCTTTACAACCTTTTTTAGGCAGTTGTAGAGAACGATAAGTGAGGAAGTCAAGGAGGGGAATGTGTCTGAAACACCCAATTTTGTCAATACCCCTAATACAACTCTGAGCAGGCACCTGATGGGAAAAAGAAACTTAGATATTTAAACCCTCCCATCTTCCCTCATGTGCTTAAATCACCCTTTGAGTATCTTTCTTCAGCACATAACTTTGCTAAATACTGTTTATTCCTGCTGTGTCTATCCAGTAACAAATTTGCCAAAGCGTTCCAGTTAATATCAAAATGAAAAATTCTACTTTTTTTCTGAAAATGTGATATTAAAAAGCAGTTGATTTGTGATATCTTTAAGCAAAATTCTTTTTAAAAACTGAAAGTCTTAAAAGTGACCTACAAAGCAGAAGAGATCCATTTTCCATTCTTTAATTCTTATTTATCGTGTGTAAAGAGGACTCAAGAATTTATTTTTCAAAGTAATTGGACTTTTTTTTTTATGCATTGTCTCCCTTTCAGACTGGAAATACTAGGTCCTCACTTTGTTCTCTGGGCCACAGGAAACATTGGTATTGTTGAAGAAAATCTAAAGAGAGACTTCACAGCTCCACTGTTTACTGGCTAGCTGGGACACACTGGGACATGCTCATACATTAGCATTACTTCATTAGTTAGTAGTATCAATTATGATTCCTTTCAGACAGAATTTGGATAAGATCCCAGACCTGCAACACAGTTAAAAGAGATTAAATTTCTTTTAAAGTTATGGAGGGAGTGTTGGACCCCCATTTAAGCCTTGCTGGTGGATGGTCCAGCTGACTGCATGAAGCTTAGCTGGAATCAGCCCAGAAGCTGCATTTAAGAGTCACTGTTATCAACTCTGAAAAAAAATATCTGCAATGTTCAGAAAATAGGTCATTTTTTGTTTGTGCCCTGTGTACAGTAATCAAACCTAACTAATGATTAACCATTATTTTCTTGCTGTTAGTGGGGTTCAGACACTCTCTACTCTGCTGATTTCAAAACGTGTACCCCTGGGTAAAAATCACCACGCTGGCAAAAATGCTAGTGCAACTCTCTTAAAAATATATATCCATAGACAGATCGAAAAGTCATGGACTTGTTACATGATCACGGTGTGTTCTTAGTAAATAAGAATATTCAAATATGCAATTTAGCATAAAATAAATCTAGTAGTCCTGACAGGCACTGCCTTTTTTTTTACCATTACGATTTGTCTTCTATTGGCAATATAGAAATTGCACCTGTACGGATAAAGAGGGGGTAGCTTATGAAGATAAATCTCTCTAAACTGGGCACTTCTTAATAGCACTAAACATAACTAAAATTGTGGGCTGCGTGTTTTCTCCAACACATTTGAATTCCCTGTGCTCATGACAAATTTGAAGTGGATGAATAAATAAGTTAACAGTTTGACAGCAGGGGAAATAAAATGTTCTTCCCCAGGATTTTTACAAGCAGTATAACACACAGGTCTCAGCAGCGAGCTCACAAGTGAAAGAGGTCCTGGAGGTCATCTGCTGCAGCGAGATAAGGTACTGGTCCTGGTGCAGCAGATGTAATTGTATAAAAGGTCTTACTACAAGTTTAATCCTTTTGCTTGATTTTTCAAACTACTAAAACCTGAACTTTAGTATTTTACAGTATTAAAAATACACGAAGGTGCCTTAAATTAATTTCCTTTGCCTGTTACTGGAGGATGAGGGCATGTACCCACTAAGTTAGCACTTCAGATGATCTTAAAACAGATGAAAAAGCTCATTTGTCAATGAGTGACCATACCCATAACTAAAAGCAAAGGCTAGAGACGAAGGGCAGGGTTTACCTCACACCATTTTTTGCTGTTTGAAAGCACAGGAGTATCTCTTTCTATTAGTTATCTACGGCCAAAGTACGGCTAGGGAACAGAAACTGGCACTTCCAGAGGCAGATTTTCCTCATCTACCTTAGAATAAGATGAAACAAACTCTGGAGGCATCTGTCTCTCACCACTTACCCTAGAAGGACCTGAAGTTATCAGCCTAGTTAGAAGCCCATCTTTTCCCATGGTGGGATGAATACTACCCAGCTTATCTGGATAATCTTGCTGCCCTCAGGACAGGCAATGTGGAGGAAGAAAAAATTTAAGACTGTCCTTAAAAACATATAACTTGCACCCTGATGATATTACATTCTCATAACTACATTTTTTTAAAAAAATGCAAAAACATGCCTCATAACAACTATCTTTTGCTCAGTAACGTGCTTGCTTTCTGACTGAAGCTGTGATTCAGTTTTGGTGTATACATGAAGTATGACATATTTTCCTTGGAAAACTCAGTGCCCTAGTTGATTTTTTTTCTTCTGAGGGAATTACAGAAGTACAGCATTGGATCTTACACTTTATATTTTAGTCTCATGAAGCAATGTTTGCAGTTTTACACTCCCTCTTGAAGTTATTGCTTCTGATCCCTATAAATGTTGGAAATTATTTTCAGTGGCTTTCGTGAACATGGAAATCTTTAAGTCAAACCTGCACCTCCATTTCGTCTGTGGGGAAAGTGTTGGAACAGTATTTAGACAGTATGGTGTGAAATATTGCTAATTTTCGAGAAAATTAGGAACAATGCAGAATGTTATCAAAGATAACTCTTGCTGTCTGATAAATATTTATTGAAAGAACAATGAAAGAATTGCTGTATTAGGATTTTATGTGTACCAACATTTCCTGTGGGTTATAACTTTAACACATAGTTTATTTGAAAGAAGAAGTAATTTTGGGGGCCAGATTTTTCATCACCACTATCTAGGAATGTAATCATTTCCAAGAGTGAGAAGTCTCTTTCTTACAGGCTAACGCTTTGCTCCCAAGTTGCCCCTGTGGGATGGGGAGGAGGAGGATACAGAATGGACAAAGCACAGAGGTAGGCAGAAAAGGGATGTCCAGAAGTGCCAGTCCCTGGAAGATCTAAGAAGTTCTCCTTTGGTGTTGGGTGGCTCAACACTACCATTTGCTCCAGGGAATGCTTAAGAGGTGCAATAGAGGGCTGAAATACCGCCAAACAGATTTTTCTAGCCCATTTGGTCCTTGTCGGAGTTTTGTGCTCTGAATCCCCAGGGTTTTTTGACAAGGCAGCTGCCTCTGGAGGACAGGCCAGCAGTCCATACTGCTCTTCCTCTGCTCAGCAGTAGGCTGCTCCCTCTACACAACAGCCCTAATGGAATAGGCAAAGACAATCCTCTTCCAAGAAAAACAGACCCAAAACACTGAAGGATTTTAGAAGACAATGAGACTGGATGTATGCTGAAGTATCCCAATAGATTCATCATAAATTGAAAAATAAAAATAATTCTTGTTAAAACCAGACTATTTCAAAGAAGTAACCACCTGTTTTTTACGATAAGCAAGAGAAGCAGTGGGCAACTGCTCATAACACATCACAGTGTGTTTGCTCATAATGGTGAGATAGGAATTTCTGGGTTTGTTGCGACATTTGATGCAGTCTTATGATGTGATTGCAAGGAGTACATGTTGTACATGGCACAGCGAATCACAGGCTTCTGCTTAAACACAATGGATTACAGAGGCTGCAGCACACTTACCCTATCAAGTTTTATGTCATTTGAACCATTTTATTTTCACTATCAAAATCTTATTATATGTAATGGCCAAAATAATTCCATGCTCTGTTCTCAGACAGTTAAGTAACAGAGCAGCTGAGGATGGAATCATCAACATCAATCCCTTTAGTTGTGCCTGACAATCCTCCTTTTACAAGGGAGAGCCAAAGCCTCTTAGATATTCACTATGGATTTTATCCCAAACAGAAATCAAGTGCTTACGTAGGTGAGGTTTTAAGTAACCTATAGGTGTATACATTCAAAGTGGAAATTCCTACCTCCCCAAACACAAAAACATCCAACCACCTTAAGCTGACATTTAATGCTGGAACTGTCGAAAATTCATTGGGTGTGTGCTCGTGACCCCATGGATGCTCACTGCACTTTGAAGTCAGCTTCAGTGACCACATCAATCTCACCACCCAACCTATAAACTCCCGTGCCCTCTTCAGACATAGAAATCAGAGAAGTACCTAGGTTACATGAGAGACGGAAGACACTTACCCTTTGGAGATGTGCTAGAGCTACTCCAACTCCCTACTAGGAGTGCAGTGGTTTTGTATCTTCTTATCTCAACCCATAAGTCCCCCAAGCCAGGTACCTAGGTTGCTATTCCAAGGCCAAGATGCCAAAAAGATAAGATTTTTTCACCATATCCTTTACGAATGAACATTTTTATTGTTCCTAGGAGAGCTATTTCCCTTAACAAAAAGTTATATAATTCATGCGGAAAAATAATTGACAAACACTGCCAGCAATATGTATTATATCCTTTGGTGGATCTCCTTCAGGAGCACATAAGCCTAAATTAATGCAGTACTGAGAAACAATTCATCACAGGATATGGAAGCACATCTGTGCCTTTGGATGGAATAGCAGTGACCTTGCTGTCTTGACTATATGTAGCATTAGAATTATCCTGAATAATTGTTAAAACTTCCAGATTTCATATATATATATTCCTAATAATTTAGAAATTTATTTCTGTAAATTTTGAAAAGCTTTCACATGAAATAAACCCTTGAGCTATTTATTCCCCATTAAAACATATATTTTCCTTATGTGCTTATATGACTGGGATTTTATTAACTGAAATGTATTTTCTTTTGTTTTTCCAAGAAAAACATCCATTTAGGAATTAAATTACTGTGCAGCAAAATGGTTTTGATGGGGTCAACAGAAGCATTGAACTGTTTTCTCTAAATGAAATTCTTCAGAATTTTAACTCCCTTAGGGTCCTTTACTATCAAGATGTTTACACATCTGATAATTCTGATACTCTCAAGCAAAACCAGTGATAGCAGGAAGTGCAATACTAACAGTTTACTGAGAGTACGCCTTTACTTTTCTTTATTCAGCAGTACGTTAAGGCAGTGAATTTGAAAATGTACTAACCCTACATTAATCAAACCAGAGGAATTTGAAGCAGCTTTCTAATCCTCTTAGTTTTTACAAAAACAAACTCCAAGAGAGAACAAACTGCATTGCCCATATCATTACGTGTAAATATCATCTAAAGAATACTGGTAAATAGTGAGGAGTTTGAAAAATATTTGTAGTAATTTAGCAAACAGATTTAACACACTGATATCCTACTTTTCATTATCCATTATTCCAAATACAGGGAATGCTAAATAAATTTTAAAATCATAAAAAAAGAAGAGAAGTAGCTAGCAAACCCAAGCTATAACAAAGGCATAAGAAAAGACTGGCAGTGTGTTTGTAGGCAATTATAGCTCCCTGGATGGTGGCATCAGGCATGAGGGCTGCAAGCCAAGCAGCTTCAACCACCTGTGAAAAGCAGTAATCTCTCTGGAAGCTCAGTCTTGAAATTCTTGCTATTACAATAGCAATTAATTCCCTCTGTTTTCTCTGTTTCTTTTGGCTGAGGTACTGTCTAGTGTCTGTAGAACAGAATCAGCCAACAATCCAAAGCAAGGGTAGAGGGATTGAGGTCACCCCTTCTCTGCCCCTCTCCCCCTCCTGGTACACTTACCCATCCCTTCCTGCCAAAAAAAAGTATTCCTCCCTCAGCATTTATCAATGCTAAGGTTTGTTTGTTTATTTGGCTGTTATTTGAATTAGTTAAAACTATTTACAAAACGCTTTAACTGTTGTCAGTTAATGTATCTACTTTGCCCTCAAGCTGGTGAAGTGATTCTTCTCTATGTCATTAGCTACACGTTTCTCCTGTCCTTCTCCTGCCCCTGAACATTTCACACACCTATGTTATGCCAAATTTCTATATTCTGATTGGGCTCCTAGGCTGCCCAAGAAAGTCAATGGGATCCAAGAAAGCATCAACACAGCAATTAAGTTGTTGTTTTATGGTCTTCTGCATAGGCTGTGTTTCAGGACCTAGCCAAAAAAACATGCTGCACAGAAGGGAACATAAAAAGAACAATAACAGTAGCAGCAGATGTTTTTATTGTAGATCACTGTAAATAAAGGAAAACTTAGACTGACTTGCCAAATAACTTCTCTAATTTCAGTATTTACCAAACTTAATGCTATGAAAATAATCTAAAACATCAGTTCATTTGAAAGAGATGCTTACAGACAACTACATTTATCATTGCTACACTATATTTCTCAAATAAAATTATTAATACCTACTGCAAAAAACTATTTTCCCATAACCATTTATCCAGAAGATGTATTGATTGGTCATATGGTCTGCTTTAAAAGAATAGGTGACAGGGGGATTCTAACTGAGGATGAGAGCAATTAAGTGACGATCACTGGCTTCTTTCTACGTACAGGTGTCACCAAGCAAAGATGTCACAACAGGCATTAGCTGGTAATGGGCTGTCAGTCTTGGCAGAGGCTGTGGACTGGCAACTTGATTTACAAACTCTCACTGATGGAGCAGGTCAGAATTGGTCATGACCGTGTCCATGACTGCTGATGCGTTATCAGGGTCCACAAAGCAGATCTGTTACTCTGTTGGGCAACTGAACGACATAGACACTGCTGGAGAGTAGTGGCGATTTTCTGGCCCTAGCCCAATCCTGGAGAGATCAGCTTTATAGGAACTAGGGGGTGCATGAGATAGCGACTCTATATCAGCAGAGGATACGCCCCACCAAGGTAAACTGTAAGCTTTCACTTTCCATTGGCAAAACATCATTTTCTCCAAGAGAGGAAGACAGTACAGACAGATGCCAGTCAAGGCTGAATAAACCGTGTTCTTAGGAGCACCAATGTCCATGATGCACTTCTGACTCTAATCATTCATTTCATTGAATTGCTGGAGAGAAGCACAAGTACATTTTGTCTCTTTTGTCTCTTGCATTGTTACTATTTCCTGACCCAGTGTTAGAGTCCGTTATATTTAAGGCAGAGTTAGCCTGACATCAGCTCTATGGATGAAAGCAACAAAGTTATTCATGAGCATGACAAGCACTCCACATTATATAGTTAATATGAACTAGTGTCATGAATCAAAAGGTATTTAAGTAAGATATATTATAAACCTAAATAAGATGTAATTGAGCTCATAAGTCTCTTTAAAAGATCCTACAAAAGAAAGCAAAAATCAATTAATTGTTTTGCAAGAATAGCAATAAAAATGATGATAATAATAAGCTGAAAGACAGGCATTAGCTTCCAGGAAACTAAAAAGGTGAAACTTCTTTCTCATGGGTATGCAGGCCTGGGTCAGTAAGATAGCATGAGATTTCTCTCTGAGCTGTGCTAATTCACTGCAAACAGAAGTTTAGCCTCAGCTAATATGCACATGCTTCGAACAGATAGGTCAGTAGCAAGGCCAGATACACCAGCTGGTTTTAGAAAGGAATTATTCAAAGTTTGTACTATCAAGCTGTAGGGCAGACTCCCAGCAGGACACTTCTCAGAGCATAACACCATGAAGGAGAAAATTCCTAGGTTTGTTCTGTTAAATTAAAGGTGGAGGCAGAGAAGGTTTCTAGTTCTTTTTCTCCAGTTCTCCTCTAAGTGAGCTTAGTTCAATAAACTTTTGAGAGGGAGGAGATGGGAAATATATTGCAGATCAGATTTTCAGCTGGAGAAGTCAGTATTATATTTTTTACCTAGGCGATTCTGCTGATTCATACCAGGATCTCATCCTCTGAGTCTGAGCAAAGGTAACCAGCCCCTTGAGACTCTCCATTAGACTGAGGTGTCCATCAGACTCTTTCTTCACCACCTGTTCCCTTCTGGTTTTCCTTATGTCACTGCAAAGCTAAATTTTAGATCTGAAATCTTAACCATGGCTTAAAATCAGCTACTAAGGCATTGCTCTGCCCTCAGCTTGCAGACAGATCTCTGTGGATAGCCCTCAGGAGCCACACTGGGGCTGGCCAAGGAAGGAGCCTTGCTGACCTGCTCCCCTGCAAGGGTCAGTGCAAAGTCTATGGCTCTTTGACATCTAACTCATCGTTCCGGGATGCAAAGTTTAAGACGAGAATGAAAAGAAAGCAAGAGACAAATTGAGGAAATGATGTGATAAAAGTGTAGTTTTAAGCTGTTCTTGTTTCTTGCTCCTGGCTGCTTCAGCAGGGTCTGTTGTCTAAAACCAATTACTAAAGATCACTGGGACAACTGTAATAACTTGTCATGGATGATGGTTTTGGCTTACATAGAGGCGTGAACTGAGGGTGGCTATGGACATGGATCTGCCTGGGTCCTGAGCATCTACAGACCCCACTGAAAGGCTGGGGAGAGACAGTTTTATTACTTCCAAAAACTCACGTCCAGAAAAAGTCACCGATAAAATGTCCACAAGGGAAGAGGAGGGACTCTTCCAAACATAGTCATTGCTGTTTACTGCGGAGAGATATGACATGTTCTTCAACCAAGGCAGTAGAGGATATTAGGAGGAACAGAGTTTGTTTAAAATAAGTGGGTTTAAGCCAGCCTGCAGTCCTGCTGGGACAATTTGATATCCTGAATTAACTGTGCAAATAGTTACATGCCCAAATTGAAGACTATTTCTATCATCAAGGACAAATGTATAATTCTATCATATAGCATATTATTATTGGAGAAGATGACACAAACATGCTGTTGGAGCTTTCATTTAGACACAGAGGTTCATGTACAAATAGATGAAACTTATCAATTGGACAGAAAAATTACATATTTTTAAACTCTAAAATGCTGTGTTTTTTCAATTACATTGTTCTGTGCTCTGAAATAAACATAAAAGCTACTGCATGCTATTCTAAGTTTAAGATCATATTTCAGAATTTCAACTACTTTTATTCATGATCAACTGGGCATTGATGTATAAGGTTTCATTTTCACAGAAAGTAAATGTGATTCGCTAAAAAGAAATCTAACAGCAAGCAAAGCTTTCCCATTTCCCTCTTGCAATTTGTGATAGTCACAGGTTAAATATCACAGTAACTTCTGATACTGATATTTATTTATTTTTTTGCTTATAATGAGCTCCTAGCTTCAGACTTTTGTAGCTTTTTGAAACTTGCAAGTCTGTTTCAGTTCAGACATCACCTTTATCAGAATGTGGCTGAGTGCTTTAATAAGAAAAAGAATTGTGTAAATACACTCTCTCCAGCAGACCAGATGCCATTACACTTATGGTGAAAAGGTAATCCGGTTTGCTTGAAGGAGTTGTGGGTTTACAGAGGGAAGCAAACACAGATGACAATTTCCTTGAGAAAAGAAAGATATTTACAAAAGGTTTTTGCTCTTATGAATAGCTTATTAACTTTGGGATAATATATATTTAAGTGGCTACAAAATCCATATGGATTCATTCAGTCTGCATACTGTTTATCAGTGGTATGCTGCTGAGTTTGGATCTGAGAGCTTAACACCTACTCAACAGCAGATAGGAGCTACAAATCTTCTTTGCATATGCCGTGTTCTGAGAAATTTAATCAGGAAGAAAGTAGATGTTTTGATAATGTGTAGCCAACATGTGACTCCTTAAATAATTTAGTTAATCTGCATTGCATCCCATTTATTATTGTTGTCATGGTTCTGTTGACATAAAAGACACAACCAGCTATTTTACCTGACAGTTATACACAACTACTTCTCTTAGAGTGAGTAGTGATATTAAAAATAAGGACTCAGAAGCTGCCACACTACTTTGAAAATATGCTAAGGATATGCTTCTGGGACAGTACTGGATGTGGCGAAGAAGAAAAAAACATTAAAATGAAGGAATGGAAATAACTTGCTCTTTGCTCCATGGCCAAAGTTCTTCAAAACATTCCCTTCTTTGCTGGCAAAAAACAAACATCACAACGTAATAACATGCGTCTTCTTCTGAAGCCAGTAAGTACTAAAGGTTTCTTTATGGACAAAACACAAAGTATTGGCAGAGGCTGTATCTTTCCTCTGTTCTGTCGGATTGGAAATAGCGTTACTAGAAACACAAGAAGCACCCTCTAAAGCCCATGATGAAAATAAATGATGATAAACTCACTGCTGCAAAATTGATCCTTACTGCACAAGTGGCCTCACACTTTCCAAGGCTTGTTTGTAAAGCGAGGTCCGTCTGAGTAAGACTGATGCTTTCAGAACCTGTGCCGTTCAGATTGTTCATTAGGACCTATTTTGAGAGAGTCACTCTCAATCTGAAAATTTAAGCGATTCATTTCCTACCTATATTGTTCGGTTTTATTGCAGTCAACAGCTAAACTGTCAGAACCAATGGAACTTATGTGAACAGATTTACGGAATGATCCAAAAAGAAAGAGAGGGCAAGGTCAATGCCACTTACTTGCACTCCTTTCATTCATTTCTTTCTCATTTATCTTGAAAGACATAGCAAATGTATAGTTTCTGTCCAGCCCACTGAATACTGGAAAGATTAGCAGAGTAAAATATACAGCCACATGTGCACTGGAAATCTTTAATTTCGAACATAGCTCTGCCTGTATCATAATTAGATGACACTGATTAACGTTTCATGTGTCATGTGTGGTTAAACTAAAACAGCCTGAAGAAGAAACATTCACTTTATCAATTCTTATTAGTTCTTCACTAAAAGAAACAATTAGGCAAAGGGTAGAGAAAGTGACATAGCAGAAAACTACTATCGCCCAAGAAAAAATAACAACTGTAAATTATACATGAATAAATTGGATCAAATACATTCCAATCTATGATCTATGTAGCCATATTTGCATGTCGTTTCATAAGCATTAATATTCAGTTCACTGTTTTTATGCATTTTGAAGTATCTTTTTTACCAGTGGGTCCTTAGAGCTTATGAAGTGACTCAGTGTGCCAAATCCATCTGGAGTCTGTGAAATAATTGTTATTGCCATTTTTTGTATAAGCTTCTGTTTGGACACTTAATCTCAACTTCAATGGCACACATGGCTAAACTCTTACTTTTTTCTGTATGTTTATTTCCTTTTATCAGCGTGTGTTAACCGTCTTCCTTCTTTAATGGAAACTCTCTCAGTTGTCTTCGTTTTTATGCCTAGACATCATAAAATCAGTGTGCTCGATTTCTGAAATATATCTAAAATGACAGGAACTGAAATATTGTTTATACTACCTGCTCATTAAAACGCATAAGGACACCTGAACCTCACAAAGTTATTAGCTTATTTGGAGCGTTCAAATAAACATCTAAAAATATGGACAGTTTTCTGAGCTGCCCCAGTTTCTAGCACCTAGATGTAATAAATCCCAGATGAGTAGCCTCTCCCATTTACACTGGCTGCAGTGAACCAAAAAGAGAAAGTGTCTCAATATTTTTTCATTTCTAAGTGTTACATGAAGAAATGTGGTTGAAAAATATTTTGAAACACAATATTGAATGAAATCAATGCAAGCCTAAAAAGGAGCAGTGATTTAACGTACACACGAAGTTCGTGTGTTGCACAGAATACTTGTACCCAGCACAAATTTCACTGATGCTTAATCACAGATAATTTTAAAATTTTTTTTCTTCCCCTAATAGATACTTCAAGGTCTTATTAAAGCATGGTCGTGTAGTTCATGCCTTTGACACCCTGCTTCAAATCAATGGAGCAACCACATAGTGTTTGCTCCATTTCATCTCTTTTCAAGTTGTCCAGTGGCTTGGAAATCTAAAATATTATTTTGACCATCTGTTAACATTGTAGTGAATTGTTTTAAGGCTAAGAGATTTGAAACCTTTTGTCAGTTATGCTTTAAACTGGTAAGAAAGTTTTTTTAAAAATATTGATTTTTGTCATGTTCTGTGTTTGTATATTATTTCCCCCAAAACAGTGAATCCCTGTTCATGGTCAGTTATTAAAGGAAATCTGGTTTTGTTTAATTTGCAGTTATAGACCATCCAGAGAGGGTGGGATTTATGTAACTTAACTTTATACATCTAGAAACTCAGCACCTAATTGAAGTTAAATTCACTCTAGCTAGTTGCACAAGACATGCACTTCCAAAGGGTGATTCATCCTAATCCAAAATAGCCAGCTTCTTAATTTTTGCATTTTTTTCCATTTTGTTCAAAAACAACATATGCTGCATTACTTATTGGCATGCCAGAGGTGTTTTTCTTAATTGGGATTTGTGCCACTCTGTATTCTGGTGGAAACTAGCAATATATTAAAAATGTACAAAATCAACATGTTTTCATTGATTCAATGAAGCCTTACAGATACAGAATATAAAAGAAAAATGGCACCTAAAAAATGTCTTATTAAATAGAGGCAACATTACCTATACTGAACAAAAAGGACAAACAGTTTCTGGTCATTATGAAGCAGTTATTCAGAAATATTTATGTGTTGAATATGAGCTTACTTGGTTTTTCAAAATGAGTTCAATGTCTGCCATCCTGTGAAACTGCTAACTATGTGGTGCCTAACTTTTTCAATGCACAAAAAAAAAAACCTCCCAGCTGGCACCTCACTCTGGTCTGTGACATCTCCTGTGTACTTTGAACTCATACTGTTAGTGCCCGTCTTGCCACCCCCAGATGTGACAGTCACACCTTGTGTGGGTGCAGCAGCACGGCAGGCTTTCATCCGCTTTGGGAAGCAGACAAGATGTGGCTGGCTAGCACAAAGCACAGCCCCTAATCAATAGACTAGTCTTAATAGAGTTATATTTGGAAAAGTTCAGGTTCGGTTTGCAGATTCAATTTGCATGATAACTACACAGCTTTTAGGCACTGAACAATCTCCAAGTAACGCTATCGGCCTTTCAACCACTAGTTTGTATGTGGTGAGACAAAAACAAAGAAACTATTGACATGAGAGGCTGGATGCCCATAAAAAGAAAAGGCAAGACAGATGTCTGGATTACTTTTTTTAAATCATCATAGCTTTTTAGCTCATTTTTGTAAACAATGATGCAAATCTTAGAGCTTAAATCTCTAAAATCAGCACAGCTGGTCTTCCTAGATGAAATCATACTGTAAAAAACTAAAGTTAGAGAACTATTAGTTCTCTAACTAATATTATTAATGATAAATATTGGCAGAGGGCCCAAGCACAAAGATCTGGTCCTGGTCCTGAGGTCTGACAGCCACTGGCAGCCAGAACTGGACTACCATCACTTTAAGATTAGACATAACCACAGACATCTCATAGGCTCTAAGATCAAAACCTGGGGAAGAATCTGTAACCACTTCTTCATGCACAAAGGCAAGGTATAGACAAAATACCAGAGAAACAGCTATACAGTGTATTCCCTGGCCTGGTAAAAAGTGTGTTTTGGAGTATCTCTTGTGAGGAATATTATTTCAGTAGTATGGTCAGGAAGTCTGTGGGGAATAAGAGTTGTAGAGGAGGAAGACAAAGAAGGAGGTCAGACTTGAAGGTTACAACTGGAAAGGAACCTGAGGCCACAGAGGGAACTGTCATACTGAAGAGAGAGACAAGAGATGAAGAAAGAAACTAAGGCAGCCAGTTAGCTGAAATCCTGGCGTGTTCAACTGTGTTCAAACTTACCTTAGTGAAGTTAACTATACCAAGACAAATTAATTAGATTTTGATTTGGTCTTTCAAAACCTCATCATAAGAGATTTAATTTTGCAAAAGCAAAGCCAAAGCTGATTTGGACTCGCTTCTCACTTCATCCTACTACCAAAGCATACCAGAGAAGGAAACTTATCTGGCTAAGTGTTTGGTTCTTGTTTGTGTTCACAGTCGTCAAAAGAGAGCAACTGGAGGTTTAAAAACAGTCATTCTGCAAAATGCCTGTTACAAAACTAAATCCTTCTCCCTTCCAGGTTACATTTTACCTTATGTGCCACAAATTGAATGGGAGAGGGTACACGGAGCTCAGGGAAAAGTGTTTAGCTCACTGCTGATAGTTTTAGGACCTTTCCCCCACTGTCTCACAGTATGTGTACCTCTTCATACCTGCCTACGGAAGTTGCCTTCCAATGAAAAATCAAGCTTTGTGATGAGAACATTAATCAAAATGCAGCACAACTCTAAGACCCCAGATATACTGTCTGAATTCTAGCACAGGAATAATACTCTTATTCTTTGAAGCCCTGGTATAAACACAACTCCAATATACATATTGCAGTACAGCTGTTTGACCTTTCCAAATATGACAGAAATAAGACAGGTAACTGTTCAGAAAATGAACCTTTGCTGTGGCTTCTCTTTCAGTTGTAGTTGCTAACCAACTTTTTCTTATTTGTCAAAAGCAAGTACAAGTTTCTGAAGAAGAGCATTATAAAAACTAATTTTTAGAGGTGTCACCTCTGAAACTTCAGGTCAGAAGATATCTGGTCTCTGTTCCCCAAATTCCTCTGAAAACTGAGAGGGATACAGGAACAGACACCTTGTGTACAAAACGCCCTTTTTCTGTTATTCACAGCCGAATTTAGAGACTATTACCTCTTGTTGCTTGTCTGAGGAGTTAATGTTTTGTATTTTTCCCTTTCTCTCCCTGTTACTTGCACCAATGGTAACAACGAAGAAGCCATATTTTTTTAAGATGATAAGAGAATTTCTAATCAAAGAATCCTTCTGTTCAAGCTTCTATTTTGGCATATTTCAGAGTCAGCTGTATTTGAAATCTAACAGAGAACTTGTTTATGGAAGAAGTACCAGGAGAGAGAGGTTTTGGCTCACGGTTTCAGGGTTCTTGGTACATAGACGCTTGGCTAGAGCTGTGGAAAAGTAAAGGCACTACAAAGACATTCCTGGACCCTTTTCAAAAACAGTTGCTATTAGTCATCTGGGACAAGCAGCTGAGGAGACATAGGGTAGGTTTTTGGTCAGACAGTTTGGGATTGTTAAATAATTAACAAGCAGTCAGCAAATTCTGGGCCAGTTATTACATTACTAAGAGGTTTTGTCTTGAATTATGTGCTCCTCATCACATCCTTCAGTGCCAAGCATCATGCGCTCCTATGCAGTTGCCAAAATCCCCATTCCTTTCCTCGTCGTCAGTGGTCTCATTTTGCGACACTGACATGGGAAGCCAAAGCATGGCGTTGTCCAACACTGATTTCTCCATAGAGACTTGGCTATGGAGGGCAGGAGCCTTGTTGAGGAAACGCAAAGGCCCGGCAGATGGTAACTCTATCTAGGGCTTCTTGCCAGACTACTTTCTTCAGTAAGCAGAGGCAGTCAGGCATGCTAGCAGGTCATGTAGGCATTTTGTGTACTAACACAGTAGGATGGCAACTCCTCCTTTTCCTTGGCAGTTGTGTGGCTGGCAGAGGAGCAAATCTTTCCAAGACTCAGAGCCTGAAAGGCTCTCATATACCTTTACTTAAAGCAATAAAGCCTTGAGTTTTGTGGGCGTGTCTTCTTTTAAACAGCACCTGTAGAAAGGATGACCTTTAATGTATATTTACTGTGTTCAATAACAACGACAGAAGGCGCTTTCCATATAAATGTGAATAAATCATTACTTGGTAACCATTACTTGGAAACCAGTACATGATTTTCTTTCCATAGACCTTTTATCTCAAAATCAAATCTAAAGAATGGAATTTATTTTGAAGAAGGTCATAGTTAATGTCAGTAATGTTATGTTTATTGCAGCTTAAATGTGGGGCAATCTTCCAGATTGCTACTAACTTTGCTTGTAAGGATGATGATTCCATCAAAAAAAGTAGTTTGTAAATGAAAAGAGGAAATTGGACAGATGATTGAAACAAAGATAAGAGGAATACAACAACTACTGAAGAAAAAATATTCTTGATTTCTTGATTGAGGGGAAACAGACTTCTTTGAGATGTGGATATTAAAAACAAAGTGCGAATAACATGATGTGGTTAATCAAAATAAGGTGCAGACTACAGATGAGGATCTTCAGAGAGAATTACCAAACTGGAAAGCAACTGGGAATGAAGGGAATCTAAAATCATTGGTAAAGGGGTTTGCAAAGATAAATCTGCTCAGAAAACGTATGCAAAGAGTCAGGAAAAGATGCATTTAACTGAATGGTGTCAAGAAAGATTTTGTTAGTGAAAAATATTGTTACAAAGTAGAATGTTCCAGCTCAGATTTAAAGACTATATTTTGTTTTCCCGAGATTTCGGTGCAACTGAACTGCATTAACTGTATTAATAACGAAAAAATGTCAAGCAAGTTGAAATTAATGGTAGGATTCCTCGAGAACAAGAAGGATGCCAAAGTTTCAGGTTGTAAAGAGCCAATGGATAGCAGACAAAGATGACATGGAGAGGAAAGCTTTGCCAAACAAATGAGGAAAAGCCTGCAGTTTGGTTGGGTAAATTACACTGCAGTATACAACAGTATCACACTGACAGAAATTTGCAATACTATGTTTGAATCTTTTAAGGCTACCAGTGATTAGAATTTAAAATAGGCTGCATGGAGAAAAGAATGGATTGATACAACAGGTAGAATTTAGGAAAGGCCTAGTTTGCTCTTGCTTATCTCCTTGGGTTTTTTTTTAAGTTGCAAATAATGAAATGTACAGGAAATTATATTGGAAAACTAAAAGAAAAGAACAATTTCCATATGGTTTATAGGGATTTAAAATATGCAGGTTTTCCTTGATATTAATTCCTCAGTGAAAACCTCCTGAGATTTGAGAGTTAGCATTTAGATTTAACAGTGTGTTATGATACTGAAAGGAATTGCACAAATGCCACAGGAAAGAGGCACGGGCTGTCCAACAGCGCAGATGTAGACAGCTTTATACAGGAGTTCAAGAGAAGACAATTATGATAAGGAAAGGAAGAAAATAAAGAGCATTTTTAAGGGAAATTCAGTGATGCTTAGGCTTACTTAAGGAGCTGCAACATACCACCCAATTAGATCATATGCCTGGGATTAGTGACTTGATGAAAAGTGGATTTAAGAGAATCTGACAGGAGCAGCAGGAGGAAGTTAGCACTGCATGAACTCTGACCTGCAGTGACTTTATGTTGGCATGAAGTGTACAGAAGAAAAGATGAGATCAGTGAAGGATGTCGGGGAATACAATGAGTAATGACAGGAAACTACGAGAGATGGACTTACTGGATCAAAACCAAAACCGTCTGAGGAATATACTACTTCTGACAATAAGTCATTAGACGACAGGAAAAGATACCCAAGCAGAAAGAGATGAAAAAACTCACATAGAGTACCTTTTACAAAATCTCATTGAATAAAATGGAAAATTACAGGTGACCTGACAAAGCAGGAAGGACAGAACTGCCTGAAGTTTTAAATATGACTGCTCAATATAGGTCATTTGCATAAGATATGTTAATGCAAAGACAGAAGATAGAGAAAATGTGAATTCAGACAATAAAATGTGTGACCTGGCCTCATTAACTGTAAATCACATTTCAGTTGATGCATCTAACTGTCTGGAGATGAGTATAAATTACTACAATAGAAAGTTGGCAGTAACATGCAGCAAGTAAGAAAGGAATGTTATCTTCATAAGACACAAAGATGTAGAAAATAAGAAATTAAAAAGCATTACCAAATCTTTCAAATGTTACTGTTAAAGGAATTGGAATATATGTGAAAAAAGAAACAGATATGGCAATAGCAAAGAAAGGCAGAGATCCTTATCACATTGAAAGTACAGAAAATATTGAACAGCAACAGTCAGCAATGATAAGAATTGGAGAAAATATGGGGGATGGAAAACAGAAATGAAACACCAGTAATATCTAGTGCACTGGGATTTTATCATAAGGATAACACCTCAGCACTGTGTAAATTGGAAGTCAGCTCTATTGTATAAAGTTTTTTTGCAGTTGAGGCCAAGAAAAAGCGCCAAATCTGTCCTCAACTCATAGTGTGTGTTAAACACACCCAACTGGCAAATGGTATCTTAGTATTAAGGGTACAATTCATCATATGTCTGCACAGTAAATGGCTACATTATCCCTTTTGTTGTTGAATAGAAAAGAACATGCACACGCACACGCTCATATACTAGTTAATATTTTTTTTTATAGAAGAATGTAAGGGGGGGGATGTTATAAAATAAACCTTTAAAATTTAAAATACATTTGGCAACACTGATAGAAATTATATGAAATAGTGCAATATTGCAACCATTAACTCTCACGGACTGTGACATTCCTTTTCTCTAGGGAGGGGGAAAGGAGTTATATGTGCAAGCATTTAAATCTCTGACTATGATTTTCTTATGAGGATAAAAAGGCTTAGAGAATCTTCTGACAAAAACTGGGCTACTTTTTAACATATGTGATGTCCTATGAAACAATAACTTATGACTTAGTGCAGACCCAGTTTTTCAGGGGCAAGAACTCAAGCACTGGGCTGAGGTTTTAAGACTGCTAGAAACTTTTATTTGGCGAGCCCTAAGGAGCTGCAGGCTTTTTTGGGAATTTGGGAGTAGGCTAATCTATCATGAGTCCTCCACAAGGCAACTCTGAAACACACCTATAAGATAATAAGGACACTGGTAATGTATTAAACACATTGATCTAAAGTATATTCATATTTGTAATTTTATTCATCCAAAGATCCCAAACCCTCAATGTTTCTATACTTACATACATCACAGATCTGGTTCTGTGTTTCACCTTTTGGCTCTGGGAACCTTCTACCTGGAAGAGCTGGACTAACAATGCAATTGTTCAGGGGATCATAGATTTCTTCACCAAGCCAAGGAAATTTAATCTGTGACCCAATTTCTTTTATCGTACAGTAATATGAGATCACACAAGACATCAGAGCTCATGCAGGGTACTCCAGATTCTGACTCACTCTTTCCTTCAGAAGTTATAGCCAGATATAAGTTAAGACCACAACACATTGCTCTTTTAAATTTTTAGTTATGGCAAGACTTTTTTTCAAAGTGGAAGGAAGCTGAAAAGTAGGGAAGGAAACAAACCTTAGAAAGAGTAAAATATGCCAAGTGGGGTAAAATAAGAGAAAGACAGAAAGACCACAGACCGAGTGGGCTGTAGGCAGTGCCAGGGCTACCGGACTGAGCTCCAATGAGGCTAAGCTGGACATGAAAACCCACTGGGTGAACTCGACCTGAGAAATCCTTGGATGTGACAGATAACAGTGTGAGACGCTACCAAAAGTTACAGAGAGTGCTGTAGGAGAGGTCTGGATTTCACAGGTGGTTAAGGAGAAGTTATGTGTGAAATAGCCAAACTTCACAGATAACTTTGAGAGGAGCACTGGGCACCCCTGGGGTAGTCAAGTCTTGCAAGGTCAACAGTGCTTGGGTGACCAGATCAGTAATACCATATGAGGTTAAGATTAGCTAAACAATAGTTACAGAAATACCAAATATGAATAAGAACATCCCAAAACCGGCACAAATGGGTAAAAAGTAGTTAAGGATATGTTGTTTATCTGGGGGAAGGTCGCGGCAGAGAACTGCAGGTGCAAGAGCGGAGAAAGAAAGGAACGAAAAAGGCGTAACAAGGTGTGCAACCAGTGCTGTTCAGGGGTACCTGTCAAGCAGCCCCGTACTCAATCACCACAGCCAGAGCAGGAAAATAAACCAAACACACTCTTCTGACCACCTGACAGGAGTCAAGCATGTTTCTGCAGTCAGGGGGGTAGACCGGGGAGATAGATTGCTTCCCAAGGCAAATAGGAGTGTACCACTATAGATGGCCCAAACACCCTGGCATCACACTGTGGCTGCCCATCCCAGGCCTGGTGGCATCAGCAACTGCCCCACACTTTCTAGGAGTGAGCTTCTGAGATGCTGCATCGTATGTCTCGCTGGTCCCAGTCACGCTGCAAACGTTTAAGTGGATGATAAATATTGCTAAAATTTGCTATCCTATGCTGGTAGGTAAAGCAATGCAAGTACATGCCAGTCCTGGTGAGGATGCCTGTATTCCAGAATGAACTTGAATGATACTCACTCCGTTGGTCCCCCTGGGGCACGGAGAGAAGGAGAGGTGCCTCAGCACAGTATGACCTTTTGTTTATTTCTTATGCTTGGCTTTTCTAGTGTCTTCTGAAGTATAGATGCACCAAAGGGAAATGTGCTTTTAAAAACGTAAAGGCTTTGATTATCATTGAAATTTGAAATGGATAAACCCCAGGAAATCTAATTTTTCTTTGTCAAACTAAAAGTGCTTTCTGTTATGAGTTTGCTACATCTTTCCTATTCTCCTGCTAAGGTTTCAAGAGGCAGGGCTTTAATGTATTTTAGAAAGTTCTAGAGCTCATCAAAGTAACCAGTCAGGAAGATTTTCTTCTGAAAATTGAGTTTTTCTTTTCTTGTTACTTTGACTGCATTTCTCCTTATTGATATTAAAAGAAATTTCTAGCAATCATGCAAAAGTTACAAATCAAAACTAGGACAATGCTATACTGACAGTGATTATTTCAACGGAGCTAATAGACTATCTCCTACACAACAGTCTTCTATCCCAAAAGATTTACACTTTTCTTCACTTTCATTATCCTAAAAAGTTCTATCACTTCCCTGTGTTCATGCCCATTAAACATTGTAAGACCTCTGTCATAGTTCTGGTAGCCATTAATCATTTGTCCAAGCTACCATATGTATATGTGGCTCTTCATCTTCTCTAGGAAGTCAGTCTCTTTGTCTCTCTCATCATTATAAATTCTTTTCTCAGATAACCCACCAATAATTTACATAGAAACAAGGTGTTCAGAAATAAATGCGGTGTTGCAGCACAGCTGTTTTGAAAGGGAATGTTACCACCCTGTCCTTTCATACAATGCCTTTTCTTATGATAAATAGATCCTCAGATCCTGTTATTTATCCAGTGCAGGCAGCAGTGAATGACCTTTAAGCAAGCAAACTTCTAAAGAGAATACACTTCAGCACATGTGGCCAGAATATTTTTCAATTATTTCACGGCAAAGACTTTAGAATATGCATGGCTGAACCAAGCAGCTTTCTCTATACATTCAGTTTTCAGTGACAAAACCATCATTATTTAAATTGGCAAAGTGTTACAATTGCAGACACAACTTGAGATCAGTTAAGTTAGTCACATAGCCTTTTTCTTTCTCATTACCTATTGTTTATGCATTTTATTCAGATTTCCGAGCGTGTTCAGAGACTGTGCTGAGCACCAATGCAAAATTTTGAAAAAGTGAAGCTCTGTTCTTGCACATCTTGGTAAAAATATGCCCCTAGCCGTGCACCTAATAGCTCTTGGGTCTCCAGAGTAACATGCAAAGAAGCAAGAAGCTGACGCTTGCTTAGTAATGCAATGGATCTACCCTAATCTCAGTGGAAGATGAGTGTCTACATGCCACCTTTGGTTTGCAAAATTTTAACCATGCTTTTGCTGAATAAATGTGTGCTTGAAGATTCAAGTGGTAATCTGATGTGGAGCCACAGCTTTTCCGTACTCTCTGTTGCATAGAGGTAGGTACTGGTATGACTGATACTCATTTTACATTCACAGCTACTCAGTAACATCTGCCTCAGACTCCTAGTGCCCCAGTCAGGGTTTCCTATGGATTCTGTGTAGAACTGGTAATAAACCACAATGCAGACCGAAGCTAACAAGTGTCTCAGGTAGTAAAGGGAAGTCAACACCCAATCTGGATAGGAGTTTCTTTTATGCTTCAAGCTCCTCCATCTGAGCATTTTTGTCCCCCAGATATCACCACCGGTTGCTGACCATGGCAGCTGCGGACCTCTTGGGAATTTTTGTAGCTGGAAACCCTTTCTTTTTTGTAGCTGGAAACCCTCAGTCTTCAGTGGGGAAAGAGGGTAAAATGGTGTGGAGAACAGACTTGCCTCCTCTCCTAGATTTGGCAGTATATTTAGTGATTTTGTCACCCTGAATTTAAATGCTCTCAATAATAAAATATTTGGCAAGATTTCTCTGGAATGCTATCACATCCCAGAAAGCATGAAAACACAGAGAGACCAAGAACAGAAGAAAAAATGAACTTCACTCAGTTACTTTCTTTTCCTTTAACTTCAGTTTCTAAAAATTATTTTTTTTTCTCTCCAAGTTTAGAAAATCTATGCATTTAGAAGTTTCTGATATGGCTGTTTCCTGGTATATCATCATCTCTGATGATGCCAGGTTCATTCTAAGGTAACAAACAGTATTTTCCACTGACAACCATAATAGAGATTTCCATTTAGAATATGAACCTCAATCAAATATAGCCTCTAAAAGAAGGAATTATAGATTAATCCAGTAACCTCTGTCATCCCTAGGGAGACATATGTACCTTCAGGGCACTGATTCATCCCATCTGCTGATAGGTGTCCTAGGCAGGAAAACCGAGGCTTTCATTCTCTCTTAATTATTGGGAGATCCTAGAAGACTAAATTTTTAGAAGCCTATCACTGAGTGAGATAAATATTTAACACCCATGAATAAAAGTGAGATTCAAGAGCTCTACCAGCCTCTTCAAAACACTAAGGACAATGATGGACATGGACTTGTGTGTTTGTGTATGTATATATACATACATATACTCACACACACACGATCAGGAAGCACTAGAAATCCCATTTTACACTGGAAGAACTGAGCCAGAGAAAGTTTATTGTATTTCTTAAAGAAATTTTAGAAATGACTGCACAGCCAAGACTAGCTCTAAGATCTCAAGTATCATTCCCACTAAACTAACCAGCTGTAGTTTGCTTCCCATGGCTGACTGCTATTCAGCTTGATGTTTTAGGTGTGGAACTATTCATACTAGGGCTTTGAAAGCAGTGGGCATATCCAGGGACCATAAAAGATTTAGCTAAATTCTATGACTTTATCTACCCAGAAATCAGCAGCATGGTGGTTAAAAACCCTGAGAACTTATTAAGGGTGCTGCCAAGGGTGCTGCCAAGGTTTTACTTCATTGCTAGCAGCTGTGCAGTATTAAAGCTAGTCTAGACATCACTGACCGAACTATATTTACTCAGCAAAGATTCCTAGCCTAAGAGAAAGAGTGTTTAGAGAGCACACAAGAAAAAGTTTTTGGTACTCCTTAATTGTCATGGACAAGAATTCACAGGAGAGGCTTGTACTGACCCTATAAGATGAAAGAATTACTGTGTGTTTCTTATGCAGTGGACGTGCTGTTTTCTTATGCAGTGCTTCTTAGGTTGCATAAGGTAGAAGTTTTTAAACACACTAATTGTTATGACTTTTGCATGCCTCTATGTACAGAGTTAATGCAGAGAGGAAGGAAGCAGTGCAGAAGGAGGGAAAATAAGGGTGTGTTAACAGGGTTTTCTTCTGAAGTCTTGGTACTTTGTAGAAGTCACACTTTGTAGAATTATTTCTATATAATTATGTGTTTCACAGTATACGCTTTCAAAAGAGCTGACAAAGGTAGCATAACAATCAGAAGAAGAAAAAATGTAAAACAAATGGTAGGCAACAAAATAAATCCTAATGTAGGAATAAAATATTTCTCACCAAGTTACTTCCAATATTCAAAAGTTTAGACAGAAGTGATGAGGATAAGTACAAGGATACCAACAACACAGAGATAAAATAATGGTTGATGTAATTTGATTCAGACTACACTTGCCCTTTATCTGCAAAAGAACAGATGCTCTAGCTAGTTCCAAATTATGAAACTGTAGCTTCAAAACACATTCCTCTCTCCAGTAAGCAGATATAAAATTTAAATTAATGTCTCTATGTTGCATGCAAGTCAACTACTTTTTTCACAGGAAGAACAGACTCCCATGCATTCTATCAAGGCACAGGTCTCAGAAAATACGTTTCACTTACGATGAGTTGTGAGTGACCATTTAAAAGTAAAAGAGGTCCTTTACCATCATGCAGATAGGGGTAACACTTATCAAAAAGCATAGAAACTCACAGTGTTAAAAGAACACGTACAGTTCTCTCTCTGACTGATTTACCAGAAATGAATACATTTAATATAGCTGGTTCCCTGATATGTGATAGGCCATAATCTTGGCAATCCTGACCTAAACCACATGGTCAGTCACTCACTATAACAGGTCCTACATTTTATTACCTAGTTCAGAAACAAAGCACAATGAAAACACTGATTTTTCCAAATTAAAAAAAAAATCTTTTTATGTCCAGAAGAGGGGAAAACCAAACACTATTTTTATTCTGTAATTTATTCTTCAAATTCTAAAACTTTTCAACAGACAGCATGATAACATTCTCTTTGAGAAACCCCAGCTTCCAGCTGACACAGAAGTTGTGAATGGAAAGCCATAGGAATTCTGCCATGTTTCTTTCCTATTTCATCAATTAGGATAGCAGGGGAAAGACAGAGAGAGAGAGAGAGAAAGACAGAGATAGAATATACTGTAGATTTTTGTGTCTTAATTGGTTGGTCACTTTTAGTGTGAAATATAGCCTTATATATGCACTTATACAATAACCATTTCAGGTGGGGGAGCGGTGGGAGACAATTCCTGAGGGAATGGGTAATGGAAGATTCCTATAGTACAGTGTTACTTTAAAAGACATAGCCATAATAATAAGCAGATCTAAATAGGCATAATGCTGCACAATTTATATTTTCAAACCTTTTCCGTGTATAAAATTATACTTACTGATTTATAGGCATGGCTCCATTTCGTATCCATCCAGTTCTTGTTCCACGGTGTCTACAGGGACATTGTAGTGACAGTGGCTTTACTTAGGGTGACATTAATTAAGGGGAAATTGAAAAGTAGATCGATACTAATGCAATCACAGGGAAAAAAAATCTTAATCTCATATCATAACATTGCAGAAGTTGAAGTGGAATTGAAGGAGAAGTTATTGATACAGACAAGAGAACTAAAGGAAGACACACACAAACAACACCATTACCAGCGAAGTGGAGATGACCAGACGAAATCTTTCAAACTGTCAAGCAGAAAGATGAGAAGAATACAGTGACAAATGAACTAAGCATGAGTGATTTCTGGAAAGAACAATGGGAATGGGAGACATCATATAACCCTTTGGCAAAGTAGATTGAAAAAAGGACATGTGAATGGACTGATGTGATTAATCAAAGTGAAGTGCAGATCACGGAAGAGGAAGTTCAAAGAAGATTCAGAAAATTACCTAATTGGAAAGCACCACGGAAAAGAACAGAATCACTGATCATCAGCTAACGAGCTTTACAAACTAGTACCCTCAATTCAAAATACATATATGAGAAGCTAGGAAAAGATGTATTTAGCTAGGTAATGGCAGGAAGAATTCAATTAATTAAAAATATGGAAAATGTGTTACACTAGAACAGGCTCACATGTGGGTTTGATGCTTCTAGAGAATGTACACAACACAGGGATGTCATAATATATTGCCCGTCCCTTCGGAATGGACCTGCATTAGACCATGGACTAAAAAGGCTTTCTTGGCAGCTGAAAGCAGATCAGACTACCGTAGCCGTTGTGGAAACTTGATAATTTCTGGCAAACTAGTTCTTGTGTAAGAGAAATAGAGCCTGAGGAAAGAAGGCAGGCCTACCAGCAGGGCAGAATAGCCTTTTCCAGGAAAAAAAAGAAATACATGTTTCAAGACCTCACCAGAGGGGATTTCTCCAAATGTTTTGAAGCAGTCTTTGGATGAAATTTATCTGAGACCAGAAAAATAGAAATAGTGTAATGGATCACTTTGAACAGGAGAAAGCTGGGGAAAGGACATTTTTTGTACCTTATAAGACCAGTCAAAGCTGTGCTTATAACCCATCTATGTCAAAGTCACCCATTACAGTTCTATTATTTCATTCCTCTATTCCCCTTTCTAGCTCAGCTTTCTCTTTTTCTGTGTATTTCAACTCATTTTCTTCTTATGCTGCAAATAACTGTCACCATCTGGTTCAGTAAGAATGTTTCTCTGGTTCTGATTTAGTAAACACCTATAAATTCAGCTATTTGGGTCAGATATTATTCTTATATGACAATATGGTTTTTTTATGAAGCTCTGAGAGTACTGCCAGCAGAATTCAAATTCTGCAGGATCAAAACATTTTTTCAAATGTAGAGTTCCGATACAAGTTTTCTAAATCTCATGTGCTCTCTCAGCTTTGGAAAGTCTTCCAGTTTTTCTCTTGAACATGTCTGCTCAGTTTGCTCCCCATGCATTAACAAAAACATCGGGGACATTCCTGTTATTTACAGTCAGGATACACAATGTAGATATGTCTGCAAGTTTGTGGCTTTTGTTTTGAACTTGAAAATTTTTTGGCAAATATTTCTTTGTATCACTATGCTAGAATCAAATGGGATAGACTTCTGGTATCATCTTGAAAAAGCAGTATGTCAGATGATTAATTGTAATGCTGAAAATGCAGGAAAAAGCCCTGTGTGATGATTCATGTTGTCTTAAGCAAATCATTAATCTTTCATTTGCAGCTGAGCACACTGGAGATGATAGGTGGTTTGGGCTCTGTAGAGGGCAAGTGTTATCAGGATGTAAATGGTAAGTATCTTTTTTTTAGTATTGCTACCAATTCACACAAGGAATTTGGCAACAAGTGAGAGGCTGCATTGCTGCTCAGTTCCAATATAAAAAGTTCTGGCTGACCGATTGTCTAAGAAACTGTTCTTTTTCCATATAACCTAGTGGCAGGAGAGGAAACAAACAAAGGTAACAGTTCAGCCAGCTCTAGTTAATAGGAATTCATTCAGGCAATCAGGTGGTCTTCAATTAGAGGAATGTATGCAACACCTGGACTGATAATAGTCTAAGCATGTGCTCCTCACTACTTGCAAATCTGCAGAACAGATGCAAATAAATTTGAGCCTTCAAAATTTTTTTCTGACTAGCAAAGGATTAGCAAAAAGCAAGCAAAGGATAATGAAAATAGCTTGCAGTGCTTTTTTGTTAACAGATTAGCAGTAGGCATAACTCAAATACCTCTCCACTTCTCCTCTGCTCTGGAGCCAAGTGTCCCTGAAGCAGAGCAGCTTTGCTGCATACACACGGATTTTGACAACTTCATCCCTACCTCCTCCACACAGCAATACGGAGGCATTGCCTCTCATAGATATTCGCACACCAAAGAAAGCACGTGCACAAGTTTAGAAGATGTATTAAATCAGCATAATCCAATGTCTGCTCTTCACTCAAAACTGCTCGGTGTTAGAGCAGACCTTGCAGACCTCTTAGCAAAGAGGTAGTTTTGGGGACCTGCAGCTTTACACTGCCAGTCCCCCGTGAATTAGGCAACAGGGACACTAATCCACATTTGAAGGGAGTTTAGACATCCATGTTCTGGCTTCATCCCAAAAGCTCTACAAACTCCTCATACATTTCTCTGCACAGACTTGTCTTACATCAAGGTAACACCCAATACATTCGGCGTCCAACTCCTTTTCTGTCCCACTGGTGTTTTATGAGCTCTGCTTCTGGTGCATTCAAATGAGGAGGCACTCCAAATTGCTCCTTTGGGCATATGAATTTCCATGCACAAAATCCTCCAAAACCCATGTGTACAGACCCTCACAAGGAAACCTCTGTCAACAGAGGTATAGCCTAAGACATAATTCCTAAAACCCCAGATCCTGTCAGCTTAGACCTGTGCTGCAGAAACACCAGACAGAGTTCTGGCCCTACTGCCCCACTCACAGGGCACAAAGGCAAAACCGCAATAATTCTGGCATCTCAGGACCAAGGGATGAGGGAGGTTTTGGCCTTGTTTTCTTTCCTGTTTACATTGAACAGTACCATCTTCTTCTCCATCTCATTTTAGTTATCTTTAGTTTGCCCACCATCTACAATTACCAACTAGCAGCATAATAATTAGGTCTCCATTAACTAAAGAGCAACGACAACACCTATTGCTATAGGAAAGCAAGGAGAAACACTTACCCAGAACAGGGTCTTCAGGTAGAGTCTGGAGCATCAGCTACAGCATCCTCCCAGCTGAGGTCAGGAAGACTTTTTTCCTGCTCACAGGATGCAACACAGCTGAAAACCAAACCAGAGCCTTCCTGCCAGCCCTGAGCAGAGGAACGGAGAGGTATCAATACATCCACACAAACTGATCTCAGAATGTGTCCAAAACAATATAATTCTTATGCTGTTTCAGCTTATTGACTTCTGTGGTCTCTTCAGATTTAAGATTTGTTAATTAGAACATTTGCCACCATTTATTTAACTATAGCAACATTTATTGGAACATGCAAATTTAGAAAACAGGCTTCTTTTTCACAAAAATCTCTGGATTTCTTAAAAGTCTATCTTAAATAACATGGTGCTCTTAGTTCTCTGAAAGTAGTCCTTTGATTTTCAAGTCATCTGGGAATATTGAAAATAAAGGATTTCTTCTAAAATTGAGTGTTCTGTAGATTTTAAAGCTACTACAGATTTACACCAGCACAACTGAAAGCCAAATTTGGCTTTCCATTTGTCATTACATACTGAGTTTATGGATGGCCTGGCTAATGTGATCCATGATTTATGACACAAAATATTGCTGTACACAGCCAAATATTCAGAATGCTTTGGAGTTATCACTGTGCTGCACAAATGGCAGGAACATTTCATCCAAATCCAGATACAAAAATTAATCTCAATTCTCTGCCAAAGGAAAGCAAATAAATGCATCATTATGTTTTCCTTCCTAATAATGTGTGTTTTTCCATTGTCTTCAAGCCTGCAAGTAAGCTGTGGCTACATGAATGAGCTCCTCTATGAAATACACTTTTGCATTATTTACTGCCCACCCTCCCCAAAACTGCGCACCTACTGAAAGAGCAGTGCTTGTGGATCAAACCAAAAATCACACTGTTCTGTTCAGATATATTCCTACATGGCCAGGGTAACTCAGCATTTTTCTCCTTGTCCTGGGGGCTCTGGTAGTTCACAGCAGTGGGAAGTCAAGGGGCAAAACATACCTGTTCTCAGCAACTTTCAGCTGTAGCACTGTCATGCCTTTAGGTACGGCACCCTTGAACGGACTCCATCAACTGACCAGCATGGAAATGGTCCTCTAAGAGATGCTTAAAAGACCATCTGTGGTCTCTCATTCTGAGCTTTTGATTCGGGGTGGAGGGGGTGGGGGGGGAGTTATTAATAATGAGGAAAATACATTGTTATCAAGGCTTCCTGCTGGTGATTTGATGTCTTCATTTTGGTGAGAGTTCACCCAGATTTGTCTTACTCCACTAGCAGGTATTTAAGGAGAATATATACAAAAGAGGTCAGTCATTCTTCGGTCTGTGCCCAGCTCTATGTTGCATCTCTCTCTTGAAAAGCACCAAGTCTTTAAAAATTTGATTCCATTCTCTGTTACCAGTTTGTGCTTTCAGGTGTCAATGAGATATGATTGGTACAAACCGATACGGATGCTTTAGCAGACATGTCTGAAAATCCCTTCATTCCCATTATAGTGGGTCCTTCTCTGTGCTCTTATGTATTAGTTAGTGTTTTTTCCAGCCAGACTGACTGTTTGCTATGCAGAGCAGGGATGTCTCTGCGGGTTTTGCTTTGAAGTTGTAGTACTGGGCAGCTAGAAACAACCAGGTTCTCTTGAGCTCCTGATGGCTTATTTGTTATTGCAAGAAGCTTTGTGAGATCTTTGCTCCTAAAAAGGATTATGTTAAAAGAAATATTGTTTGGAGGATGAAGTTACTATTCTTTTTTGTTATTACAAAGAAGGAAACAAGCAAAAAACCGCTCTATAAATAAAACCACTTAAAAGTTCTAGCAGTTTTTCAAATCTTAAAAAACAATATTTCATACGAATGTTATAAAGGAGAATAAATTAAATTTTCATTCAGTTGAGTAGTATTCATAAAGTGCAGATGTTGTAAGTCTATTTATCAGGCTGGCTGGAACATGACTAATAATAAACTGAGAGACTAGATTCTTATTATTACAGTCTAATAAACAGGAATTCTCTCTTACCTTGCTTTATGCTATTTTCTATGAAGCAGAAAGAAAATACGTTTTTATACAGTTATCATTCTTCACTCCCCCAGTCTCTTCTTAAAAAGCTTATCGTATTTCAGAGAAATTGTTGAAAAATTGAGTGCTTGGAAAACTAAAAGAAGATTTATGTCAGGAAGAGATAAGTTGCCCCCAGGTCTGTGCACCTCATTACTACAGGTTTTCTAGGAGAAAATCTACAGGCAGTCTCACCATATCAGTAAAACATCACATCCCTTAGATCGTGCCTTCCTCTTAAAAAAGTTTACCATGTTGTTAACTTCTCAGAAGGAGGGGGGTTTGTTGCTTTTTGGTTTGGTTTGATTTTTTTTTATCACCTTCCATTTCCCTGCCCTATGAACAGTCTCAAGAGGGATCTCTGGTGTGAAGCTGAAGAACTACAGATGACTTGCATAGCTTTTGCATATGACCTTTTCTATGCTCCTCAGTCTGTATGACTTTGTAGGTGCATTTTGTTCTGTGCACCTGTAGCTGATGCTGTGTCCATAACACGACTTTGCGCAAACAATGTGATCTAAAGATTTCTGAAAGACTCACTGCAGCTTGTCCATGGAAATCAGCACAGATTAGGCTATATGAGCCACTCACTTTAACAAACTCTTATTTACTGCCTGAGATCACTCTTGCCTGCCAGCAAACTACTCCACGGATCTGCTGCTCACTTGTTTGCAATATGCCAAACCCACTCTTCAGAGCTTTACAAAAGTGGAACATCCACTTCTATCCTATCCCACATTCCTTGTTTTCTAGAAAGTAAAAGTCCTTAAAAGCCATTGTAAGGATCTAGCAGGTCAACTTCCTTCTCTTCTACAACTGAATTAAGCTCTCCTTATCTTCTGGAAAAACAGGGAATACACACCACTTCAGGAGCCTTTGCTTTGTGTTTTCATTTGCTATAATTTTTAGAATAAACATCTAAGTGGACTTGCAACAGCCACCTTGCCTTCTAGAGACAGAAGTTTTAGCCACTTTTTTATTGAATCCGTGTACATTGGGTTTTGTCCCCTTCCCTGATCAAAGATCAGTAATCTTTTAGTGACCTCCCCACTTCAGCTCTACTTCTAAGCGAGCCAGAATTCAGAGAAGTCAATCATTAGATTCTGTCCAATCTTGAAATCAAAAAATTTGTTTCACTGTGATGCAGCAGCAAGGAAGAAGCCTGGCAGCCAAGCTCAAGTGTATATACTGCTTCTTTTTTCAAGGAAGAAAGAGTTTTGTACAAAAGTTCATCAAGTCAAAACATCAGATTTCAGAGGGAGGGGAAGATTCTAGCTTATTATATATTCTATGCTATATCTGCTATATGTTCCTGCTTGGCATAGTCTTGATAAAGTAAATTACACTGGAAGTTTACTGCACCTACGAGAATTCACCTGGGCTTGGAAGCACAGCGAAGTGCTCCGGGGCTGTACTTTAAATGTATTAGATTTCCCTATACAAGAAGATTATTTTCTTCTTTTATTAATTACAGTAGCATTATGTCCTTTACCGAAGAGATATTTTTTCCATATGCTGTCCCTCTTTTAAATCAATTTTGTTACCTCCTGTGACAGCAGCCAATGTGTCTTGCAGTAAATGCTAAATTTGCTATGCCAGAAGGCATGACAAATATGACACAATGAGTACTTGCTACTGGATAACCAAATTATTTAAAACATTACTTTACAATGTAACACATCTTCTTTGCAAAACAAGTTTTTCGTAAAATTTGCCAATGTTTTCTACTACAAGGAACTTTCCTAAACTTTAACAGTTTTGTGTTCAAAAGAAGCAGGAATAATCCTTGGAGCAAAGACCATAGCTTAACTTTTTCTCTTCCTACATACCCATAGGGCAGCACAAGGCTCGCTCCTTCTTGTCTTGGCCCTTCCTTGCTGCCTCCCTCCTGTGCACTCCCAGTGTGTCCCTGGCATGGCACTGGCTCTCATGAGGGAGTGACGGGGCCATGCATGGGCACTGCAACTTCATAAGACAAATTGGATTTGAAGCAGGCCTTGTGCTGAGCTCAGTGCTCCAGAAGCCTCAGATGCCCATTGACATCAGAGGAAAGCTTGGCACTTCTCTTCCCAGGACAGCAAAGGAGAGTAGCATGTGGATTTAACCTAGAGCTTCCAATCGTGGGCATAGATGTGGATCCCTGGTGAACACTTGGGCTTTATGGGGAGTCACTCAATGAACTACAGCTATTTCAAAGGAAAGTACCCACTGGTGCAAGCACTTGGTAAATCATACCAAAATTATTGTGTAATTAGCAACAAGGGGAAGGGAGACAAGACAGAAGCATGGAAGATTATTGAGGTGTTAGAGATACCCAAGTCAGCAGCGCATGACAGTGTCCCCCTGAATACTCACAGCAATAGTCAGAGCAGTCTCAGAACTATTAGCGTTAATTTCTCAAGATGCTTAGAACACAGTGAGATCCCAAAGAACTGGAAAAGGGCTAAAAGAAAATACTTCTCAAAGAGGAAAAAGATGTATGTAAGGAATTAGTGACTATTCAACCTAACTTCAGTACCCCAAATGATAGTGGAATAAATATCAAATAATCTATCAGTTCATTAATGCCAAGAGGGTAATAAGAACCATTTAACATGTATTTGTTTAAAACAAATCATGCTTATGCAATACAATTTCCTTCTTCGACAAAATAATTGGTTAAGTGGATGAGTGGGAAGCATGAAATGTGACATATCTTGTCTTTATTATGGCTTTTGACACAGACTGACATGACATCTTCATAATCAAACTAGATAAATATATTCTAGGTAAAACTGCTGTACAGAAGGTTGAATAAAGAATCGTTCAGTCTGTTTTCTACCAAAAGGAGATTAAATGGATTCTCACAGAGATATGGCCTGTGTCTTAAAATCTTCAATATTTTCATTAAAGTGAAAAATTATACAGAGAATATATTGGCAAAATTAACAGATGACACCAAATAGAAAGCTCTCTGGATAAGAGACTTAAATTTTTAAATGATCTTAACAACTTTGAGAAACCGTCTGAAAGAAAGAAGTTGATATATGATGTGTTACATATGAGGTACATCATGTGAGAAGGGAAAAGACAATGCATAAATTAAAACTATGAAGTAAAAAGTTAAAAACTACTTTAGGAAAGGATTAGCAGTATAAAAAAGTAAATCACAATGCTGCTTCAAAAAAAGCGAATCTTTTCATAGCATATTGTAAAGGTGCTTTTATAACTTAATCATTTTACTATATCTGGGACTATATGTCTACTATATATATTGAGCAAGGTGTCTATTTTTAAACATTATACAGGAACAAAAATCTAGACAACACAGAAAATTCATAGGAAAGTAAAAACTTAAAGTATTTCAAGCATTCTAGAAAAACTGAAGTAGTAGAGGTGGTTCATCAATGAACAAGAATAAAGGCTGTGGATTCAATTTTCACATAGATAAGAAGTTGATATGAAACTAACAGTGATACATTATTTGCTATGGGACTAGAAAAGAAGAAATTACTATAGATTGAAAAACATTGATGTTTGAGTATATTTGGAGGAGTTTGTAGAATCATTGAAATGCTCTTGATCAGAGATTTCAGGTCAAGGAGTATGGTTATCCTAATCTCAGGGGCATGACTTACTGCTGTGTAACAAAACTTCACTAAAAATACATGTATGGTAAATCAAAAAGGAGATATTGGCTGCTCACTAAATTGTCTGGAGATCACACAACCACTGAACATTCACAAACTGGTGGAGCATCTCTAGCTCTGTGGTCACCCACCCTTCAATCCCTCACACCCAGGTGTCGAGCAGTCGGCAATGGCAGAGAGACTCCCAGCTGTGGGGGGGATTCTTCAGCCTCGGCAAAATGGCCGCATCGGCAAAAATAAAACCACCAGCCCTGGAAAGGGGTGGGAAGCAGAAATTCCTGGGAAAGAACACGTGACCAAGAGTGGCACAAGCAGCTTTAGCCAAAGGAAAGCCTGCCTGGGGTCACAGGCTGGCTGCTGGGGCTGCGGCCTGCTCGCTTCGCCTACGCAGAAGAAGAGACATCTCACCTGTTACAGCAGCAAACATCATTCAAACTGCGGATTGCATTAGCACAGTTTTCTAAAGATGCTGCTTTTTAGTCCTTCTCCCTTCCATCCCCATCCCTCTGCCCCACAGGGAGCAAGAGTTGGTCTCCAGTATTTTTACCCTGACTCTGCAGCCCTGCCACACCTCCCTCACAACTCCTGGGAACCCTAATGCCTTCCCTGTCTCTTTTCCCTATCCACACTTCCCTAATCCCTCCTCCTGCCCTCCCAAGCACTGTAGTTCTAGCTCCAGTGGAAATAGTAAGAGGGAAAAAGATCAAGACAAGACTTCAAAGGCTGCAGGAAAAGAACAGGAGAGCAAAAAAAGAGTTTTCTAGTAGAAGGAAGAGAAAGAAAGGTGAAAAAAAAAACAAAAAAAACCCAAACCAAAACCATGTTGATAAAAAAAAGCAGAGAGGAAAAACAAGTAATGAGATCACTTGGAAAAGCAAGGCAGAAAAAGGTGAAGGAGTCAGATGGTGGCAGCATGCTTTCCTTCAGAGCCTGCCACTGGATTCAGCATTTCCAGGGCTCATCCCTCCTCTTTCTAGTAAAATTCACCATCATAGAATCATAGAATGGTGTAGGTTGGAAGGGACCTTGAAGATCATTGAGTTCCAACCCCCCTGCCATAGGCAGGGACATCTCCCACTAGACCAGGTTGCCCAAGGCCACATCCAGCCTGGCCTTGAACACCTCCAGGGATGGGGCCTCAACAACCTCTCTGGGCAACCTGTTCCAGTGCCTCACCACCCTCAAAGTGAAAATTTTCTTCCTAATGTTTAATCTAAATCTGCCCTCTTCCAGTTTAAAGCCATTCCCCCTCGTCCTATTGCTACATGCCCTTGTAAAAAGTCCTTCCATGTTTCCTTTCCTTCCTTCTAAAGATAAAGTGGCGTGAAGGCTAGCGTTATTATTCCCATCAGTTCCCCTAGTTGAAAACACGAGAGTTTGTTCTGTGTCATTTCAACAGAGAGAATTTCTGTTTTCTCACTTCATTTTAAAGTAGTGGGAGATGCATTTTTGAAAAGTGATTGAAAGATGCTAAAAATGTCTTTTGCAAATTTGGAAAAACAAGCACTTTAGTTAAACAACAAAATTAAAGAAATCCTTGCTATCTTTTTTTAACTGCTTGTTAACCAATCGTTAACTTGTCTCAAACATTTCTTTGCATTTTTTTCATGTAAGCTGTATTTCATTATGCAACTTCTGTCTGAAGGTAGAGGAAGAACAACAGAGCTCTTAATTAGCCTTTTGTTCCTAACTACAGTTACAATCTTCCCGATTTATATATTGTCTGGATACAGTATCTCTATAACTTAAAAGGAGGAAGCACAATATCTGATATCTAGAGACTGTAACAGTAAATAAACAATAACACACAAAGAATAAGGTATTCTGACAGCATAAATTGTTGGGGAAATATTTTTCCATTTAGTTCATATTTCTTTTTCCATCATATATCTCGTGATCCTGAGAGGAGCAAGGCCAACAGAATTTGTAGATATTCCCTGACTTTTCATTTAACCATCTTCTGATAACAGCATAAACAAAGTCTCTGTTCTCTATGGTACATTATCCCACCATTGCCAGTAGCTGCATTACACCCTCTTCCCACCAACGGACATGTACGCCCCTATATTTTAAAGATGACTTTATCCAGCTGACAGCTTGGGTGACTTCTGGTCTTAAATATCTCTCTTTGGCAATGTGAAGGCACTGTTCACTGTCACGCTTAAAATACTGCCTCTGTATGAGAACGTGCCCGGGATTAAGGGCATAAGGCGTCTGGGGAAAATAGGGTCTGATGGTCAAGAAAGTAGAGGTGCTTATCTAACAAACACGTTTTCATACAGTTAGATACTTCATTCATTTTTTCTCCAGTCTTTTGTATAATTGTTCTGTGGTGCTCCACCTCTTCTTATCAAGGGGTTTAAGAGGGCTAAGGGACATTCAGATGTTCATGTTATCTCCATCTGAGGATTTCCCTGCTTCTGTGAATGCCAAGGTCTCTCTCGGTATATTTTTCTGCTGAAATATCAGACCGTGTCTTCTCTAAATGGCAAAGGAGAAAGTTGCAAAAACTCTAATTTCCTGAATGCTGAAACAGGCAGAGTTTAGAGGAAGAAATGGTGTCTTTTATTAGCCTGGCTGATAAAGCTGGAAAAAACCAGCTATGTTTTGGGGCTACCAAGCTCTGAACTATGCTAATCCTTCTACTAAAGATATTATCACCCTAAAACCTTGCACATATAATACATCAAAGAATTGTTCAATTTGAGACTGTTTTTGCTGGAAATCATTGAATAATTCTTTGGGATAATCCCCTGAGACAGAGGGTATATCAAGATAATTTAACAGTTCTCACCTGTAATTTGAAGTATTCTTTATTTTAAAAGCTAGAGTTTATTTAAGGATACATTTCAGGTTCCCCAGCTTCACTGGAAACAAAACTCTTCCTCTGTTGACTTCCTGAATGCATTAAATGCTCTTCTGAATTGGAGCCTCTGGATGTCTCTGCAGTCCTCTATAACTCAAAAGTTTTCATCAGATATACATACCAAAACATTGAAACAGCTGGAACATTCCAACGAGTTAAAAGAGACTTCATTTTAAAAAGATATCCAGGCAAGACTAAATTTGTAGTGCTTTAGGGCTAGCACTGCCAACACAGAATTCAAAGAAAAAAGAAAAACATTCTGCTTTANCATTTTCTTTTGTCTATCCCATAGAGACTTAGGCTCTATGAAGACCATGAGGCAGATGGGTGGGCATTCACGGTCATCTCTTTACCAGATCAGAAGCACTGGATGGCATCTGGTCCAGACAGAGGTAAAACGTTTCTGCTTTTGGTGCATTTCAGTGTATATGGAGACTAAAGTCCTGGTTTCTACCAACCACCAGGAAGATCCCCTTAGTGGTAAGATATGGTCACTAGCGGTTACTGGGTGGTGTTGTAAGGGAGGAATGGTGGTTCTAGAGTAAAATATTAAAGAACTTTTTGGGTCCTGACACATTGTGTAGCATTAAGACACATATGCAAAGGTGTACAGTTAGCTGTGTTAGCACTTGGCAGCTGTGCGGGGTACCTGTGAGCCCAGCTTAGCGCAGTGTCACCGTGGTGGGTTGACCCTGGCTGGACGCCAGGTGCCCACCAAAGCCACTCTATCACTTCTCTCCTCAGCTGGACATGGGGACAGAAAATATAATGAAAGGCTCATGGGTCAAGATAAGGAGAGATCATTTAGCAATTACTGTCACGGGCAAAACAGACTCGACTTGGGGAAAATTAATTTAATTTATTACCAATCAAATCAGAGGAGGATAACGAGAAATAAAATCTAAATCTGAAAACATCTTGCCCCCACCCCTCCCTTCTTCCCAGGCTCAACTTCACTCCCAATTTTCTCTACCTTATCCCCCGAGCAGCGCAGGCGGACGGGGAATGGGGGTTGTAGTCAGTTCATCACACGTTGTCTCTGCCACTCTTTTGTTGACTCCTCACACTCTTCCCCCATCGTGGGGTCCCTCCCACAGAAGACAGTTCTCCACAAACTTCTCCGATGTGAGTCCTTCCCACAGGCTGCAGTTCTTCATGAACTGCTCCAGTGTGGGTACTTTCCACCAGGTGCAGTCCTTCAGGAACAGACTGCTCTAGTGTGGGTCCCCCACAGAGTCACAAGTCCTGCCAGCAAACCTGCTCCAATCTGAGCTCTCTCTCCCTGGGTCCACAGGTCCTGCCAGGGTCTTGCTCCAGCACGGGCTTCCCATGGGGTCACAGCCTCCTTTGGACATCCACCTGCTCCAGTGTGGAGTCCTCCATAGGCTCCAGGTGGGTATCTGCTCCACAGTTAACCTCCATGGGCTGCAGGGGGACAGCCTGCCTCATGATGGTCTTCACCACAGACTACAGGGGAATCTCTGCTCTGGCACCTGGAGCACCTCCTCCCCCTCCTCCTTCACTGACCTTGGTGTCAAGGTTGTTCTCACATACTCACATGCAGAGTTGTTCTCACATATTCTCCCCCTCCCCACCACCACCACCCAAAACCTTGCCACACAAACCCAGCACAGTCACTCATTCTGCTTAGAGGAAGGGATCCCTGCAGCCACCCTGGGCATGGCTCCGGGGGAAGTTAGCCGGTTGGCTGACTCTAGAATAGACCCCAGGAGTGATGTCATGTTTGTACGGACGATCAAGAAATCTGCTTCCAGGTTCACTTCAAAGCATTCTTCTATCTGGCAATGCCTAATGCCACTCCAAGGAGATCAGCTGGCGATTCCTGAGCTCTTTCTGAGTAGAAGAAAACTGGATTATATATGAAGCAAATAGGAGCAAAACTCAAGGCTCTGGACTTACTCGCAACTTTTAAGAAACTGCTTCAATACTGATTTGGAAAATCAAATGTCTATCCCAAAGTTCTTCTTCACATAAAGTTTCAATAAAAACAGTATTTGAAGAAAGTCCTGTGCAATATTTTGTTTTTCAAGCAGACTGTGACTATCCAGATGTGCCTGATGGATGTTCTTCTGGGATATCTCACATTTTACAGCTTTCTTAAGTGCTGAATGACACCACTCGTGGATCATGACTATTGAAAGGTATTTAGATTAAATCCATTCACATGCAATTTCTGACAATAAATAGAGATATTAAGATATGTATCTGTACAATTCAAACTACAGGGAAATAAATGAGGAACAAATATTATCGAACAGAAACTTTGGCTATATTATTAGAGGAAAGGTACTGATATTTGCCAAGTTATGTCACAGTATGAGTTCTTATTATCTCATACCAGGCCACCTCCTGCCAAGTGGCAATGGATTGGCTTCCATTGAAGGAAAGAGGATATTAATGATACTGCATTTGGAAATAATCTTATTACATCAGCATTATATATACATATCAATTATTAAATCAGACAACCAATCACCATGCAGGCTAATTCCTGCTCCCAGGAAGCTTAGCTCAGGACCAGCTTCTGGTTCTTCTGGTGCTCCTTAAGAGATAACACAGTAGAGACTCTGCAAACACCACAAAATTTGCCAGTGTGTTAAAAAACAGAACAGAGAAAACTTCACATATAAACATGCTAGTTGGTGATGTTTGTCACAGCAATATTTAAAAATGAAGACATTTCCCAAAGCTTTATTAAACTCTGTATTGGATTACTGAAACAAAGCCCTTTTCCATTAAGGAAACAGCCCTTTTCAGAACAATTTTTTTGGCTGTAACGCACTTACACTAATAATACTGCCCAGTTCCCTCTTTATAGACTTACTCCCGCTCCTCTCCAGCCCTTGGGCAAGGAAGTTTGCATTTATTTAAAGGACCGTCACTAATCTTCTTTTTAAAATACATCTTTGATCAGAAGTCACCCTCAGGTACAGATAGCAATGGAGTACATGGAGTATTACAGACCTTCCCAGTATCCTTTCTTACAGGAAATTAAAAGAAAGAATTTAAAGATCTCTTTGTAGACATTCATCTCTATCCTGTACAGTAAAGATCTGAGCGAGCAATGAAATAAATCTGACATAGGTTTCCTGTGCTTAAAGCTTGTGGAACAAGTATGAAATCAAATGATGAGCACTATCTATCTCACTAGTTTCTTGCCTTGCATAACAATTGCAGGGGACTTTGGCTCGTAAATTTGAACCTGTGCCCTTAGGAAAAGACACAACCTCGTCTGACTTTCAGATGGTTGTTATGTAAGGCTGAAAAAGTTATTTAGCAGAAAGTAAGTGTCATTCACTTACAACACTGCAGCAATTTAAATATGTTTTAGCTGCAGTAAGCATACATTTACCAAGCAAAATGTCTCACCCAGAAAAGAGGAAGATGTGGGCCCAAGCAAAGAATGCATACTTCATGGTGCAAAAAATGTACTGAGTCATGAGTTGAAGAACATATGAAAATTATGCCTGCTTTACTTTTGCCATGTCCTGAAGTCTTCTGCTTTGAATTTGGAACAGAGAGACATTGAAAGCAAGAGGAGTACATCTGCAGAGCCAAGACCTGAGGAGCAGCCCAACTCCATTTATTTTGCTGACATCCTGTAATTTCACTAATACTTAAACCAGAAGTTTGGTCCCTCATAAGGAAAAAAGTGCCTGCTGTCTGTAGTACTCAAGTTGTCAAGACAGCCAAGATGTCTGTTGCTAAATCAGAGTTCCCAGAATGAAACGTCAAAGATAGAGAAAATTTCAAACTTTTAATTTGAAAATAAAGAGGCTCCTTGTACTCTCATCTCTCTCTGCAAAGAATCCGAAAACTGTATATCTATTATTGCAATTATTAAAGAAAACCTTGCAGAGTCAGGAAGCAAAAAAGACTTTTCAGATAAGTCTCATTTGGCACCTGTAATAATGGAAATCCTGTCTGTAGCACACCATCATCTCAGCCATCACACTTCAATGCTTAAAGCAATGCTGTGTACTGCAAGTGATAAAACACACTTTAGAAATAGCTCTTGAAGCACGGCCAGATACAACAGAGTCAAATGTGGCACATCAAGTGTATTATACTATCGTCAGAAGACATGCATAACATATTCCTAATCTCTAAGTCTCAGGTGACTTGAGAAGCAATGTGAATTACATGTTCAAGCACTTTTTTTTTCTAAATAGACTTCTCAGATGATACTTATACATTGTTTTTAGTCAAAATCCATTGCATAACTGATTTCCAGTGCTAGATAGATTTTAGGTCCTTTTAGATCTGGCCTATTACTTTCTAATGCACTCTTTGTCAATGAAAAATCTTGCTGTTTTAGTTAAATGCTAATCTTATTGCTGCCAGACTCAAGAAACGGCTCTTTTCCAGCAACTTGCTGGGTAAATTTTGCATCTGGAATATTATCTGTGGCTTTGACATAGCAATATTTCCCTGCTTCATTTGAGCATGTTTTTATGCTCTGTTCAGCTTGAAGACTTAATGCACCATCATCTGGCATCCATATGCAAACATAGATCAGAAACACTTTGAAAAACATTCATATGAAAAAGGAAAAGCTTATTATGCAGATGGATTAAGAAAGAGGCATACACAGAGTTACTGACCCTACAGCCTTAAGACACGACCCTGCGATTTCCTCCAAACTATGGAGCATTCCCCTTGCTCTCAGCAAAGCTCATAGGCAGCCTGGAAACCCGCAGACCTGTCTACTTCTGCCCTCCCTTTTCTTCAAGCATCAAACTTCCCTGACAGTACAACAGTTCCCACAAGATGATATTGACTGCAAAGAGGCTTCTGAGAAGAAATACGTGATTTTTAACACGTGGCTAAGGAGGGGAAAAATTATTATACAAATTCTAGTGAAGTACATGTACCTGATCAAACTAATCTGTATTACAGTCTTACTCTTTCAAGCTTCATCCTTCCTCATACATTACTGTTGTCACCTTAATCTCTTCGACCACCACGTACCAAACCAGGCAAAAGCATTGCTTTTTTTTTTTTAATATTGTTACATTTTATCATAATAATTTACAGGAACCAGAGGATTTCTTGACCAGCTGTAAGGAACAGCTTCGATATACGTGGGCACAGAGGTATACACATACTTACCTGTGACTTACCTCACTTTGAGTTCCACAAATCAGACACAACATAATATAAAACAGACAATAAAATAGATTCAGAAATGTTCCCTGTTGGCATCACCGTGACCTTATTGTTTGTAGTTTATCTGGAATCTGAGAACAGCAGCAAGGTTGTGGCAATTACAAGGGGCACAGTATAGGTGTTTGCTAGCCCTGTGTTCAGCCACACATATCTCACCTGCCATCCGAGTTAGGAGACTGCTGCTTGCAGGGTTCATGTCTCCAAGCACAGCCAAGGCTCCTCCAGTCTGCAGGCAGAAGTATGAACAAACACTGTGTGCCTGCAACCTGAAGACTGGCTGTTCTTTCTCCATTACTATCAGGATATAAAGTTTATGCAGTATTTCAACGTTCTCTTCTCTTGTCCCTGTCTCTTGTCTGTTCCCAGCATTCTCCTTCCCTGGTCGTTCAGGGGAACCATGCCTCAGTCCTCATTTATATGATCATCTGAACCAAAATAAACTAATGACTTTTCTCCTTTGGATTTTCATCCCTCAACAAGAAGCATAAAATTTTCCTTTAATTGACATTTTGAACATGGCAAGCTCACTTTCAGCCCATCTGTTCTTCCCCCTTCCAGAGTACAGCTGTGCAGCTGTGACTATAAAGCTACATAATGCCTAAGCGCAGGAAAAGGGGTGAGCTCCACTGCTTGCACAAGAAGGGTAAGTCAGTCAGCACACCGCTGGGTCAGGGAGAGGTACCAAAGCAAACTTGTAATAGATTAACACGAATATTGAAAACAGCATTGCCTGCATATTCCCTGCTGTATTATTTATAGCCAACACTGTTGTACTGCGTTCAGGACTCAAGCCAGCATCTGGGAGCGACGGTCTGCACATGCAACTGTGCTGAATTAACATGCCCAGCTCAGCTGCATCAATGGAGTATAAAACTAATCCCATAGAGACAGTGACTGGAATGCCAGCTAATTATATGCAAAGATGAAGCTTCTCTGCATCCCACATTTTCACTGATTAATACTCCAGTCATGGAGCCCTCAGCACTTTCTGCTCTCTGTTCTTCCCCAGTAGCTGTAGAACAGGCGGGCTGTCCAGCATCCTGGTGAGTGGCTCAGCAGATCCCCGTTAATGGTCCCCAGGTCTCTGCGGAGGCAGTTTGGATGAACTGTATTATTCCAAGTTTCATCAGCACAGCCATAATTTTCTCTATCACTTTATCCCAATATCTGCATTATCTCATCCTTCAAGAAAATGCTGTCCATCCCACTGGCAGTGATTTCCAGCCTGGAGTATTAGATTGCAGATTTTTTGAGACAAGGAATTTAAAGTACTTTCTACATCATGGCATTCTGAATTTTTTTCCCAGGAGAAGCAGTTGTCCCTCGTAGCATTTTCCATATCTTAGCCTTTGCAACAAGAAAAGACACTGTGCTTAATGGTGTTGGGCTGCTTTATTAGCATAAGAACCCTATAGAATTAATTCTCTGTAAATTTGCTGGCAAGACAGTGCCAGCAACCTCAAAACTAGATCACCAATAACCTGCTCAAATGAGAATTTCCCCTGAACCGTAGCAAATCTACTCAGTCCCTTAGTAGATCTATTCACACGTAAAAAGCAACCCAAGATCCTGAGATTGCTCTTGTATGATGTTGTCAATATACTACGTAGATAAATATTGTAATCCTCATTATGTTCGCCCAGCAAACAGCATCCATTCTGCCTTTCTGGTTCACGGCACATTAAAAACACAAACTTGCTCATCAGCCTGTTTTCACTGGTATCTTTTGGGGCATCTTTTTACTCTTCATAAGCAGACCCTTCATAAGGCCAGAACATGCTGTGAATATCCAGTAAATCCAGACACAGGGGCCTCCGAGAGAGCCAGACCTATGGTATTTGGGTGATTTCCTGTTCACCTTGTGACTTCAGCCTCATCTATCCAACAAGAACATTTCTTGTGAGATAAAACTTTTCCTGTGATCTTGAAACCGAAAGACTTGTTTCTCTAATTGCACTAATTTATTTCAGGATGACAAACAACCATTCCATCTTTCTGATATATGTAGGTGAAATCCCAGGTATTAATTTAGTCAGAAGTAAGTAAGTGTAACATCTCTGCAAGCCACTAGTACACATCTTCCAAATCTCATATGTTAAGACCCGGCTGTTGGGTTCCTTGTTCTTCTTCCCTCTGCCCAGGACCTGGCTCTCTCACAGGCACCCCCAGAGCCCATCCAAATCAGTAGTCTTGTATCCTTTCCAGCCCCTTTTCTAGAACATCTACCATGCCTTGAGGCCTTCTCAAAGTGATAATAACTGTTATAAACTAGAATTTACCAAATCTGGTCCTCTCTTCTATGAGCTTTTTCTTCTGGACATAGATTCTCGCTACCATGTAAATATAACTATAACTATTCTGAACATTTTATTTTAACTCTATGAAGACTTACATCATAGATTTTATGTAATTCTATGTATTGCTATAGCTGTTTATTAATCTATGCTGGAAAAAAAAATCAGGATTTTAGACTGGGCGGGTCTCAACAAAACAAGGTTTAAGCTTGAGCTTTTGTTGGAACTAATCAGCCGTGACCTTATCAGAACAGAGTTAAGCAGTGTTTGTGACAATTTGAGATTATTTTCTCAGTTCACAACTTTGTTTTGATTAGTAAGTTTTCATTGTGCCTGTGGAATTCTTTTTCTGGAAGAGGAAGAGCAGGAGATGACTGTGGCTTATTTTAAATGCATTAGTCAAAGCTCACAACAAGCTGTTGAAGAGAAAAAGCAAAATAAAAAAGTAGAATATTTATATTATAGCAATATAGGTCACAGCATCACAGTTCCTGCTGTATCAGCATTTTTTTACTGTAAACGACTTTCAAGGGTTTATAATTCAGTTGCCACATTTCTTTCTGCCCTGAGAAAACATCCTAGGAGAATGGCTTTTTGATTTATCTGAATATTTAAGCAAAAACACACATTTCATATGGTTTTGTCAGTCAGCTCACTGTGAAAGCCATTGTAAAATAAATATAATATTAAAAATGGATGTACTTAAAATCTACTCAACAGTTTGATGACACATGCTTTAGTCATTTTTACAAAGACAGAGGAACGCCATTATTTTATGTCACTTCGAAGAGTAAGGCTTGTAGAAAAATAGAATTTTTCTGAGATTTCAGTCTGGCATTTGTCAGAACCATTTTAGCACAGCTGGGAAAAATACCCTAGATGGGAAAAGTTAACAGCCGTGTTATCTATGGCTTAGCAATTGGCACATGGAAGCTGTTCCAGCAGGTGCTTCACCTGAGCCATGAGAGGCACCCCCCACTCACAGCGGCACACCATCACTGCCACGCTGTGTTGTCAGAGGCTGCTTTACACCCGTCTGTAACACGGCTAGAGACAGTCAGTCATTATAACTGCTAGCAACTTGTTTGTAAGTTAATGTAATGTATTTCTGGCACACTGCCCTCCTCCTGAGGCAATTTTGCATTTTCTGGACTGTAGTTATCTGAAATTCCTTTTATGACAGTTGCACTGGCTTCCAAAACCAAGAACAATTGTAATTGTCTAATTGGAAAACTACATTTGTACTCATTAGTCTTTGCTATTTCAGTTAGGAAACAAACTAGAAATTAGTCAAGATTTTTACTTTGATTCAAAGAATGGCTAATTTTTTTCACTATTAGAAGCCAATCACTTTCAGACTGGTTGTTTAAAGACGCATATCCACCTTGTGCTGGACAGTATTCTTAGGCTGTCTTTCAAGGGTTGTTTTGAACTTTGTTATATTGTCATAATTTATCAAATTTTTAAAAACTATACTTTAAAAGTAATACACTTTCAGAGGGAATAAAGTTAGGAGGATGTAATGGAGTTGTATATTTTAAATCTTCATTCTACAGTCACTAAATAAGACCCTCCCTATTCACAGTCTTCATTTGCATACTAACGCCACAGGTTAGAGTCCAAGCTCTTCGTAAAAGTCTAACGTGGGATATATCCACATCGACATGCACTCTTGGCAAATGCTTCTCTGACCGTAGCCAGAGGCAGCTGGAGGCGAAGCCTCTCCGGTGAAGAAGCTGAGCGCAGCGTCAGGGCAGCAGCAGCGCTGCCATCCGAGCAGCCAAACCTCCGCCCAGCAGCGCCCTTCGCCCTGACCCGGGTCCGAGGGACGCGCTGCACAGCCGTGCCTTTCACGGGATAGCCATCCTTCCACTCCCGGTCCAGAGTACGTGCAGACATACCATACCATACATATACAGTAAATCCAGGGCGGCACGGAAACGTTCGTGATGACGTTATTTTTGCTGTACTTTTAAGTTATTGTTCTTTGGCTCCTGATTGAATCTGGCTGACTTCTCATCAGAGCTCACCAGGAGAATTTGCTCGGCTCGCTCTGCCTGCGCTGCTGCAGGGACAATAACTTCCTGGCAGCCACATGAACCTTTCAAAATAACACAACAATTTCTGCTTTGGCCATCTGTCCATGGAATCAGATTAAAATGTTTTTAGAGAAAATAATTCTTTGCCTTATTTTTATTATTATTCTTATTCATTCCATATTCCCTTTCCTGAGCCAGAGGCAACATGATAGGTCAAGACTTCTTATACATCTCCTATGGTTTCAAAACCAAAAACCGCCTCTCTCTGAGCCATTGAAAAAAAGCTTTAATCCTTAAGCTAACAGTGTAATTATAAATCCATATCCCACAGAAATGTTCCCTACTAGCTACCACTGTCAATAGTAAATAATTCACATGGAGAGGCTCATAATGGCAAACACTCCACTTAAAAGCTCTTCACAGCAGACAGCAGGATAGCAGCGCAATTCAAGCCCAGAAGTGAGGAATGTTTGACTCTCATGCGATTTCCCCACTGACAAAGTGCAAACAAAATTCCACGGGTCTTCCTGCTGGAGGAAATGTGCTCAGTGGAATAGAGCTGTAAGGGTGTGGGCAAGGCATTTAAGTGCAAATATATTACAGGCTGCTAAAATGAGCTCTGTCTACCACTGCACTATGTGATGCTTCCTGGAACAAAGGTGGGGAAAATTTTCTGAATGAGAATACCCCTACCCTCAGGGACTACACAATGTGTATGAGTATTTTGCATGGTCTTGCTGGGGAGAAGTGCTGCAAGGAACTTAGCCCCATTTCTTCACCTTCTCTGCCCCCCGACAGAGCAAGGCAGGAGCCCTGTGCTGAGCCAGCTGATGAAGACGTGGTAGGTACCAGCCCTGCCTATCTGAAGCTTGCCTCATCCTGCAGGGTACAATATTACATGGGCAGGAGAAGGACTGAGAAGCAATGGAAACAGAGTGGAGATGTTGGAGAATGGCTCAGAGATAAAGGCCATGGTCCGGAATCTACTGAGCAGTTGTACGAGCAGAGCCCATTCTGAAGGCCTTAGCCCACAGTGAAACTGCTGAGTATCAGCAGAACTGCCAAGGGCACAGTGACCTTGGCCAAGTCTCATAAACAACTTTGAAGAAATAAGAGCTGTGAGAAAGTAGAATTCGCATAATTAGCTGACCGCAAGTAGGAGGATCATGTAGATGTAACCGTTAAGCTTTAGCCAATTAAATAATGACGAGTAGGCATAATTATTGCTATCCGTATAAATATCTGTTCCCTGGACCAATAAAGTGAACCATACTTTATCACTCACATTGGGTCGTCTCAGCGTGTTTCCTCCGCCGCTCGCATGGAGAGACCTGTTTTTAAGGAGCAGTAGCAAAAATAAATACATTTAAAATTAAAGCCGCTTGCAAATATCTTGTGTTTAGCACTGGCCAGTTGTCTAGTCCTGCTGAAGGGACACTACCCTCCAGGAAATTGGGCTGCCAGTGCCTGTGGTCCAGCTGCCCTCCCAGTGTGCCAGGTTAGGTACGGAGAGCCAGGACAGGTATAGCAGAAAATTGTAACTACCCTGCGGCAGAGGAAAAAGAGTCACTATTATTCTTAAACCTTGAAATCAGCAGGAACCCTTTGGTATTCAGTGCTGCAAAAAGTCAGGACCTTAATCTGTCTGCCTCGGATTAAAACTCCATTTCTAAACTCTCCTTTATTATAAGCTTTGGCATCTTCACTATTTTCTGTTTGAAAGAACCCATATCATAGAAGGCACATCTGAGAAAAAAGTCAAATGTAAATTGAGTGCATTGAACAAGCTTAAGGCAATAACAAACGAAAAATACTCTAAAAATCACAAAACGTTACCTACAAAGTTTCTTATTACATTGCCTTAGTCTCACCAGACATATATTTCACACTGCTATTTCATTAATGTTCTCCAGATGAAGTTGTACAATCAGCAGAAAACCATTAAAGAGACAAAGTATTGCTACGCTAAATAGCTTACTTGCTCTTCCTGCTTGTCTCCAAGCTATAGCTTTTTATCTTTCTTTTTTTCCATTCCTGAAGACTGATCCAACATGATCAAATTTCATGTCAGCAAAATATATTAAAATGAGAGAGGAGGACATTTTTAAATTTCTAATTTGCTATTCCTAAAAAAAATCACATCGGCAATAGGAAAATTGAGTAGTATATATTATTTTCTTGATACTTGGAGCTATGAAATATAGATTATTTCCTGTTATTTAGTCCTTCCACCCAAACATAATGTTATTAAGTTCACTGTTATACTGGGATATTTTTAAGAAACAATATAAAAAACTTAACCGCTTTAATGTGTCTTATGAGTAATATAATACCTTTAATTTGACAGGTAGGATATTTAAAATTACACTGATTTCAAGCTGAACAGCAAAAGAGAAACAGGAATGGAGCAGAGCCATCTGTGTATGCAATATCAATGGAAAATTTTATACCTAAAATGAGCTGGGCAAATGACACCATAACTTACTCAACGTTTTCTAGAAGCATTAGCATACACTCCAAAAACGGATATAGAATTAAATGATGGACAATATCATAGAATTGGCTGGGTTACAAGGGACCTTTAAGATCATGGAGTCCAACTATTAATTTAACACTGCCAAAACCACCACTAAACCATGTCCCTGTGTGCCAAATCTACATGTCTTTTAAATACCTCCAGGGCTGGTGATTCAACCACTTGCCTGGGCAGCCTGTTCCAATGTTTGACATTCCTTTCTGTGAAGGCACAACTTGAGGCCCTTTCCTCTTGTCCTATCACTTGTTACTTAGAAGAGACTTACAACAACCTCATTACAACCTCCTTTCAGGTAGTTGTAGAGAGCAATAAGGTCTCCCCTCAGCCTCCTTTTTTCCAGGCTAAACAACCTCAGTTGCTCCTCCTAAGACCTGTGCTCCAGACTCCTTACCAGCTTTGTTGCTCTTCTCTGGACATGCTCCAGCACCTCAATGTCTTTCTTGTAGTGAGGGGCCCAAAACCATTGTTGGCCCTCCCCCTGATTCTTACTCATAAACACTCAACCCTATTGTCAACATCATTAAGTTCTAGACATTCATAAAACTTCCTAACATACGGGGCCACCCTACCATCTCTCCTTCCTTGCATATCCATTCTCATGAGTCTATAGCCATCCATTGCAGCACTCCAGTCACGCAAGTCATCCCACCACATTTCCATGATGGCAACTATATCATAGTTTTCCTGCTGCACAATGGCTTCCAGCTCCTCCTGTTTATCACATTAGTGTAGATGCACCTCAGCTGGGCTAATGGTCCCACCACCTTTTTGCTGGGAGAAGCCCTAATTCCTACCTGACCCTTCCCAGGTGCTGCCATAGTTTCTAACCCATCAATAACTCTCGTATCTTTGCTGCCATATGGATCTCCATCCCCTACCTTCACTGAGACATAAGCATGCTTGTTTTTACTATCTCCTTAAAGTTGCTTCCAGTGAAGAAATCAAGAATTGAAATACATGGGTTATGACAGCACATTTGTGGTTGCATGCTGTGATTTGGTCCTCAGATAAAATTCTGCCTTTAAATACAAGCTTCCATGCTCTTCTTCCAAGGGATGTCTGTCTCATTCTGTGCACAGGAGGAGGAACGTCCCAGGAATAAATGCCGTGGATACAACTATTGCCCATAGCAGTGTTTTCCAAGTTTTCTTTCTTTCTTTTCTTTCTTTTTCTTTCTTTTTCTTTCTTTTTCTTTCTTTTTCTTTCTTTTTCTTTCTTTTTTTTAAACCAGAATCCCACAGTCATGCTGAAATAAAATCAAGTTTTACCCACCCTTTCTGGGAAAAAAAAAAACAAACAACAAACTAATGTTGGACATTGTTTCCATTTTGTTTACTTTCTTGCTTCTGTGGGTGGATGTGTACATACAGTAAAAGAAGTGTTGTAGTCATGTAATAACTAGCTTTCTGGTACAGACCACAAGTTGAGAAATATTGGTCTTCTTGTGTCACATGTAGCAAATGTTTCTATTGGAGATTTTAAATTTAAATGCTCAGATTTTGGCATATTTGAGCAGTTTCACCTGGTAACAGAGAAATAATCATGAACCACTCTTCCAGCTTCTACCACAAAGGACACGGATAATAAATGCTTCTTACTTACACATTTTTAATACAAACAAACAATATTTTCCATCTATCTTTTTTTTTTTAAAAAAAAAAAGGTTGGATTGGTTTTGATTAATCTTTCAGACTATAATGAAAACCTGATTATATGGTATATCCCTGGGTGTAGACTTACAGAAGCATAAGTGAAACTGAAAAAATCTTACAACGGCAAACGACACTGTGAATCTTAACTAAAGGCAGACCAAGTAACCCTGGAGATTGTCACACACTTTGTAGAAGGCACGATGATTAGAGCTGAACAAGAGGAACAAGAATATTTTCCTTTTAAAGCTATGGATGTTTGTGACACTTTATAAACAACACAAAGGCCAGTTCTCTTGCCCCATAGCTTTAAGCCTTAGTTACATGTCTGGTTTAAATTACTAAGCAAATTGTTCTGCCAGCCCATTACACATAAAAAACCCAAAGTCTCATAGCTTGATTAAGGCACGTGGGTGGAAGTCGCGGCCAGCTGGTTTTATGAGTGTGGGGCAGCGCAGCCTTAGCTCTGCCTGTCCGATGGCTTGGGCTCCTCTTCCCTTCACATGTGTCCCATCCTGTCAGTCTGTGTTCTGCAGGAAGGCATCCGAGTCCTGAGCATGAGTGGTTAAGTGTACAGCTGGCTACATCAGCCTGCGCACCCGTCTGCTCAGCACCAGGCAAAATCCCTTCTTTAAGAGTATATGGCAACTTTAATCAGGAAATGAAAATATCAGAAGAAAAGCCCGTCTTTGATTTGCAGCTTCTAAGATGTTTCAGGTACACTCCGAAAGGTCTTAATGGACAGAAGGCAAAGAGCTCTGCTAGCTGAATACAATGACAATGAGAAATGCATCCAAATGCGCTGAGATGAAGAACTGGAAATGCATTCAAATGTACTGAGATGAAGAACTTCACTTACTGCTTTTTCTTACCTTTTTCTAATGAATATTTTCTGGTGGAGAGGATTCCCATGCAGATTTCCTCAGCTGTGGGCCAAGGGGGGCTATTCCATACACAGTCACAGAGGAAAAAAAAAAAAAAAAAAGATGACGTAAGATGACGTTTAGAAAAACAGGTTGTCAGTACAGCTGTTTTGCAGCAAACAAAACAGGCCAACCCAAACACCCTGCATCCATCTTTAGTCAGTATGAGAATGCAATAGGCACTTTGAGTAAAGGTAAAGTGCTTCGAGGTGGAAAGGAGTTCTTGGGTTATTCTTTTCTGTAGGCCGAAAGGCCTACACTTGGAAACATACCCATGTGGAGATGGGAATTTTGCTGCTTGAGGAAGAACTTAAATTAAGACGACTTGGGGTCTGGGGATGAAATAAAAAGATGTCTCCTGATTTACCAAGCTAAAAAGAGGTAGGAAAAGGATTGCCTGCCTAGCAATAGTAGCAGTTCAACATTTAATCTCCACACCTAGGTGTGGCAAACGGTATTGGATTCAAAAAATGTGAACATAAAAAATATTTAGAAATACAGAAATTTATTTTTTGTTCAATTCTATTTGGTCACACCCTTTTCCACACCTGAAATCTCCACAGTCTGAAGACTTCAGAGATTTGTTTAAAACCTCCAGACTTTCCATAGCCCAAACATCTCCACTGTTCATGTATAGGCTTGAAGCCAACCTGAGCTTCAGCTGCCTTAGGCTTCGGCAAGAAAATGGTGATTTACAGCCCCGGGGATTCATATTTCTGTCTGGGATTTCTAAGACTGAAATATGTGCACAAGAACTGCACAGTGGCTAGACAGTGAGTTCATCATTGTGCGATGTCTCAGACTTACCATGCACGTGTTACAGCAAAGGTCATCATCACCCTCATCATCTGTGCAGTGCGCGTGGAACAGGGCTGATGGGAGCCAGGCACACAAACCCACTGTTCATCCACAAACAAGACAGTCACGTTACTGGCTATGGGTGTATTTCGCTCCTTCCCACCTTAATCCCTGAGGCAGATGGGCTTGAGTTCAGCATCTGACATAAGTTACCTGGCCCATTCTCACAGATGGGTTTTGAAAAGGGTAATTGTCAGCATATGTAGTGTCAGCTCATTTTCTTGCTCTGCCACAATTGTTGCCCTTTCAATATTAAGTCTGGATCTATTTTCCCTTGTGAAAATATCTTTGTTACTATTTGAACTTCAGGCAGACAACTAGCAGCCTTAGGTATTCCTTAAACTGGGTGAAAAGTGTGTTGACTGAGTTTAGACACTCCAACTTTGCACCCTCCATCACCCACTTGAAACTGGAACAGATCCCCTTCGCTGGATGAAAGACAACATGGGAATACAATCAGAAAAGTCATAAAAATAACTTCTGATAGCAGTCTCTTAGCACCTTGCAAACTAGGATGATGGTATGCATCTCTATACGGTACGTTTTTGTTTCCAGGACTTGACTCATTTCAGACAAGGACACCGCATTCTGGACCTGTCATCAATGGAAGAAAATAATTCAGATTACCAATCAGACACGCTTTATAAATGTAATTTATACATTTTCAAAAGGTATATGTATATTATATGTATATAAAATGTTATATATAATGTATATAAAATATATATATTATAAATGTATAATTGTCTCTTAGATTTTAACTTACAGAAACTTACACCAATACAAGATTAATTTCATAATGTTCTGACTTTGGTGGGAAATGTGGCTTAAGGAACTCTTAAAGCATTTTTCCCTTCCCACTCCCCTAACTTATTTTTGCTCCTCTGTTGACATGTATCACATCCTCACAGACGGACAAACAGAGCTGTTTGCAGAGGTCACACAGTAAAGAAGTTCACTAAACGATCTTGGAAAATAATCCACAGAAAAAATGTATCTCTTATAAGTTCCTCCCACCTTCTACTTTTCCAGCCATGAGAAGGCTCATAAAAATGCAGCCCCTTCACCAAAGAACAGTTTAAACCACCAGTTTTCTCAACAGATATTTCTTCAATGTCTACAGTGTGATTTCTCCTTTCTCCAGGGCTGTGTCAGGTCATAGAGCCTTTTGTTTTCATCTATGGCCTTTACTCAAAAGGTTGCACATCTCTTCATTGCTTTCTTAGGTCATTCCAGTGTGGGCATCTCAGTCTGGAGCACCGTCTATATCCACACTGCAGGCATTTAGGATGCTTGCACAACCACCTATGTACATCTCCTTATAACACAAACGGGACACTCATGGACATGACAGGCTCTTACCTTCTCATAATTGGTTATTTCTACAATTTACATCACTTCTTATCTGCACCAAACTCAACCCATAATCTCACAGGATTAGTGAGAACAGTAATCCTATGCCCTTAGGGTGAATGTAGTGCTACCTTAACAAGGATGGCACCAGCTGGAATGACCGCAACAAGGATTCTTCATCCAGGGGAAAATAAAAGGGGAGAAAATAAATAAATAAAAGAAGAGTACACATACATACACGACAGCCTTTCTCAGTGGGTCTAGCGTGTACTGCAGGACTGTTATCAGAATACGTAAAGGGCAGTCATTCTTACACCATTAAAGACAGAAAGACNAAAAAAAAAAAAAAAAAATCCCAAACCACACACTTTGGAACATATTTGACAGGCTTTTCTGGTATAAGCAGGCTCAGCGAATATATCCCCTTCCCGCATTGCAGACTCATAACTAACCAGGATATGAAATACATTATTATTATAGCCATGCTTTCTACACTTTCACTTCTAAATCTAACATAGCTAAATACAGCAGATTTTTATATATGGCAGGGAAGATTAATGAACTGGCTTTCAACCATAAAGTTTTCTTGTTCATTTTTTCCCACATACGAAGTAGGATCTTTTTTGTGAACGTGTAGGTTCGACGGTACCATAATTCTTATGAGATATGGGGGATAATCTAGCACTACTGAAGCATCATCAGCCTATGTCTGATTTTAATTATGGTCTCCCAACAGTTTGGACCTGATTTGGATCTCAAGATTAACATTCACAAACCAACACAAGCTGTCAAAAAAATTCCTTTTTTTTCTGAGGTATTTTCAGTTGAGACACATTGTAAGTTTCTATAAAAACTTTTAAAATTCTGTGTAAGCAGAGTTGCAGGAAATCAGCAGGCTTATTTATTTATTTTAGTGAAACAACAGTTTAGCACAGAAATTAAACCCTTGCTATCAAACGGACACCAAGACTGAATGCATTTGAGATCAGATGCCAAATCGTCAAAAATATGTCTTTTTAAAAAATAATTTAAAAGGGGAACCCAACTTTGAGCTGATCATACACCGTTTCTGTGAGTTTCTGTATCAGTGCAGAATACAAATGCAGTAAACCTCTTTTTAGGGGAAGTACATAGATATTTTTGCACTGCTGATAGTTGTAATTTCTTGCATCTGTCATTAGAAAAAAATGCAAGAAATAACAAATAAGAAGAATAAAAAAGAATTGCTTTCTGCTTCTTTCATATCAGTTTTACATACTTTCATTACCTATAAATATAGTAAATAAATGGCATCAGACAATGTAAATTGTGGGCAACAACAACAAAACTCTTCCCAGGTCTGAGAAGACATAGCCACTTTTCCAAGTAGATCAGTTGGAATCAATTTACCTGTTAATTGCTTCATTTTCTCTTCCACATCCTTAGATTGATTTTCTATTCCAGACACTGGGAGTTGGCTCGAGTCTGCTGGTAGCAAACACTGTCAATCTCCGTTTCCTTATCTCAGTCTGCGAGTCTCAGTAAAAGATAGCACGGTACCTAACAAAGACCTTTTTCTGCAAGAGTTTTCTCCAAATATATCTCAAGTCACAGAAAAAAAATCAGTACCTCAAGCTCTCATTGTTATAGGCATATTCAGAGTAGCTATCTCTAGACTACATTTCCAAAAGGAAAAAGTCCTGTTTCAAGAGAACTGCAACTTACTGGTCAGAAATCTCTCCGTTCAGGGGACCGGGTACAACCGCTGCATTGGTCTCTTTATTTCTTTATGCTTCTGGGTTTTTTTCTCCCCAGCCTTAACATACTAGATGCTTCCTTTATCAGTAAGTTAACAAACACGGAGGTGGTGTTTCTAGTGTGCATAGCTCAACAGGAATCTCACAGGCCTCTAATTGGTACGCTAGTAGAGAGGAGAATACAGACAAATGTGCAGAAAATCTTGATTGTATTATATCAGAAGTAATAATCCAATTGCCCACCCCCCCCCAAGAACAAAACGCAGAGAAAATTTCAGTCTTACTATGGCTTGAAATACGTTCTGTTCTTCTGTCCAACCATATTAAAGTTTAGGAGGCTTTGTCTTTCGTTCTCCTGGAGACAAAACAACTTCCAGTTCTTTTCTTTCCACTAAAATTCCCACTCTTCATACATATTTGTTTGTGATGCTTTATGAAGAAAGTGGGATTCATTAATGAGACCTGGGTGACATCCAGGCCACATGATAGCCAGCAGAAGCTTTGTCATTGACTTTCAGAAAACCAGCACTTTATCCTGAATATCTCTAAGCTGAAGTACAGCTTTTACCATGTGAGGAGACTTGCAGACATCAGGGGAATTTCCTACAAGGCAAACCTGTTTGGAGAACTGGGATCCAGGGAACATCAGCCAAGCTCATGGGCTTACGGCTGCATGTCTCAATCTACCCAACAAATGCAAAGTTTTCCCAGAAAATACCCTTTCCTTTTGATGATTGTAGGCCTGCTGTTTACCAAGTGTATAGTAAATCCACAATTTGCAAAGGAATTTTTATGTCTAGCTGCTTTGAGACTCGTATTCATAATTAACAACATATTCCACAGAGGAAGCTGATTTGATACAAATGTATATTAATTTTTCTAAATTATTTCATTTCCATAGACATAGCCATACAACAGAAATCAGACACATCTCTATCCTAATAGGTACGTAGGTCTATTTCCAGGCTTAGCTAAAAGCATACCAGCTAAGAGAACTAAAAATCTTCCCTAACTAATTAGCCTGTGCAATTCTGCCAAAAAGTAAAAAAGACTGCAGTAAGGAGTGATGTCCATCTGTCAAATAATATTTCTCTATGCCTTGGACTCTAAATTCATATGTCCTTCTGGAAAGTCAGAATAAAACCCAGCTAAACACTTTAGCTCCCATTTATCCCAGTCTTTCTAAAGTTAAACCCTTCTATTCAGTGGAGAAGACAATTCAGCCCACAAAGGTGAGGAATGCTATCAGAGACACATCTATCTCTTGTCGTTGACTGTAGCAAGATTTTAAAATGACTGCATTCCTAATTCTACTATGTCAAAAATGTGCCAAACTTAACTAAGATGCAGTCCCCTGGAGATCTGGAAGAAACCCCACCTTCTTAGAAAGGTGATCACTTCTCTGAAGTGCTTGGGGAATGGAAGCAGAAGAGCGGGGAATGGAAGCAGAAGAGCAGGGAGGAAGCTACATCCTCACCCAAGAAACACTGGTCGATGTTAAGCACCTTCAGTTTCATGTGTTGGGGAGCCACTGGTGCCAATTAACAGGTCTCCTTGCCCAGCTGTGAGTGCATCAGACCCCAGTGCAATGTGGTGTGCCTGGGCTACACAGTAAAAAAATGCTCCTGCTGAGTGCGCTGCAGTTGAGAGGGAGCATGGGGCACTTAAGCTGACTGATAGGCAGTGCTGTATAACTGGGCTGGCTAAACTGTAAGACGCTCAATAATTTCCTAAAGTGTATCATCAGTACACAAGCATCTCTTTACTATTGATTTATCATAATTTGGATCAACTTACCCTCTGCTATTGATTGTAAGCTCTTTGGGGCATGAGTGATCCCCTCATTTTTTTCATTTTGGATGGTGCTTATCAAAATTGGTACAACTTGATAATAATTTGTATTGTAGTTTTCATAAATTGAGAGCAGACAATTGTTAATCCCTTTTATCTAATAATAGGTAATTGCACTATAGCCAGATAATATTCATCATTCTACTTATTTTAAAATGTCACAGAAGCTCACAACTCATAATGAAACCTATTTCAAGAAAATTATATTTTTGGTGACTAGAAAATGTCTTTAAATTACACTTTTCCACTATATTTTATATTAGGCATTAGTTCTGGTTAATTGTAAGACTCTGAGTTTTTTTAGGCAAGGAGTAAAATTGTTGTTAACTTGAGAAGTATTCCCGAGCGGAGCAGCTGCAGACAAAGGTTGGTTTTCAGAGCACTATGAAAATTACTTTCCCCAGCTCCAGCTCTTGAAGATGTCAATTGAATTCTAAAATGTGGTTCTGATATAATATGCACATAAATGTCAGAAAAGAGGTTATTACAGTCACTCACAGAGAGGCAGGATAGGTTGGTAACAAACGCCTGAATGTTGATATTAATGATTCAATGCCCCCATACAAAAAGTTCTTTCCTTCCACCAAAGTGAGACATCTATCTTTCCACTAAAAACTAACTAGCAAAGTTCTCAAAAAGGAGTTTGCTTGTTTGGGGAAAAAAACGCAACGAAACAATTGCTGAAGTAATCACTAATTGCACTGCAACAGTCTTCAAAAAGTCTATTTTTTAGCCCCTGTTAATGAAAGCATTTGTCCATATAAACATTCCTTCATCAGTAGAAAGAAATTATCTTTATGTTACGTGGACCATGGAATAAAAGACATATAACTTTTTTTAAGAAGTTGCCCCAGGAAAGATTGTGCAACCATTTTACGCACTAAGAAAAAGTCTGTGGAATAAAGTAGGCACCCAGTTTCATTACCTATAACAACCTAAAAAAATGCCACGCAATTGCTTGAAAAGATTGTGAACAAAATAAAAGTACATGCTCTAGCTTATATTATCACTTGGGTCTTTAGTGTCTTTACCTTGAAGAGACGTACTCTGATGTATTCAGAATAGAAATTTCCACAAATAGTTCATCTTTAATGCCACCAAGGGGAATTATTAGCAGTACTAAAAATCTTTGACTTTGTTGTCAAAGGCTCATATCTTACAGCTTCTGGTCAGAGAGGAAAAGTTGGATCTCCAGGGGCTCCAGTGTTGCCATTAACATCTATAATGTTGGTTTCCCATTTCTTTCTTCGTGTGTCAGATGGCAAAATAGGGCAGGCTAGGGGAGGTTTAAAAATCATCTCTTTTCTTCCTTGGTTTGTCTAGCAGAGAAAACAAAACCTAGATTTAATGAAATTGTATTCATGATTGAAATAAATCCTGCCCAAGGGGGCTGCAGGCCTATTAGAAGAGGGTCACGTGTTGCAGTCCTGCTCCTGGTACATTGCAATGACGCAGAGCGGCATCCCAGGGCCTGGGAGCATCAGGTCTCCAGCATGACACAGGCAGATCGGCTGTATCACATCACCAGAAGTACTTTTAGTTTCATGTCAGAGAATTTAGGTATTCTCTCTGCCAGCCCCAGCCATATGCAAATCCAGGCAGTTGCATGGTCTTAACACCTGTCTGGTTTTAAACGCATTGGCTTTTTTAGTGACTCCAAGAAAGGTGGTCTGGAATTATCATATTACACTGTCTGCATGTCACGACAGTAAAGTTATATCACTGTTTTATTTCTGTAATAATTTCACTGTGACCAGGAAAAACTTACTCCTTGAAAAGCACTTTCAGGTAATCATCTGTATTCCTTTATATTTGATTCCCTTCTTACGTGCTTTAATTATAGGGCAACATAACTTGGATAATTATCTTTGTGGTTAAATCCATCCAGCAGAGAGAAAAAGAAAAAGAATAATTTATAACTCAAATGAATGCAACACTTTCAAGAAATATTAAGCCATTTGCAGCAGGCCACCGATAAATATGCCAAGCACAAAAATTATTGGTTGAACAAGTCTAAAATTTCAATGGAATTGAATTTTTGCTCACTTTCTACCTTCCTTTGTCAGCACAATTTAACAACACCTTGTACTTCTGCTTTGAAAAGCAGCCACCTTAAATCAAATAAAAGTCTCATTAAATTTCCCACACCTTCCGTTAGAAAAATGCACAGTGATATGGCATTTCCCATTGTCTGTCTTTAGTGTTGTTTAGCAGGGCTATTGAAATGGTGCTAAGACAGCAGTACAGGTGGATGCAGAACATATTAATAACAAAATAATTGGAATGTCAAAGCTCATGAATTAGCACTTTTCAAATTCAACTCCAATCAGCAGATTATGGGTTTTGTGCCTTATACAAACTATAAACACTGCAATTCATTATATGCACATCCAATATTTTGTTTTCCTGCAGGCTTCCTTGCCAGTGAGTGCTAAATTAAGAAATTAATCCTTCAGTGGTCAATGAAGAAGGCTTTATTGCTATTCACAAAATCAAATACTCAGAACAACAAACAGTCTGGGCAGCTCCCCCAGCCCAGTGTATCACCACTCCATCTGTGCTCAGCATTCCTTCCCTAGACACTTGGAGGGAATTTTTCAGGCTGAGCTGAAAATTCAGACAGTTCTCAGCTATTGCTCCTTTTCTGTGAAAACTCTAACTTGAATACATCAGATAAAATATTACTTCTGTAAGAGGAAAGTGCAGACACGATTAAGGCTTAAATCCTCCCTCCCTGAGCCAGTCCCTCAGGACAGAGCCTTTCTTCCTTTAAACACACAGCTTTCTGCTGAACCCTCTTCCACTCCCACATGAAATAACATCTTCTCCCTTTTCTTGCATGCACGCACACATAGCAAACAGCTTTGTGATACTAAAACGGACAATGACATATACCCATAAGCTAATATTTGTGATTTGCAGACTTGGGAAAAATAAGCTGGGAAGGGAGTGGGCAGTAAAACTCTCTTTTCTTGGTCTACACAACTGTAAATACACAAAATAAATAATAAACCACATCTAGTCATTGCACCTTTTTGACCTAGTGTTCTGTCTGAGCCATTGGTTTCTTTACCTGATGTCACAGAGAAGAGTTCAAAAGTTTCTTTCGGGTAAAAATTCTTCTGGGTGGAAACAGAGGCCACTTTTGTTTTTATTGTTTACAGGATTATTATATTTCTCACATAGAAAACCTGATGGAATGGTTGATTGCTGAGTTACCCACAAAAACCAAAAAGTCCTTTCAAGAGTCTCTAACTCTTTTAGATAGTATCCACAATTTGCAAAAACTCTTCTTCAGTGACTCTAGGGACAGCTACACTTTACCTGGCATGTGTCCAGTGTACAGCTCTTTAATAAAACTGGTGGAAAATTATTTTCTTAACCCTGTGATCCTCTGTATCGTTGATTCTTCTAGTCTGTAGAAATGCCTATGCCAAAAGGGAGTACATAATGTGACATGTGCTTAGCATGTTTTCTTAACTGTATCAAAGATGACAGCTTTTTCTGTTTAAAAATACCCCTTTAGCTATATGTAAGCACTATATATATTATTGCAAAGGAAAACACGAAAGGGTAACCAGTATTATACTGTGGTTGTCCCATACAGAAACTCAAATGCGTAACCACCCTGAACATTAAAAAATCAAAGACACAAAAAATATTCTGCTTTTGTGTCAGACTGTGATTTTCTTTTTATCACCTTTCAACTTCTAACTAACCACTGAGTGTTCATCAGAAAATAATTCCCTTTTCTCCCCCTCTCAGCACCACCTGGGCTCTTCTCTTGCTATGATATTCCCTTAGAGCACCTTGCTCTACTATTGCTAACCAGCTTTTTTCTCCGAGTCTTGAATTGAACATAAGCAAGTTAAATTCTGAGCAATTATTCTCCACTAGTACTTAGCTTTGAAGGCTGATGTCTTATATTTCAAAAGTGTAGAAAGGTTTTCATGGCCTTAAACTTACCTGGTTTTTCTAATTATGTCCGCTGGTCTAGTAAAAGGTTTTACATCTCCCCATGAACCTCGCTTAACCTGGATTGTGAAGTACCACGTTCATTTTTTCAGGTTTTTAATGGATATTCTACTAAGACCTTTATGTTTGCAAATATCAAACACCTTGCCGAATGTTAAAAAACTGATCTCTTCCAGCTGCGAGTTAATTTATTTAAATACCAAAAGTAATGCATTTTATATTAAACAACTAGTGAGGGAACAAAAGAGGAAGCACTCTTTGTCTTTATTTCCCTAGCAGCATCCGAGTCCTGCCTGTGGTCCGATCAATTTAGGGAATGCATAATCTCTCTGTAAATTCCACAAGTGAGTGCTGCTTGGTTATTGTCACTGCATATTGTCCAGCAAGAGGAAGCAAAGCTTGCAGAGGGATAACAGAGTATTCAGATAGCTTTGCATAAATATTGGATAATGGCTTCCCCCTGAGAGATTTGTAATGCTCCAATATCAAAAGACTTATGCATTAAAAATAACTAGAATGCATATCAGATTAGCCTTTTCACACTTCAGAATTATGCAGCTTGGAAAAGCACAAACCTAGGGACAGTGTAGCTCCCGTTCGATACTTTCTGGACCTCATGTGAAATAGGTTTTTCCAAAATAAAGCACCCAAAATCATTGATTAAAAGTTGAATTATGAATCTATTTATGAACATATTATCAACTTCTGGCTGATAAATAACACCATTTAAATAAGCAGTCTAATAGTAAGCCTGTGTAAGCAATTTATGGATCTATGGAGTTTTCAGTCAAAAGGCATGAGCTCATCCCACTCTGGGAATCTTTCTTCTGCACAGATAGCAGGATCAGGCCAAAGAACTTTGCCAAGTTTCATTTCTGTACTTGCCTTCTTATATAGGTCTCATATGCTAATGTCATAGACATGTCATTTACCCAGCATTTCGCTCTATAGGAGGCAGGAAAAAGCTAAGAATTCTTTTTCCACTTCCTTCATTGCGAGCTTCTTGCTCTCAGGAAGGTTTTGCCCAGCCTTGTGTAAAATGGCTCAGCAATGGGACTGACTTCATTCCCCTGGAAAAACGCAGTTCTCAGCCTACGAGTGCTTAATGTTGCTGAAAGTCCCCTGACAAACAGGATACACTTTACTTGGCTCTCTGTCTATCCCATTTCCAGATATTAAACTACTGATCCTGCAAAACACTGTCTCCAGTTCCCACTGAAATGGAATATAATCTTGCGACAGGACAATTTATACTACGGTTATTTGTCTCTTTTCACCTTAGGACTGAATTTCCTGATAAATTAATACACGTTAAGCCACAGTTAACTTTTAAACAGCAAACCTTTGCATGGTAATATTCCCTCTTGGGAGAGTTTACACAGGGCAGCAGCCTGCAGAGGACTTCCAAGTGACAGATCTCCTCTGCTAAAATGTATTTGCAACAACTTCACAAGGGGTGAAGTCCTTGAACTGGAAAGAAAAAAAAATCCCCATGCTCATATTTTCCTGATCAACCTGCAGTTTAAGTATAACCCAGTGATTCCAACATACCACCTTGTTCACTGGACAACATTGGCCTCCGTCTCTACCACACTTACCTCAGCTTGGCGACCTCAGCAGAAAACAGCTACAAGCCAGTTCCTCAGATGCTGTTTTTCTGAGTCCTAACTCTCTTGCCAACCTGAAAGCTGGTCTTAATCATTAGAAAAGCATCATTATCTGAATCTAAACACAAGGTTTCTGTTCATGGATTTCTGTAAGCACTGCATTTTAGTTACGTAGAATTTTCCAATCCCACCAGTACAATGAGATCTCGAGCTTCTGGCAGCAAAAGCCCTTTTCCTGAAGTCATCAGATTTGAAAAACTTAGGGATTAATAGTGTTCTACAGTCCTTCTCCTCCAAACACCTACTCTGCCTCTCATCTTATACCTAGCTATCCCGACTGATGACCCGTCTTCCTAGATTAAACAAGAATTAAAGAACATGTCAGTAAGCCAAGTTGTAGTGACTCTCCCCCACACCCTAAGATTAAGGTAATTCTAAGCTTCAGCATTACACCATCACTATGACCCATGCCTTGCTTAATATACAACTTTCACCTTTGGCAGAACGTGCTTCCTGAATCTGGATAGAAATCTCTTCATGCTACTTCAGACAACAAGGTCTACAGGGCTTCATAATGAGCTGTCAGGCAGGTTGATTAACTGATTTGGACCGGGAAAATTAACACAGTGGTACGAATACTAATCAGGGAAAAGATACGGTTAGGATTAGGGTAATGCTATGGACAGAAGTGGCTGCAGAATTCAGTTTATTACTAAATTCTTTAAGACATGGTGAATTAATAGGACTGACAGTGTTTGCAGTGGTAAGCATCTCATGTTCTTTGGAGGGTAAGACTGGAAATGGTCAAGGGTAGCTTTGGGGTTTGAGCTTGGGTGAGGGTGAAAGTTTAGAGCTCAAGGCATTAATGAGCAGTTATTTCAGGATTTCAACATTTAGGACACTGTCCTCCAAACCATTAAATGCCAGTCAAGCACAATTGCACAGGATCTGCTCAAATACAAGAGAATTCACTGCACAAGTTGGATAGAAACTTTCTTGTTAAGCAGAAAAGGAGTGATTAACAATGCTATAAATCAGCCTGACCTACACAATATGTTTACCTTCTGTTCTGTCATGTGCCATGGACCAGGTTAGAACAGAGACAAGCGAACAAAGAAACTTGCCCGTGGAGTAGTGTTCAACTGAGGCTTTGGGTTTCTCTTCAGTACCTTTTGTGCTCTATAGCAAACAAAGCAAACCTACAGCCACCATCCTGTCATCACCCTCACCATTTAGTTTTAGCATAGTCCCTGTTATACTTTTAGCTCCTACCAATTATCACCCTCTCAAAAAAACTCCCAGTCACAAACACCAAGTTAATACAAAAATAGGTGAGTTAAAGGTAAAATAATTTAGCTCTTTGGATGTAAGCTGTGTCATATCAGTTAGCCTTTGGGACCAAATGCTCTCTGTCATTTGGATGCTTGTCCAAACTTCATTTGATGCACACAAAATCTTTGGTATGCCCATTGCTGAAATCTCCCTGGCTCTCAAACAAATTACTGCTCAGCTCACAAAATAACATGGATACAAGAAGTCTTGAAAGCCATCTCTCACCTCTCCACTGGATGCCTTGAGTTGAAGACACTTGAGTTTCTTCCTGACACCTGGCATCTTTGACACAGTTTTTCAAGACTCCTGCAACAGGTAGGGTTGTTTCTTTTCTGTCCATTTCCATATTGGTACAGCTGAGGTTTTTGCCAGTTGGCACTACAGGTCTAGATCAGCAACTTCAAAAGCCGAGCAGTTAACTTTTCTTGGTAAACACTGGAAAAGAAAAATAATGAGCTAAGAGTCACCTCCCATAAGGTAATCATAGAATCATAGAATGGTTTAGGTTGGAAAGGACCTTGAAGATCATCGAGTTCCAACCTCCCTGCCATAGGCAGGGACACCTCCCACTAGACCAGGTTGCCCAAGGCCACATTCAGCCTGGCCTTAAACACCTCCAGGGATGGGGCCTCAGCAACTTCACTGGGCAACCTGTTCCAGTGCCTTACCACCCTTAAAGTGAAAAATTTCTTCCTAATGTTTAATCTAAACCTGCCCTTTTTCATGTTTAAAGCCACTCCCCCTCTTCCTATCACCACATGCCCTGGTAAAAAGTCCTTCCCCAGCTCTCCTGTAGGCCCCCTTTAGGTACTGGAAGGCCGCAATAAGATCTCCCTGGAGCCTTCCCTTCTCCAGGCTGAACAGCCCCAACTCTCTCAGCCTCTCCTCATAGGAGAGGTGCTCCAGCCCTCAGATCATCGACGTGGCCTTCCTCTGGACGTGCTCCAGCAGGTCCATGTCCTTGTTATGTTGGGGACCCCAGAGCTGGATGCAGTACTCCAGGTGGGGTCTCACGAGAGTGGAGTAGAGGGGCAGAATGACCTCCTTTGACCTGCTGGCCACACTTCTGATGCAGCCCAGGATGTGGTTGGCCTTCTGGGCTGCGATTGTACATTGCTGGCTCATGTTGAGCTTCTCGTCAATCAGGACACCCAGAATTAGAAGAAAGGGCTCATTCCAGGTAAGTTTCATTATAAAGTCCAATCTGTTTCAAGCAGATACCTTAATGTGATGGACAGGGGACAAGAATTTATATTACCAAGCATTCTATTACTGAAATTCTTTCTAAGAGTTTTTCCCTGCTTTTTCCAAAATATTTGCTGTACCACTGAAGAGACATGCTGAAAGCACAAGGTGTTCAGTTCATACACAGAAAGAAAAAAAAATGCAAATACAGGAAAAAGGAAATTCATCACTATCATTTACAGCACTATAGGACTAGAGAACCAGAGAATATGAAATAGGAGAACAATTCATACCACGTATAAATTTACAATTAATAAAGACAAACCTTAGGTGAATGCCACAACACCCATGAAATAGACACTCGTTCTACAGTTTCACTGCTGTGCTGTACCCAGCTCTCTCATATGTGAATTAACAATCCTCATCAATATTATCAAGTGACCAAAGGCGAGTATATAGAGCACTGATTCTGTACATACTCATACCTCTGCTTGATTTTATGTGCATAAGCTGTCTCATTAATGTCAATGGGACAACACATTCATGCAAAGTTAATTCCGAGGGTAATTATTTGCAGCATTAGCAACCTCTTTGTAATACAAAGAAGCGGAGATCAAAGCTGCAGTGTTGCTTATAGAAAACTTGATTTGAAAGCCACTTTTATACATTTTCTCTTTATTTTTCTTACATTTCATAATGTAGTACATCCAGAGACTTCTATAAAAATTACTGTGTTTTAATAAATCTAAGACTGTATATACAATGAATTAAGTGGGCTAATTATATGAATATGTACAGGAATAAATAAATATTTTTTAAAGAGGCCATAGCACAAATTCTACACATGCCCACTTTTTTGCCTAATCTAATCCTTTTTTGTTATCAGATTTTGTATGATACACGTTTTATTGATAAACTAGCTATAGTGTTACCTAGAATTTGTACCAGAACTCCCCATGGCCCAATCCCAAAGCTTACAGGTTTTCCTGTAATGAAAAAAGCATGAAAAATAGGGACTTTCAGTCTCAAAATTTTATTTTCTGAACTGGATCTGGGCGTGTCTGATGTCTGCATAGACTACGTGCTCTTCCGCCTTTGTCTTTCAGGAGGCTTGATGTATAGATGTTCTCAAGAAACATGCAGAAGGTATACCATCAGGGTTGCTTCCCTACAGCTTGTAGTTGTTGTCTTTTGTGCAGCTATTTAGTCGTTACAGCACTCACGGAGGAACTGAATAGTTCCTTGTTTTGCCTATGAAGATCCAAACCTGCTTCTCTCCTGCAAGTATCCTAACACTTAACAGCACTTAAGCCCAGGGCTTTTTCTTACCGTGGGTGATTAATGTCAGATAACAGCCTAAAATCCAGGACACTACTCTTTGAGATGAGTGTGATAAGCATAAGTCTGCAGGTCTATAGTGATTTTCTCCTCTCTTTCCCTTTCCTAAGGCATAGAATCATAGAATCATAGAATCATAGAATTAGTGAGGTTGGGAGGGACCTTTAANTCCAATGTTTTCTAACCCTTTCAGTGAAAAAATACTTCCTAATATCCAATCTAAACCTGCCCTGACATAACTTGAACCCGTTTCCTCTTGTCCTATCTTGAATTGTCTTCACCTGTCAAAAGAGCCTAGGTGAGAGAGCTGTGGGTTTGAATCTTCATAGCCTGGAGCACTTCCAGAGTGACTGCTCTAACTAAGAGGCTAGGCTAGAAGAAATATGCAGCTGTAGAAATAACTAACCTTCCTTCCTGTAAGGAGAAAGAACTTACTCCTTTGGAAGAAAGATTACAGATACCGGTCTTCAAGTAGAGGTCTGACTCTTGGATTTGAAGGCATCAGGCGCATTCAGGTCATGGAAGGGGATGACATTGCAGAAATGTGCCTGTGCTCACTGTTTCCACTTGGCTGGCTTGAAGCACTGCTGCACAGATTTCAGCAGCTTCCCACCCAAATAGGGTGATGGGTTTACATCTTATTCTGAGGTACTTATGTTTTCCTAACTGTCATAAAAGGAAGCCTGGGAACAGAATGCAGTTTTCACTTCCAGAGCAGTTGCCTAAAGAGTGGGTTAAGCAGCCTCAGCCTTGTCATACCGCAGTATCTGCAGATCCAGTTCAAGTGGTTTACTGGATCTGTTCCCTGTTTCTTTCAGAAATTCAGCACTGTGCTGCCATATTTAAGTATCCATTTTCTTTAGCATGTAAATAGGCAGACTGCCATGTGCTTGATAAAGCCTGTTAATTTATATAATTTTAAATTAAAATAATTAAACTGATTGTAGAACAATTTACTATTCATTTTCATACAGAAAACAGCCATCACTGCCTTTTCACAAGAAATCAAGGCCTCTATTTTTTAATATCAGTCTACAAATACATAAAAATAATTTTCATACTTAGTTTTCATCTGCGCTTCATGGCAAATTAAAAATGTAATCTATTTAGATCTTCCATGGTAGCAGATTTATGCAGTAGAATCACTGAGGCAATAAGTTCAGATTTCCTCCCTTCTTGTATGCAGAATATTTCATATTAATGTAATTAAGATCTGAACACAAAATCTATGAAATTCACTAAAATATATATGAAAGGGGTAGAGATCAATGTTTGCATCTCAGTAAGGATGGTTGCTAAGGTGTAACAAAACAGCACTCTTGTAAAATGGAAGGAAGCAATCTTGCGATACAAATGAAAAGAGAAATTTTGTCACACGGTTTATTCTATTAAGATAGAACATCATTTTATATACAGTATCAAAATTAAACTGGCTATTCTTTCCTATTATTCATTAGCTTTTCAAATTTTCAAAGCCTTCACTTTTTCAGTTTCAGCATTGCTACTGAAGATTAACATGGGTGCTTATTTCAGCCTTTCTTTAATTTTCTCCTGATAAATTTTCAATGCAGCTCTATTTCTCTGCAAGTGAAAGCAAATTACTCCATACGTTCCTCATCCTTTCTTTATGCCACAGCATCAATCATATAGAAGGCAATACATTTACTTAATATTAATTTTGTAAAACCCACTGAGCAACAACGACACCAATTTATTCATGTTTGTCGATCTAAAGAGGCCGCGTAAGTAGTTAAATTTCTGGGCAGTGCTGACTATGTTCTGCATACCAGAAGAGCACCAACAAGGTCTTAAATAATTTTCAATATTTAAGACTTAATTCTTTCTGCTAAAACACAAATAAGAACACTTCATTATTGCATCATCTTCAATCTGACCTTGATAATGTAATTTCACATTCTAGAGCTGGTTGGCAGGGGGCGGGGGAATCTAACAAAACATGTTNGGGAAGTCCGTTTGAACAGATTTTTGATAAGGTTGTTTAAAACTTGTATATTTTCCCACCAGCCCACCAACTTAGCTCCCTGATAACCTACTCAGGCAAAGCTGTAGAAACTGTAGAAATTATGGTCCTGACATCCTGCCTCCTCTTTATCTTGTCAGCCCCAGAGATGAAACCTCCCTACACAGCCAGTCTCACTGAGTTAACTTGGTGACAAGAGTCCCACGGCTTTCAATCATTGGAAGAAAAAAGTCTCTACCTTTTAATTGCAGGATCCCTTCGATAGGTGGTTCATCTAGTATTTTCCTAGAGGGTGAAGTTCTTGCTGTAATTTTTATAGGCGTAGAGTGTCTTTTCACTGTTGTGGTTTATTTTATTTTCTTTAGTTTTAAGAAGTGACAGGTCAATGTCCAGAAAAAAAAGTTTAGGAAAGAAAAGTCTTTTCCCTGTCCTGAAGGAATTCATGTTTCTGCAAAGTACGTTACTATATTATCAGGTTACTGGCTGAAGCACAGAAATACACTACTTGTATCAATAAAACCAAAATCATAATCAACCTACACTGCATTACGTCAGGCTAAAAAAAAAGTATTGATTTTCTTTGGATGAGCTACAGCAGAAATACATTCCTCTTCTTAGTTCCCACATAAAGGTATGGAGGTAATGACAAAGAAAGAATTTAGATTCCTGTTCAGTTTTGGATATGGAGCTAGAGCACTTCAAAGACAGCACAGCAAAACAATGTACTTCCTCAGCCCTGCTGCTTGACACAGAGGTGTTTTGGCTTAGGTGAAAATCTGACATGGAATATATCAACCTGATTGAGTAATGTTTTGGCAAAGTTTCTAAGTATTTGTTAACTGTCTCATAAAAGGCAATTGGACAATGTCAGTTGAAGCAGTACTTCCACCTCTGCCATAAACACAGCTGAGTGCAAGGAAACTTTTTTCCCCATGTCCAAATTCACGAAGGGAACCTGGAAGGAACATTTAATAGTAAAAATTTTGTTCCTTACTGCCATTTCTGCTGCTGACGATTTCCTGTCCTCATCTTTTTTCAAACGCAAGTTAGGTAATTTGTATGCAGTGAGTGTTGTACAACCTTGCTGCTGCTCCCGTTTCTGTTTGTGAAAGAGTTCCCATTAACTTCAATGTGCTGGGATTAAGCTCTTCTATAAGCCGGCATCCTTTCTTATTCAGATCAACGAATAGATGGTATCACTGCTAAGACTGAAGAGCTAGTGTTCAGAAAAAGTCAGATGGATCCTTTTCTGAATCTCTTAATCAGTGAAATAATTGCACACTTTCTAACTGTAGAATCACTGGGGGGTAGATGTTAAAAGAGAACACCAACTGTGTTAAGAATCCAGATTGACTGCATTACACTGGCATTTAAAAATAATGTCATTTCCATTTATGAATTGTAGTAGTTTGCTACAGACATCACAATACAGTTATGCCTTTCAAATACAAGCTTTCAGCTTGTATCATTCAAAATACATAGTAGAGATTAATCAAATGGAAAAAATATCACAGAAAGATGTCTGAGTAGATCTTTGAACAATAAATATCTTTTTTTAATTCAAGTAATTTTAAAAGGAACATATATATTATTTGTATGAGCAACGTATTAATTAGGGGTATGGAATTCCATTAATCTATGCAGAGATAACTATTTTCAGTGCTAATGGAACAAGAAAAAGATGCAAGCATGAAAAGGAAGTTATATTGTTATGCTGTCAGATGTAGTGATCAATGGAAAAGCATTTAAAGCACTAAAATACATATTTTCTCTTGTGGCAATGCTGGCAATGGATCTAGAGAAAACAGATTATTAGTATGGCTTTTTTTTTTTCTTTTCAGGTAATATGGATGAGGAAACCCTTTACAGAAATTCAAAAAGTACTTGGTGAAAGAGCATAACAGATCGTCTGTCTTCATCAGTCACCCAGAAGACCTCAGACATATGACGTATACAGAGAAAAATCACCACCAGCCACATGTTGATATCAAAACCTCTATGATTGTAACTCTGTAAATCATTTGGGTAAATGATTCTGGACAAGACAATGAGATAGAAGGAACAACTGGACCTAAAACCAGATAGCAGACACTTCAGTGGGCCGATTGCCCAAGCAACTTGGCTCTACAGCATGAAATGTGTCCTTAAGGTGAACTTGATTAATTATAATATGAAAACAACTCCTCTAGAAGTTAGGATACCCACCTCTGCCTGAAGACCCTCACCCACTGAGCCTGCACAGTAAAATTAAGAGACACTGTACCTTTAATTGAAGACAAGGATGTTTTACATCAATCAGATTCAAATAAGAAATTATGAGCACCAGTAAAAAGTCGATAAACAATTATTATATTAATTATTCTAATTTACAATGTATAAATGAATGATTATTTCAATGCTGAGTGTGCTAGCTTTGCGGAGATATCCCCTAGCACCCTTTTCTGCGCAGAACTGCTGATAAATAGCTAATACCTCAACTCTGTGTGTTATTGGCTTGCACGCTGTGTAAATGATCCCATGAGTTTTGGGACAACAACATGATCATGCTGAATCCAAGGACTCTTCTGTAGTATTAACCTCTAAGGTGGAATGCATTTCTCTGCACCAAGGAGATATGCTGTATTTCTACTATCTCCTAGAAGCCCTGCGTGCCTCTGAACTGAAAGCTCAACACAACCACTGATCAAGTATTCCAACTATGCAGAGAAAAGCAGACGGGAGGTTTTTACTGGACTAGAGATCAAGTACACCGTGTACTCAGTTTAATAAAAATTCCCCCAATGTGCATTTTCTCTCTTGTTCCATTACTTAATCAGAATTTTGTCAAAACAGATTAAACAATTAACATTACCTTCAGACACTGCAACCTCCAAAGAGAAAAAGTCTCTTTTCCTCCAAGCAATGATTAGCCAAGCAGAGGCTGTATCCTCCTCCTGTGCCTTAGCTCTCCATGTAATATTCCCAACAGCTGTTGGGATATGAGCCATTTACACTGATATCTGTTCATCAGAATACAGTTCTTGATGGTTCCCAAGTGCCTTTGCCTAAATAGATAGTTTTTACTGATAAATGATAACATTATGTTATACACACACTGAACACTGCCAGCAAGACATAATTGAGCCCATCACAAAAGTGCTAAGCAGTGATAAGATAGTTTTTTGAAGGTGATTTGCAAGGAAAATAGATTGTGCATGACCAGTCTCATAGAAAAAGTAGAAACCTTCATAAAACATTCAGGAAATTTTCATGGAAACATACCAGAAATGCGAACCTGAAAAGTCACTCATCATGTATTCTCGGATGACATAATACTCCCTGAGCGTTATTGATAATGAAGCTTTTTTCAGCCAACACTTTTCCTGTTCTTCTGTGAGTATACGTATCTTTGTGGTATGTTTTCCCAAACAAAAAACCAGAAATGTCAGAGCATTTTTTAATATATAAAACAGAAAGTTGAGGAAACAAGTTCGAATGTATATACCTAAACAAACAAACAAACAAAAAAATCTATTGGAAGCTGAGAAAGATAACTTTGTAGTAATTAATAGTCCACCCTCTATGAGATGATAATAAATTGTTAGAATAAGTGCCAGGAACTGCTTTTCAGTCTATGCTGAAAGCAATTTTTCGTCACAAAATGTCATTCTGAGAAAACAAAGTTCAAGATTAAGAGGTGAGGTGACACTTCCTTAACTTCTTTGTGGTTTTTACGGTTTGGGTCTCATGTTTTGAAAACTGTGAGTAAATCAATTTGTCCTTTTCTCTGTCTTACCAATATGTGGGAGGCAGGTTTATCCATCGTATCTATTTTGAACCCTCCAAACTCCTTCCACAGTATTTTTTCAGCTGTTTCTTTTCTTCTGCAAATTCATTACTTTTATAGGAAGAAAGATATATGAGGACATAAAAAAAGTTTCAGAAGACACTTTGGTTCCAACAATAAAACTTCCTAGGACACTAAAATATTTTATTTGAATTATGGCTGAACTTGGTGATATCTCTGCATAAACCAAACATTTTGCAACTAAAATATTTGCATTTCATTCAAAGAAACATGTTCATTTTTCTTTCTCTGTATTCACCAAGGCTCTGGCAACTGTTTTAAAGTCTTTGCACAACTGGAAAATAACAACAAAAAAGAAAAAAACTAAAAAAAATTATCTAATTTGCAAAATATGCTCCATAGGAAAATGTATATTTATACTTTTCTTCGACTGGGATGAGAATTGGTTTGAATTTATATTTTTATTTAAAATCAATTTTACATTCTATTCACCATCTACTAGGGAATTCCAAGCAAAGCAAAAACTCGTGAGGACTGTGTAATTTTTGAACAAAAATCTACTTCACGTTTCATTTACATTGGGGACCCAACAATTAGAAAGTGCCATCATTCTCATCTAGAATCTGAAAGCTGTATTCTGGGACCCAAGTCTTCTTTAAAGTATTATTAGCAAAGTTTTCTACTGTGACCGCTTTCTTCTTTTGCCTGTATAAAAAAAAGCAAAGCACAAAAAGGTGGCAAAATTTAGGAAACTCCCAAATTCTTTTCCTGTTCTTGGCCTGAACTTCCACCTGTCACAGAGATGAATGTTTCCAAGGAGACAGAGGAAATAAAACTGAATTCTGTTCAGTACTATGGTACAGATAATAGTAAATTACAATAACAAAAATCTCACTGCAAAGATGGCAGCTTTGTGTTTATTTACTGGAATTTTGATGAAAAAATACTTTCATATATACAGGAATCTGAGCTCTCTTCAGAAAAATTGAGTGTCTAAACATTCACATACTGACTTTTCCTGCAACTGTCTGAAAGCTCAGTTACATGAAAAGGTATTTGGAGTCCTGTTCTCATAAGATTATCAGATAGCTCAATTTGGAAGGGACCTCAGGAGGTCTCTAGTCTAATCTCCTGTTCAAAACATGATCAGCTACAAGGTTAGACCAGGTTGTTCACCTCTTCCCTCTACAAACTGAGCCTTCCTCTTGTGTCTCTCTCCAGCATGTCATCGAAGTGTTAAAGGTAGGATCATTTAGAGCATGTTCCATTTGGGGAAAAGGACAAGAAACTCCTGTGGCAGCTCTACATTGTCATCCCATGATGCAGAGTGGGGGATAAGCATCTGTACGTCTGCATCGCAAGCAGTCGTTGACACAACAAATCCTCTGGTAATATCCTGAAAACAGAGCACTGTGTGTCTTGCATTGACATGACACCTGCTCTTCAGGGAGAAGGGCTGGAGGACAGTTTGCAGATTGCAAGCAGCAGATCTGAGGAGAAATCACAGGATTTTGGAGACAACATGAGGTTTTGATTCTTCAGAGCAGATAGCACCTGCGTCCTAGTGAATTAGGAGTCCAGCGTACATAGAAATAAGTTATACTGGACTAAAGAAGAGTTCACAGCTCACCAAGGCCAACTTCCTTTGTCCAAGAGGTAGAAGTGCATTTTGAACAGAGAAAGCCTTTCTCAATTAAAGGTTCCTCATTCTCGCTCTCTGTCCTCTTGCATGGAGTTCCTTCCCTGGCACCTTAGCTTGTTCATGCATGCTCCAATGACAGAGGTGGGCAGATGTGCAGATTCTCCTTTTCTGTTTACCATTCCCTGTATTTAAATGCTTAATAACAAATTCAGGCAACAGAACAGAAAACTAGGCCTTGGGCAAAGCTATCAGATGGATGTGCCTTCAAATCAGGCTCCAGAGAATGTAATTGGCTCTGTGGGAAGGAAGGGGGAAAAGAAGATATTATACTCTGTATATCTACAGGAAAAAGGTCATGAACTCCAAAAAAAAGCAAGATTTTTAATATTTAAGTTTAACATAAAACATTTCCTGAGTCATCCTCGTAAACATGCTAAGCCTGTACCACTGTTGTCAAAAGGAGCTTTGCTCGGTAGTAGCCTCAGTTGTGAGCACAGTTATCCTGCAATCACAGAAGATTCAACACAGAACAAAAGGCAGAACTTTAAGCATTGCCCACCCCAAAGAATACTTAAACAGGCTGTGGAGCAGTCAGCTTTCAGGGTCCCACTTCAGTTTCCATCGTGATAATCAGAAGACTGCCATGAGCCTCAAGCCTTCTGGAGCTTTGCAGTAGGAATGTCAAGTTAGGACTCCAATCCTGATGAAATAATTTCTGCCTCTGGGATATCCATGCAAAGTACCTTATCATCATTTGGCCCATTAAATCAGTTTATTATTTTACAGGAGCCATTTACTCCTAATAGTAATACCTCATCACTGATATTATTATCTGCTTCAGGAGCACAGTATGGCTGGGTTTTTAGACTTGATTGCTCAATGTGGCTTGAAGGAAAATCTCTCCACATTTTTAATTTGATTGAACTGTTCTTTATCTTTGAGAAGATGGCTGAAAATGAAATATGCTATGTCTGCCAGTAGCTGCTCGTGCTATTATCTTGTACTTACATTATCTACTTGGTTATTTTTTCTTTCAGATTGAAGTTTTAATTTTTATAGACTGTGATCTGAGCATTAGTAGCTTAATAAATCAACAAGAAAGGAAGTCATGAAAGAAGGCTAAGGACTGCTCAGAGCATGAAAGGAAACACAATAGCTTTCCTTACAGCTGGCCTTTAAAGTGAATGAGCAGTTCAGATTGTCCCTGCTCAGGGGTGCCATAGCATAAAAATATAGTGAGTGAAAACAAGCAGTAAGGGTCATGCTGTGCCCTCAGATGCACTCAGAGGACTCCCATTGACTCCAATCAGAGCCATATGCCAAAATCTTATGGCAGAATTTAACCCTGAGCAACCTTTTCAAACAGCAAACACAACTGTGGTTTCAGAAACACACACACAGTTCCCAAAAGAGCGAGAGGTTGGAAGTGCTTTGCGTTTCTCACTTGCTTTCCAACCGTGCTTTTCTTCACCAGGGACCTCTTGTTGGCTTAAGTCTGAACTTCACTCAAAGTCTGCATTCGCAGGCTGTTTTCCACTGTTAAGCTCTCTATGATACACCCCTCCTCCAAAATCAGAGGTACATAAAAATGCTTTCAATGATATAAGAAAAAATACTACCATGCTTCTGAAATACCTGTCATGCCTTTCATAGCTATGTCAAAAGAAAGCAGGTCCATGATAAAAAACACCTACCCCAGGTGCCACGCAGCAGATGAAAGTGACCGAGGGGGGTGAAATTAGCACAGAGTTTTTTCTTTAAATACCTATTCTTCTTGCAATTAATTATCACTGATTTGGACTGGGAGATTTGGACTTTTGAACAGAACATCCTACAAATTTAACTCCACCCACCCATCCATTTTTAGACACAGTATGAAAGCCTAAAATTTTTTGCTTTTTCACTTAAGACACTTATTTTGCATACATATTACCCTAAAATTCTTAAACATTCTACCTGAAATTTTCCAGGTCATTAAACCTGACAGTCTGCCCTGTGCCAAAACAGTCCCAAAAAAAATACAGAGTGCAAATAAAAGTATTGGGTATGCATCGTGCATCACAAAGTATCCAGCCAGTTCACCTTGGTACATACAACTTCAATTTCTAACACTAAATTTAAATAGTTTTCAGTATTCCTCAATAGCTTGTACTATCATAGCGATATCTGTGCAGAGACTTTTAGGCACAGACCATGTGTTTTTGCCAGGGTGGATGTGGATAGGGTTTTGGTACTAAATGCCAAGCCACAGCAGGGTCACAGACATACCATGAAAGATACAGGGGAAGGCAAACTCTGGTCACACGAGGCACATGCCTGGAATAGTCTCCGTGGCTGTGGAACAGCAAAGCATGATCTGTAGTGACAGCTATAAGAGTCAAGCCAGATCCGTGGCAGGTAAAGTTTCATTAGGTTTAGAATTCCTGTAAACAGAATAATTTCAGATAACCAGCAGAAGGAGCGGGTGCCAGCCAATTAATCTTCTCCAGGTGCATTGGCCAGTTTATTGATGAGCTTCTCAAAAGAGTTAATAAATTTACTCATTTTCCCCCCAAATGTTACACTCACACCAACTTATGCATGCATTTTACAGCATTTGATGTGCATCTTTTCCATCTGTCTCAGTTGGTACTGACAGTGCACATGTGTCTATTTGTGTCTCATCTCATACTGAAACTATGTTTAGGAGCTGGAAATCACTAAGCATGCAGGTGGCATGCCATCCGTGGTACCAGCGAGCAGATGTGGGAGCTAAGCACTCAGGATCATGTCACGATTCATTATCTGATGATAGACTGATATTGCACAGCTTTATGAATATGGTGATATTTAAAGTAGTTAGCTTCTAAGTAACTGTATTTTCTTTATTTAAGCAAAATTAATTGTTCTAGTGTAAAAGTTTTTATGCCTAGAACAGAAATTATCCACTTCAAAACATCAGGACTTATTTCATTTCCAAATTTCTCATTTGTTCATAGAAATAAATTCAGATGAGCCCCATAATCTTGTAGGTTTAGCTAATGATTTTTTTTTTATTCTTTAACAAAGAAACAAATGGAGAATGTCAAGAAATCCAGTAGAAAGGTTTTGCCCTTTAAATGTATGAGAAAAGTTCCTTTCTATATTTTCTGCTATTTAATGTGGTCTCTCTAAGCAGGAAGTAATGACTCAAAAATAATAATTTATCGTAGTCACAGAAGATATATTTAATCAAACAAGGTAATTTATCAGTAAGTACTGCTGAATTACATACAGACTACACAGTGTTTAAGATGTTGTACGTATGTTAAAAAACATTATCTTTCCAAAATCTAATATTATATGACTGTCTCTTATTTTACTCCCACTCGGAACTGAACTGACTTACTGTGAATCTTCCTTGTACAGAATTTTTTTAAAGAAACTAATACTATATCTTTCTAATCTTCTAGCTGGTATTTTATAGAACTTCAGCATTATAAAAATTCATCTTATCTCTGCACTTATACATTCAGGTAATATTTTTTCTATTAATCAAGCTGTCTTGGTAGACTTCTCTAGTGCCGATACAGTAGTGCTTCTCCTCCCTCCCCCCCAAAGATATACATCAAATCAGCAACTCTTTGAGTAGTTTTCTTTTATCCCTTTCATCAATTTTTCTTTTTAAACAAATGGTTTCTGTCATTGTGATTTATACCCACAGTAGCTCACAGTAAAATTATATTTGCTGTGTAACCACCTAACAGCTTAGCTATGCCACGTCAACAGTCTGGGCAGTTTGAGTACCGGGTCAAGACATCCTGAATTCCAAGTCCAGGAGTTGGTCGAGCCTTTAGGCAGTGTATATTCTTTTTCTTTTCTTTTTTCTTTTTTTTTTAATACTTGGATTTGGGAGTGAGAAGCCAAAACCCAAAGCCAGGAAGTGATGTTTCTATAGATTCCCAGGGAAAAGTGGATACCACACAAGGTATGCCCAAAACCCAGTGCACGAGCCAGCAAGATGTGTCTGAGGTCTGACTCCTCTTAGGAGCTCAGAAATCCAACTCAGGGCTGGCCCAGGAGGCTGCGTTGCTTCTACAGGAAACACCATTTTTGCAATTCATCTCACCTAAACACTGAGCCTGGACAGTCTTGGGGGAACAAGCACACTGTAATAGCCATAAAAAGCTTTGGTACAAGGACCGCAGCTCGGACAAGAGAACTGGTCTCCTCTCACTTGCCTTCTGGCCACTGTATGTTTGCTACATGACAGGCTTACATGGCAAGAGGCAGGGTGCCATGCTCCTCTCCTCCACCCCAGCTCACGCCTCGGTGTCCAGGCTGTCTCCATGGAAGCCTACTTGAGGCTACTATAAAAAAACAAAACAGGGAACTAATGTTGACAGCTGCAATTTTTAAATGAGTGGTGAGAGCTACTCTTGTTTACAGTGTCTGGTAGACATACTCAGAGGATTACCTGAAGGATGGAGACAATTTTTTGGTCACTCCACCTGCCTGAGCCAAGCACTGACCTCAGTGTGTGCTTTTCCCTACCAGGGCACCGGGTAAATGGAAGGAAAGTCCAAAAAGCACATCCAAGATTACCAGCCCCTTACATAAACACCAGTCTCCTGATTTTTATCGATCCCTTCCTGTTTGCCTGAGGAGTCCATGGGCTGTCTGTGGGCTATGCTGCAAAATAAATGAAGTTGTAATCCCCAAAGGAAAGCCAGGCACATCCCAAGGGCAGTCTCAGCGCTGCCTTCGTGCCACATGCCAAGACACCAGTGCCATCTTCCCTCTGCGCTCACCCCCGACGCTCTGCATCTTGCACTCCAGTGGCTTTGGTGCATGGGGCACTCAAAATTCAAAACCTACTGACAACTACAATTACCAAAAAGTTAGTTTTCCATACCGTAAGAGCCTTTGAAAAAAAGAGTGTCTCTGGAGAAAAAGAAAACAAAACAAAGAAACCCAGCTAGGTATTTTTTTAAATTGAAAGAGAAAAAACATTTTTTTTTATTTATTCTTCCTTTTATCTCATCTGTCCTGATGCAGTGTGCTTTTTGTTTTCATGCTGAACAACTGAGCTTTACTTATCCTTAGCTCTTCTGCAGTTCTATTACTTTGAACTCAACTACTTCAGTTTAAATCATAGACTTCACATTTCACTACACAGAACGTGGGCATTTAATTCCTACAGGTTTTAACCAGATATAATTCAAAGTAGCGTTAGATTCACTTTCAACTCCAGTTTTAAAAATAATAACAAGATGAGGTGGTTTATCTTTTTGGATGCTTCTGGCTAAATAAATTTATATAAATCAATATCCGCAAAGGGAAGCACAATTTTGAGGTAACTGAAAGTACACACCGACAAGAACAGCTCAATAGATCCAGAATACAAAGTATATTAGTCATAATGGACCAACTGGCAAGAAGTCAAGAGTCACTTACTGCACTTTGTTTTTAAGGGTAATGACAAAAGGAGACCATTTGTGTTAAAGATTGTTGTTTAAATGAAATTTATAACATTGGAATATACCTTCCATAGAAAGACTGAATACTTATGCAACTTCAGAGATTGGAACACAAACTTACATAGTTTTTGTTAAATACCTCATAAATCTTTCAAGTACTAGTAAAAACTTGAAAACACCCAATTTTCAAAATATTCTGGAACATATAGCCCTAGAAAACCAAAAATTTCAAGTTATAAAAATAATTTTAAAAGTTTCACGTGATCTTCATGTGACCCTTTTTTGTTATAATAGTAAATATCATGTCTTTACCTGGTGACATAAAAGTGAATTGTCATATACTCTCTTCCTTGATAAGCTCAATCTCCCAGTCAGATCCAAGAGTGATTTTGCCCAGATCATTATCACCTGTTCCCTTCTCCTAAGACAGCTCTTCAATACACATCAGCTAATTGATTATCAACCCAAATGTTTTATTCCTGGTGCTTGTTACTGGTTGACACTAACCTTCAGCTGCTTTCAAAGAAGAGACACTTGAAACAAGAGCTAAGGTTGAATTTAACACATATGAATCTGGTCATTTTGAAAGAAATTTTTTTTTCAGTATTCAGTGACTTCTAAAATAGTTCTAAAGTCATAATGTAAATATACAGATCTAAAAGTTGAATGGAAAATGTCTTTTTCCATATAGAAATGTTCACCAAAGTATTTTAGCCCAAATAAATTATAATATAATTTCAAAAAAAAAAATCAAGCATTCTGACTTTTTTGTGTGTTCTCATCTAATTTTCTAAAAAAGACCTCACTTCCAGTAGAAAGAAGGAAGAATGAATTCAGACTGAATTCCCCGTATTTATTTTTCCATTTTCTGCATATTTTTCAAATAAGAAAAATATGTGGACCTTTCTCCTAATTAAAGAGAAAATAATTTTGTGAAAGGTATAATTTTAAGAAATGGAAGTTATTTTCTCTCTTCCTCACTTTCTCAGGAGATGAGGAGGTCTAAACAGATAATGCTCTCGCACCTTCAAGCCAAGCATTGCCATAAACACAGGAATGTATCAGGATTTTTCTGATTCACTCACTTTTTAAATACTGAGAAGTGATGATTTTTTTTAAAGAACACTGACTCCCTTTTCCCCACTGAGAAAACCTAATTCATAGGAATAAAAAAGTTTTAGTCAGGACAGAGTTTTCCAACAACTATGTTAAAGAACTATTACCCCGTTTTTACTCACAGAATGAAGTCTTAAGGGGACGATATTATTCCGTTTGACACCATATATTCTGCAATTCAGATCGATATTACAGGTGTATTTTTAGACTCTGGAGTCACACAGGCATTATGAGTAACTCATTTCTGTTGAAAGGTCAGGGAGAGCAGACTTTAAATTAAAAAACAGAAATCTCTAATCACACCTTACACATGCACAGAGCTTGTTTCATTTTACATAGATCCAGGGATAGAATCAGTCCCTTATTAAAGAGGAAATACACACAAAAAAATAAAGCATATCACCTGAAAATATTTTTATTGTTGGTGTACAGAGAATTTCTTACAAACTTTTTTGTAGAAAACTTTTTTATTAACTGTGAAAGTGGAAGTCATCTCAGTCCTTAACTCTTTTGGAGTATGATCCGTTACCTGGGTAGCCTGAGCAATTTGCCACCCTGTATTGCTAACAACATCGCCAACTGAGCAGCTGTTTGGAAACGGGATTACACTTCCAGCAGTTCTCAGTCCCCATGTTTTGCTCATTTGTACAATGAGTTTAATAAGAGGGTGTGCACCAGAAATTCAATAATTCCATGGCAATCAGGAATAAAAGGCATTGATTACTTTGGAGATGCAAGTTCTAATGTATAGATGGCTGATTATGTAGAAATTGCCTATTTTTTTGAGAAATACTTTGGCAGTAGCAGGCAGCAAAACAACAAATAAAATAAAAAAAAAAAGAAGGGAAAGTTTTCAGGGCCAGACGGACAAAACAGTCAAGGTGGTCCATTGGCTTGCGTGACAAAAAATTCATGGACTTGACTGTATTGTGGGCTTAGAAAAAGTACAGTTAAATTCATTTTTGTAAATTGCACAACTGTCTTTTCTGGCATTAACTGGAATCAGAAGCAAAATTACTGGAATACAGGAAATTATCTGAAATGAAAAAAACACTGCTGACCTCAGGCTCTGTCCAGAATCAAATGTTATGATCTTAGAAACATCTGGAAAGAAATCAACAGTGGTTTCAACGTTCCTGAGGGTTGTGTTTTCTCTTTCTGCATAATCCTGAACACTCTAAAGGAGTTAAGGAAGGCCTTATCTTTCGGCCTTATGTCTTTTCTATTCTGTCACTCTGTGCTGTCTTGGCAAAAATCAGAAGCATTGGTGTGCAGAGAGAAAGAATGAAAAGAAAAATGCATCCTGTTCAGATACAGCCCCAGGAGAAATCACAATACCAGACTCACTTGGTGAGGATTTGGGGGGGATTTCTATGCTGCTGTAATCCGTACTAAGTAGCTAATTAAGAAAAAGAATAACCCAAGGTTTATGCCCTGCAGCTCGAGAGACCAGAGTCGCCCAAGCTTAAAAAGGCAGGATTCAATTTCCTGTGTCTATGTTTCTCCACCTGGTAAATTGGCTGGTATGCTCCAGACATCAGTTGGAGTATAAATCAATAAGCAGGCGGTGTAGACAATTGGACGTGTGGATGCAAGTGCAAGGTGGAACCCTAATTTAACACGACGGTGCAGACTGCAATAAAGTCTGGTCTGGAGTGGAGTTTTTTAACACCGAGCTCAATCCTGTGACTAACCATGTGGATTCCTGCAATGAATCTATCCATAACGTGGCACTATGAACTGTTTTGTCAATGAAGCATTAAACCTGCTGCCACAATTTGTTAATCTAGAAATTCTGTATTATCCTCTGAAGTGTTCTGTTTGTGTTGCAAATAAAGTGCTGTTACCTTTTGCTCATACCTACCTACCTAAATGGGCAGAGGAAATTTAAAACAACATTCTACTTCAGTTTCTTACGTTGTGGCATTGGCTTGAACTCCCAGCTATAAAAATGAAAGATGAATGGCACGATAGGCAAAATTTGTCAGTGAAGAGATTTTCTTATTGTTACAGCAGAGATCAGATTAACATTTATAAAGGCTTAAAATACAGAAATACACTGAAATTTTGGAGTTACTTATGCATCTTAGGTGAGGCAACATCTGGTGTTGTAAATTATCACCTCCAGGTTCAATGGGTCGCTACTGTGGGACAATTCTATAATGGCTGGTGAGGAAGGCCTGAGATGAGGCTATGAGTAAATCATAAGCACAGTCAAGACTATGGAGCTCTTCACTTGTCCACTCTAAATTATCAGCTTCAAGCTACTGTCAGCATCGGGTACCCCACAGCAGATTTCTGAAGCAAATACCTTACATATAGCTCTAATGGGTACTTGCAAACTTTGAGGGGAAATGTCAGATCCAAGAATTCCAGTGTAAACATTGCTTTCTGGAGTACCTCGCTGCTCAAGACTTGTTTCCCTCATTCCAGATAATTTTAAAATATTTCATTTTCGGTGCCAGTGATCAACATTTTTGACAACTCAGACCCTGGTTTAATACACTGATAGACTAAAATGGAAACGTTTGTGATGTCTGTTAATACCAAAATAATATGCCTAAATACAGAAAAAATCTGTTTGCCTGCTTGCTCACCATCAGTCTTATCACCACCATGGCAGAGCTCTGCTGTGCCAGGTTGTGCCTCTTGTATGAAAGGCCGAAAGGGAGATTGGATATATGAAAATTTTTGCTATAATATACTGCTCCGAGAACCTTTCAAGACAAACTGTTCTCTGCAGAAGTGTTTAGAGAAATGCTGTCTCAGAGAATAACAGATCTGGGATCTGTCACAGAGAGGAATATTTGCAGGCAGGACTCCAGTTCCACACCAGTGATTTCTATGACACTACGAAGGAAAGAATCCTCTCAAGCTATAGTTACACATGTTAAGGATGAACTACTTATAGAATTAATTATTTACCTATAATTTTTACTTACTTCCTGATACAATTTTGATGGTGTCATATAAGAGAGAAAACATTTCTTTCTAGTCCCCAGTCCCCTCTTTTGTTGGTCTGCAGATTTTCTCTGCTTCTTAGAGCTGTGGCCATAAAGCATGCCAAGGTGGGGGTTGCAGCATTCATCTGTGAGAAATATCTCTGCAAAGACATCACATCCTCCTGTTCTTGTGCCAGGGAGGATCTGTCCCGTCCAGACAACTGTGCACTCAACAGGCAAGTAGATACCCACCAAAGTGACTGCAACCCACAAAACCTACTCCACTGAAGCAGCAAGTAATGATATTTTTCATCACAAGGATATTTCCTACTTCCAGATATCTCATAAATATTCATATTTACTTTTCCAGACTTCAATTTGATCACTGTTCATTGCCTTCAGCTGGGTGCATCAAATGATTTGGTGTTCATACCTCTCTGTTACAAAGGATCTCATACACAACAATCTGGTGTGCAAAGCTAGCATTTGCTTTTATTTCTAACTCTCATCATTTTAAAAACCTTTCTCCCTTGGTTCAGCAAATCTTTCAGGGTCACTCAACACAACATTTTTAAACTAATGTAAGACATTATCACGTTTTAGAATAAATTAATACAGTGCTTTAAAATGCTTCTTAGACACTTCTGCTTGTTGTGTGACAGATTCGAATGCATGTTTAGCATAATTACTAAATGTAATTTATGTTTGTCGAGGCTTAATATTCAAGCAACCTTCACAAAAACAGAGTTAAAAAAATAAACCATGTTCAGTAATAGCACAGATCAGTCTTGGAGACTGATGAAAGATGTTACAGAAAATGTAGGGTGCTATTAATAATGATGACAAAAGATCCCTTGCAATTTACCTCACTCGTTTGCCTGCTGCAAACTACTGGGTAGTCTTTGGAAGATATTATTCTGACCACTTCAAGGCAAAAAAACAAAAGGATGACATTTAAGTCTTCTAGTTTAAGACACTGCTATTTTTATCTAGGGTTAATAAATATCAAATGTTGTCTGCTCAGCACTTTTTGAAATTGGAGGCAACATACTGATGCCTCTAGTTTCCTTTGTGACTGCCTCTTAATGAAAAGTGAAAACTCAGCTATTTCAGAAAGGAAAGTGGTTTTATAGGTTCAGAAAGTTCCCAGGAGCAAAGCAGTGACTAGTTAACTTACAAGATTGCTAATGGGACTGGCTACAGTTCATATACAGTGGGATTGTCATATAACATATGTCATAATAACATTTTCTCTAGATTAAGTGAAGTAGCCAGGTAAGAAAGAACAAATGTCAGGCCCTTGGAGGCAGCAGGGTGTTCCTCCTCTGGTGTTTGTTGTAACAGGTTTTCCTCACAGAATGGCTCCTTTTGACACAGTGACATCCTATAAAGACAGAGGTGACATGCCTGAAAATGCAAACCATTGCGGTTGTATTTTTCATGTTTACTATATTTACCCACTATGTATATATGAATTACATATACTTTGTATAATCACACTGGAATAGCACTGAAGTAGCTACCTACAATTCAATTTTTTAAGTGTTTGTATAATTGGACTTGTAAAGCATTATACTTCATTATGAACATAGATGCCTGATCCAGAAGTATCTTTACTGTCCCCCAGATCAAAATGTGAATTTCTGCCCTTCATGCCTCTGAGGCAATATATGTATCTCATTTCTCCCTTTCTAAAAACATCCTCAGTACTGGCAAATCTGTTCCCTTTCCGCAAGTTTCTACATTGGAGCAAATGGTCATCCCATTTCTTCATTATCTGTCATTTGAATCCTGCTGCAGAAAACATGGACTGCAACACCCCTCCAAAATATCCTTCCCTAAACTAACTCCTTAGCCAAAGCATGTGTACTCAGGTTTTAAAAATACATCTACTCCACTGTTTTCTTAGTTATTTTGCTAAAACACAATCCAATAAATCAAACCTAATTCACATCTGACATTTGAGAAACAACTTTGCTGGAATTTTCTGTATGGCAGACTATTGAATTTTTTTTTTTCCTAGGGCCCTTTGAAAGTGTCTGCAAAAGCGTTCAGCTAACCTATCAGATGCTGTTAGCTGATAAGCAACAGAGTGTGCTTTACTGAATTTCTCCTTGGGAGTATTTGAAACTCTTTAGGAACAGACCGAGGACCTTTATCTGAAATAATCTCCTCAGGTAACCCATAAGCAACAAAAGGGTATGGCTCAGCTCACCTCAGCAGATGAAGTAGTAATCTTGTGGACTGTGTTTGGCCACTCTACACCCAATTAGGCAGTCGCCTACACTTTTCAGGATACAATTCAGTTACAGGTGAGAAGGAACAGGCTCTAGCCTGTTTGGTGGCTCCTAAATAATTCATTCAAGCATGATCAAGATACCTCTGTAAATACAGCCAACTGACTATGGTCAGTATTCTGCTGAAAAAAATTATAGGATTTTTTTGTTTGTTTCCAAAGTGCAAAGTATTCCCTCTAACTCAACCAGCATCTTAACATGCATATCTCTCTTACATTAAAATTCATGTAACCATAGTAAAGAATCTCCTTTGCCACTTAATATGATGATAACAAAGTATAATGTGCTGTTTTAAGAGACAGTCTTTAAATATAAGGTACAATCTGTTCATCTGTCATGTCTGTCTCAGATGGAGAAGTGAAATAAGTGGTCTAATCTCCATGTTTAGAGTAAGTAGTATTTTTTTCTCAGCATTACTATATTCAACAGACACTCTTGTTATCATTTTTAGACTGAAGCTTATTAAAGAACATATAAACAAAAAGTCCCTGAATAATGGAAACATTTACCTTTCACAATTTATTATTATTATCTCTTCTTTACTTACAGATAGTCTTTCTTCCTACATGCTGAAAGGAAGCTTTCTTTAAATGTGAAGCGGGGGCTTTTTTTCCAAACCAAATAGTGCAGGTTGTTCCTTGGTTGACTAGCTCTCTCCTCTCAGGCTTTCTTGTATCATTAAGCAAAACATTTTCTCACTTTTTCCACAGAAACCAATTCAACATGGAAAGGAGCTCTTGGGATTTGATAGGGATGGCCAGAAAGTCTCATTTTTCTCTCAACTCTCTCTTTAAATAAAACCAATCTTTCACCTAGAAGTTTTTTGCTAAATCTTCATAGTGAAATTCACCCAGGGTCTGTAGAAAATTTAAATCTCTTCATAACATAAATGTCACTTTTCCCACTAGAATTCAGGCAAAGATTTTCCCTTACTACTGTCTCTGAAAGCACATGTATAAAAATACTACTGCACATCTTGAACTTGTGTTTCATATCCTTACCATTCTCATTAAATTGAAAATATTCCATGCTTTTATGTGTCCTTTCCACTCTTGCTATTTTTATTCTTTTTTAATAACAAGTAGTCTTTCACCACTTCTTCACTTGCCTAAGCCGCTTGTTTTTGCATGTCCTTGTCACCAAGGTTCTTAATGCTCTCTAAAACACAAAAAACAGGCTCACACTTTTTCAAGTAACTTCTACTTTAGTTGCTACATAAAAACCCCACAACTATCAGAGCCTAACTTTACTCACAGATAATGTCATAATGAGGAAGGGGTAAGGACAACACAAGATGACAGTACACTTCAGAATTACTCTTTCACTCTGTCCTCTGTCTCCTGGTTTGCCTGGGAAAATAGCTACCCACCTCTCCTCTTCCAGAGTAGCACACGGTTTGGAACTCTATACGGTTTGGAGCTCTACATGGCTGGAGCTCTACACAATTTGGAGCTCTACACGGTTTGGATCTGATCCAGGAATCAGCACTCCCAGTGGCTGTGGGAAATTACACTCCCAGATGTCCCAGGAGCTTGGTGGAGGTGGACTGTCCAGTCTTTTGGTTTTCTGTTGGTGCGAAGCAGCTGGAATTTATTCCATCTAGAGCCATTTTTAGGGTTTTAGGAACATAGGACAGTTTTTGCCTAAGCCCACACATCAAGCCAAAATGTTAGACTTGCTCACCAAAATAGAATGATTTTACACGGCATGACCAATGAAACAGGATGCACCATGTGAGATGCAGAACTTCTTCAAGTAACATAAACTGCATAGACAGATAAGTCCAGACCATCTGGCATTGTGTCCTTGTGCACGCACTGCCTAATGTACTTTAGGAGGCCTGTTCTGTCTGGAATACCAGGATTCGAGTTCAGTGGGAGCAGGTCTTAAATTAGCACTGGTTCTCCCCAGTGCCAATAATCCCACTTCTCTGGATTATTTCTTCACTCCCTCATGGGAAGCTATTTCCACCCGCATCATACATTCTTCTGCAGCTGTGGGCATAGCCCACTTGATGCTCCTTTTTATCATTTAAGAGTCTACAGCAGAAGAACCCGTTAACCTCTACAGTAATTGTTCTTTAGCAGTGGGGTTACCATGGGAGTATATAAAAATTATGGGCTGTGACTGAACTGAGGCATATTGGCATCCTTGTCCTCAGCCACACATCCTGCCATATTCTCTCTGCCTTTTAGAATGAGACTTGAGTATACACCGTCCCCACATGTTCTCTGGTGTCTTTTGGAATCATGTGCTGCTTCTGTGGCACAGAGCCCAAATGCTCTCCTGTCTCAGAAATGCCAGTCTGTACACCCAGGTCTCCCTGTGCCACCTGCTCAAACTGTGCCTACCGTGTATCTGTTGTGTTGTTCTCCCTGGTAATGCAGGGGGAGGACAGAAGGAGAACAGAACAAAATCAAATGCTGTACTCTGGGTAGCTGGCCCAGGCCAGTGTATTTGTGTGTACAGGTGGTCAAAGCTCTGGGCTGGAATGAGGCAGTGCCTCCAAACGATCCATAATGAAATTGAGAATTAGAGCCATAATCCTATTAATGTTTGTTCTAAATAAAGGAATGAAAAAGGGCATAGAATAAAACAAATATGAGCTCAGATTAAAAACAAATGTGACTTTTATTCCCTTTCTCATTACGCTTATCCATTTCATTTTGCTGAAAAATATGTGTTCTGAAGCTAGATATGAATCATAGAATCATAGAATAGCTTGGGTTGGAAGGGACCTTTAAAGATCATCTAGTCCAACCCCCCTGCAATGAGCAGGGATATCTTCAACTCAGAGCCCCATCCAACCTGAGCTTGAATGCTTCCAGGGATGGGGCACCTACCATCTCTCTGGGCAACCTGTGCCAGTATCTCACCACCCTCATCGTAAAAAATTTCTTCCTTGTAACTAGTCTGAATCTACCCTCTTTTAGTTTAAAAACACTAACCCTTGTTCTATTGCTACAGGCCCTTTTAAAGAGTTTGTTCCCACCTTTCCTGTAGGCCCCCTTTAAGTACTGAAAGACTGCTATAAGGTCTCCCCAGAGCCTTCTCTTCTCCAGGCTGAACAACCCCAACTCTCTCAGCCTGTACTCACAGCAGAGGTGCTCCAGCCCTCGGATGATTTTTGTGGCCCTTCTCTGGACGCATTCCAACAAGTCCATGTCTTGCCTGTGCTGAGGGCTCCAGAGCTGGACACAGTGCTCCAGGTATGTATATTAAGTACAGTGTAAACAGAGACGAAGATAAATATAAGAAGTGATTTGCCTTTTTTCCTGTCCTTTTCATAGGAAAGGTAGAAAAGCTATTTACAAGTATCATGCCAAAATGTACTTCTGTCTTTTGCCGGCAATCACAAAGATTTTGACAACTGGTCCATTTTTACTTAGCAGGTAGGCCAATATTTTTCTTCCCTAGTTAAAGAAATTCACATTAAAGCTCGCTCCTGACTGTTTGGGATTTTTTTTTTAATCAGAAATGATGTTCCACAGAAGACTGACCCTTTAAAGAAAACAGCTCTCTGCACCCATGAGTTGATCAGAGGAAACAAGCTGAGAGGAGTACTGACAGCAACATACAGACATGCTCAGCTGAGCATAACTGCCTAATTAAGGTTTTATCACCAGGTATGTCACTTCAACTAGATAACAAAGCAAGAAGTGAATACATTCCATATTTTGTAGCACACATGATGCTAAATGCACACTTGTTACTAAGATTTGGTGACTAAGAGGGGCAACCATGCATATCATACACATCTCAATACCTGGTGTTAGTTACTGCCAACCAACTCTTCCTTCACTCACCCTTACAGCCTGAGGGTAAAGCTATGTGTTGCATGACTACAAGCTCAGTATTAGCATAGGGTAGTAATACAGTGGGTTTATAGCGTGCCATCTGCTTATAACTTTCCCACTATTTATCATTCACAAGGTGGTCCTTGTCCAATGATAGTACAAGTTTTGTCTGTCTAAGGCCTAATACATAGAACTCTGCTCTGTTTCTGTGTATGTCATGGACACTAGACCAAAACATCCTCTTTACTAACAGAAACATGGGTTTTTGACACCACAAAACCTTCCTGCCCCATTAGTCAGTCTTCTCCTACCACTGTAAAGAACTCTATTCGATATAGCACATAGTGAGAAATTATTCAACAGAGGTGACAGGATCCTGGCTGAGGGGTGTGTACACTGCCCGGAGCTCATTAACTGTGCATCACACATGTCCCTGAATGTGCTTGTAGCTATGTTACAACAATAGCTGGCAGTACATAGTATTATTGTAAGTAAATACAATTTTCAAATGCATTCCTAAAGCCTGGACTTTACAGAAACTTACACCTTTCCTGTTTCTTCACAATAATGTTTCAGGTGTTTTTTACAATACGCAGTAAATCGTTGTTTTTGCCACTTCTCTGAACTGGATTTGTGCCCATGCCAAAAACCTCCCTGAAGTCTACTCACTAATCTGAGCACACTTGCAGGCAATCCCTGGTGCCTGTGATACTCTGTAGTGCTTATGGGTGCCAAACTAGGGAGCTTTCATTTTTGGCTCTTTTATAAAATCCCAGGCAGAATTCCATGGGATTCCTGGGATATGGGATACCTGTCAAGAGCAGAGCAAATCATTCCATGGCCCTTTCACACAACAAGAAATGAGAACTAGAGGCATCTAGGAATTTCTGGTTGGAATAAGATCAGAGAGCTTTAATAATCACCTACAACATGCAAAAAAAAGCTGCTAGGAAAGGTGGTGTCATTTATTAGCTATGCATGGCTTCATAATAATGTAGTTAAGCTTTTGTCAGCACTTCCACTACGAAGGCTGTTTTTCTTGAGATGATAATTTAGCTAAAGGCTGGGAAAGTCTCTTGCCTGACAGGAAGTGACTTAATTTTTGAAGAACAAAACCTGTGACAGTATTGAAGTGAGAGTCCATGACAAGATTTGCTTGGTTTTGCTTGTTTACACGTGGCCTTGTTCCTTTTTTAGGCTTTCCCTTCTGAATATGTATGTTGAAGATTTTCCATCAATACGTGCTTTCTGTGAGACTGCTCAGATGCTTGAGCTCAAGGTGCCAAACAGGGTACCCACACGTCTAAGCTCCGCAGAAACGTACATACATTTTTGCAGAGACACCAGCCACAATTCTGGTCCCCTTCACTTGTAACACACGCAGTGAAGGTCACCACATAGCTCAGTAGACCCCAACAGCAGGGTTATAACCAGCAGAAATAATCAGTACTGCGTTGGTACTTGTATTGTAACATTCTACCATGGCCAGAATTAGGCCACTTTCTTTTTATTTTATTTCCTGTAAATCAAATCACACAAATATTTTCCCTGTTTCTGATTTTCAAAGTTAAGTATTATAGGCTTTCCTAACTACTAAGCTTTGTTTGAAGCAATTACCCTTGAACTTTAAAAACAAACTTATGGCTAAATTTACAATTTAGCCCACCAATGCAATACAAAGACTTTGTGTAATGGAAATCAACCCAGTAAGGGAAATAACGAGGTAATGGCTATCCATTATTATACTACTGATCTCAAAGGGGACAGCTGTGGCACTCATATAAAGATTTGATTTTAGTGACTTTGTTGAAACTCGTAAGGGAAAGACTGGAGTTTGAAAATGTAATGACCTAACGAACCATAACCTGATAATGAATGGAGGGAAACATAATTTAGCACTGATATAAAGTGCATCTCTTTTTTAATAAATCGGGTTTTCATGTTGATATGATGCATCAATTTGGTAAAAACGGACTAACTTTTTACCGACTAGAAAGAAAAATCATTTTGATGGATATAAATGATATTTCATGAGACAAAATATTTTAACCGAAAAAATTGTGGCCGTGTGAGTGTGCATATGTGTACACAAGGTTAAGTATAGATGATGCTGGAAGTTAATGTATAATGTAATTTTTCACAAATGGAGGTAAGCCAATGAAATACTGCATACCAAATTTATTGTCGGGTCAGGAATATTATAGGTATTTAATGAACCGCATTGATGACTATAATTAAGCTGATTTGAAGTGAAAATTATATTAAAAACAACCTTCAGAGCTTTTCTACAATATGATACCACAGGGCCTGTCATTCCTTTCATTTCCAATGCTCCAAGACTGCTGAAAAAGATTGATTTTTTTGCAACTGAGTTTTATATTGACAATAAAGATGATCTCTTTTTGTGTTTTTCTCCTTGTTAAAAATACAGCTTAATGCAACAAATTTTTGTGGGACAAACCTAACAAAACCAGCTATTGTAAAAAATTGGGGATTTAACAAAGAAGTTCCAGAGTAAAACTTTACTAGATTTTTTTTCCTGGAGGAAAGGGAGGTTTTTGTTGATCTTTTTAAGATTATGGGCCTTATTAAATTCTATGAAGAATTTTTACCACTTAACATGGGATCGTCTCTTTTGCCATATAGATAATGGCCTGGAACTTGGTGTTTTGCCAACTCTTAGGCTATGTCTGTGTTAGAAAATTAGACATAGCCAGAATTTTCCTCCGGCACCAAGGCCAGCCAAAACAGAATGGCTTTGGAGACATAAGTAAAGTGTGATACAGAACAGCGTCCTCATCCAAACCACTTTTGGGAATCACCACAACCATACAAGAGACCATGCTAAGAGCTTACTAGTACAAACAACAGATCCCTGCTGCTCCAAAAACATTACCTGCTACTGTTTAATTTATCAATACATAGCATTATGTCCTGGAATCTACCAGGCTGTGAAGTTCCTTATTATATGTTTTTTTCTGTCAATTATTCCCTGTTCCTTGTGATATGAATAGAGCCAGACTATTCTAGCTAAGCTGCTGAGATACACCTGCTTACATGAAAGAATGTCAAAACACATAATGTTGATGTAAGAATTTAAATGGGCAATAGATTTTCATTATCCTTATGCCATTGACTCTATTTCTGGCCTTCTGTTCTAAGGCTAAGAATTGGACAAGAGGAGTTGTTTGAAAGGGATTGATTATTCCTTTATTGTTAGTTTGATTACATAAGGTTCAGATTTCCTAAGCAGTTCCACCTAGGTTTGTTTCTGCTGTTTTGGGAAGACTCTGCTTCGAGACCAGGCAGCTTAGCAAGAGACACTCTGATCTCAGTCTCATTGCCCAAATATAGGCACTGAAAGTCATCCAAAGGCACAGTACCTCCCCATCACAAACAGATTTCGGATCCCTGCAGCATCTCAAGGACACACTAGAGATGTGTTCAGCAACTGAATTGAGACTTCCGGATTTCAAGACAATGTTAAAACACCAGGGCTTTGCATAACAAAGAAGTAAAACATGCTACACAGCAAAGATTTCAAGATTTTCATAGATTGCTTAAATATGTCTTAACAGGTTTAGGTTCCAGAAAGCAGACTTAGGATGGATAAGGTTTGGATATCCTGGGACTACTTACAAATTTTTCTGAGTTATCTTACTAGAGGATGTCGTTTCACAGGGATGCCTCCTTATTGCATTGTTTGCATATTCCTAAATGTGCTTTTAATAAAAATCTTGGAGAAGAGGAAGTCTCTGCCTGGAATGCACCTGCTACATGGTCCTGGCGGTGACTCAAGTCCGCATACCCACCGTGTGACATCTGTGTGAAATGCACCCATTCTGGGAACATAATGTGAGGAAACAGGTGCCTCACCTCCAGCGTCACATCGCAGAGCCTTGGCCTCAAAGTATGTCTAAATACAAAACTTTTCAGTAAAAAAACAAGGAAGATCAGGACAAAGAATGCATTATGCTACAAAGGCTATGTACAGTTAACTCAGGAAATACAGTTAGGAATAGAAAACGAACGATCCTAATAACAGAATACTGTGCATCCTGTTTTCTATGCAGTGCCCAGCTGTCATTGCTTCATGCTGCAGCAAATTTAGCAAAAATTCTATTACTATCAGTCTACAATTACTATAAAATAACTAATTAAATCCACATTTCAAATTGTCTGTGGAATGAGAATCCAACATCTTTAAATAAAGAAGCTAAAAATGAAATAGCGTAGCTAAACATTACACATCTGTTATTTTTCCCTTTTCAAATGTTTAATTCATATTTCATAGGATAATGCTGTAGCAGATAGGACTACTTACTATTCAATAAATTAAGAATTCTGATTAGGTATTATTTATAGTGCAGTGCTTCCTATATGCCTTAGTATTGTTTGTTTCACTGACAGCCAGAGAAAGAACAAAAAAAGAAGGTAATGCAATGCTTTCTCAGATACAAATAATTAGTATCAAACCAGAAAGACGATAGCTAAAGCTCTTGTCTATAAGCATCTTATCCCATTCCTAATCTCTAGAGACTATCCTTACAAAGAAAGAGACATTAAAAATACTCAAAAATTGTGCTCAAAAGAGAGGGATGGTGAAATAAAACAGACTGGGGGGTTGACAAGAGTGACAAGAACAGTGAGGATCAGAGTCTTTCTCTGAGCTAAAAAAAAGTGAGATTTGGAAGGAGGCAGAAATCATATAGATAGATTAGTGGCTTATGTTATGATTTCTCAGTCAGTCTTTGGTTCTAAACAAGCAATACTTTAAAAAGGCTGCATGTCACTGGCAGCACTTGATGTGCAAAGACATAGAAAAGAATATTATGCTTTTACTTTTTTTTAAGTCTGTTTGCTCACTTGTTTGCTTTCAGACAGACACATATCAGCCTTCAAGGGATAAAGACTCCATTAGAAATGTTTGCTGGAACCCGGTGTGAGTTTTTCTGTGAAAATTCTGAGTTTACAGAAGCCACAACACCCAGAAGGGGACCAAATCTTGGCTCCACACATTGCCCGATCATCCAGCCTTCCACCATCTCAGAACACATTGGGCTGATGCGCTTGCAGCTGCACGGTCTCATAGCCTACGGGAAGCTGAGTTTCTGTGGGAGCCTTAGAGGGCTCAGCAGGAGACTAATTTCAGAAGTTCGTTCTTTATCCAAACTCATCTAGACTCACTTCCTGATTTTGGGTATTGCCACAGAGCCAGAGTGACTTCCAAAGCATGCTGATCCCAGGTGTAGGACAGCTTCAGAGTCCAGCTCCTGCTGAGCTGGAATATCTTCCTTCTGGTTTATCCCACACTGACCCCTGGGCTTTGCTTACCGCTGCCACTGCAGCAAGGGACAAAAGCGCACACAAGGAACTAAGGCTTGCAGAGGCGACCATGGGGGACGAACTACGCCTCAGAATGATCTGTGGGAGGGAGAAGTCCCCATAACAAGAATAACATAGTTTAATATGTTTTTTTTCAATTAAGGTCTCAAAATATGTGGAACGTGACACATTGAAAAGATTAGCAAAAAAATAGGTACTCATGTGGCAGTAGTTAATAACATTTCTTCAGGTCGGCGTAGCAATTCAGAAGACAAAATGGGGTCTGTAACTCAAGTCCCCCAGTCCAGAGAGATGTCAAACTTCTGCCAAAAAAGAGAGAAAAGGGAAAATAGTGAACTTGGGAATGAAACAAAACAAAGCTCATGGTTTAGTTTCACAGTCCATGCACAGTCAGAGTTAGGGAAGGAAAAAAATATTCCTCCAAAATCTCCCTCTTCTCCCTCCTAGGGACGCAGCTTCACCAAAATTGCTGTTAGTCCTTTTTGCTCAGAGGCACCTCACACCCCCAGACACAGCCACACTGGGCAATAAGATCATCATCAATATAAAACTGAAGCTTTAACAAATATCCTCTCAGGAATTAAAGCTTCATGAAAAGTAAAACAGGATGTTGATGTGTGGCACTCAAAGAAGAGGTCAAGAGATACATTTTCTTCACGTAGTTTATTCATTCAGTTCCTATCAACTACCAAACTATTCATACAAATGTACTTGCTTTATAAGAGGTCAACATAGATGTTCCCATTTGTATGATTCTTGCATAAGCAAAACTTGTTTGGCTGCTTGAAACCTTGGAGAGCTAATGTAAGGTCTGCCAAAGCAGAGGTTTTCTCCCATCTCACCCCTTTCATGTCACAAACAAGACGTCACAAACATACTAAAAAGGCTGGAACTTCGTCAAGCCTTTTTTCTTCCGCAGAAACAAACTCACGGCAACTCATAACAACTAAACCCAGGAGGGAACAAAGCACAGCCAAAGCAGAGTCAGTGAGATAAGAGATGTTCCCCAAGTGAACATGAAAAACATACGAGCTGTAAAGAGGAAGCAAATTATTCTTATAAGATGCCAGCATGTAAATGAAGCCTACCTGGGGAAAGATGAACTTGTGCATTCATTTTAAGCAGGTTTCTAACATACAGTTTTTGCACAGGTTTAGAAACACATATTTACTCTTCGAACACCTTCTTCCAGCACAGAGTATGTATGCCACCTGTGCTTTGAAGGGAGCCAGGCTTCAGTGATGAGAAAATACTTATGGTATAGAAATCGTGAAACCTCTGAAATTGGCCTATTTCAAAATCATTTCACTATGAGCAATACTTACATGTATCTGTTTGCCACGTTGCTGTATTTTGTTATGTATTGCCACTATCAATTTATAATCTCCTCTCAGAATATGATAATTTTTTTTCAATGATATAATAATCTGGGGACTTGTACAGGAGCAACGGTACAGTAGTAGGGCAGTGAAAATGAACCCTGGGCTGTGAGGAGCATGCCAAGCTCCTGCCTCTGGGAGGCACAAGGCCCTGAAATACCCAAAAAGAGAAAGTCAGAGAAGAAGCAGTGTCCAAAAAGTGAAAAATAGGTGATTTATGCAACATCAGAGGCTTCTGCTGGAAGGAAATTTTGTATACAGAAATACAGAACTTCTCAGGAAAAGAGGATGAGAAAACTTTATACAAGAGGAAAACCAAGGCATACACATAGGCCTTGGTGAGGCCAGGACTGCAGGCAGGTTCTGAGATGGGATGTGAGGACAGTGTCATCTGAAAAATGAAAGCACACATACTACATGAGTGCAATAAAGAGTGCATCCTTTTACCTGTCTAAGAAATCATTAGTTGTATTCTTGTTGAGGGTTGAGAACCACATACATCGTGTTTCTGATATAGCAATCTTACCCTTCAGACACTTTACCTTCACTTGTAAAGAAGACTTCTTCTTCTCAATCCTGAGCATCAGGGTGCAGCAAGAAGGGCCTGCCTGCCCCACAGGCATGGGGAGGCAGACACCAGCCAGGCAGGGACCTCACTGGCAAGGTCCCATAGTGTGCAAGCAGGGCGAGCAGAGCTGGACCAGCGTGCACGATCAGGGTCAGACACAACCCAGTGTTCACCAGGCATATCCCCAGTGCTGAGGTGGGTCTGAGGTCAAGCCAGGAAGTCAGTCAGCAGCTCGGGGTCTAGAAATGGAAAAATAAATTAGGTAATAAAACACAGGGGGCCAGCAATCAATTTTTACATGCAATAAGAGCCACTTGTCATTAAACAGGACTGCAGTGCTCCATGAAAGAGTTAAGAATATTTTAAAAGATGTTTAAAGTAGAGAAATGTGGTTAGTGTGAAGCATTCTGATGTACTCACCAAAACAAACAATTAAGAATATTGACTGACTCAAGTTACTGAAAATTAGATAAATATCTTCAAGCCTTTAGGTAATTATTTGAATTTAATCCTGTATCAGTAATGATTATCTGTTGTACTTGGCAGTGTGTTTGAAATTATCAGGGTCAGCTTTGAACACTAAGAGGTGGCATTCATCTGCCTCATGCAGACATCCATATAAGCTAATCACTGAGGCTTTGTCTACCGTCAATGGAAATCTGTCTAGTCAGTGTAGCAGAGACATGATTCATCTTATCCTAAGTACATACATGGAATAGTGTTATGGTTTGAGGAACCCACAACAATTTATTGTTATTTAGACAATTATTCTATCACCCCATGACCCTTTTCCCCTGGGAAGGGGAATTGGGAAAAGACAAGGAAACCCTAGGGTTGAAATATAAACAGATTTAATAGAATAAGACTAAATAATTAACATTAATAATACTAAAGAACCAATATTGATCCTGATACCAATATAAAATATACGAGGATTATACTCAGCCAATTCTATCAGTAGGAAGCTGTGCCCTCCCAGCAGTGGGCAGTAAACATCAGACACTGCGAGCGCTACGGCTTCAGGAGGAAGGAAAGGGCTCAGGGGTCCGGCACCAGGGCAAGAAGTTCTCAGGATCGTAGCCATCATAGAAGAGAGAGCACTTGGAACTCGATGATCTTCAGGTCCCTTCCAACCTAAACCATTCTACGATCTATGATTCTATGATTCTATATTGAATGTGACATTCATGGTCTGAAATAATTCTGTTGGCCAGCTTGGGTCAAGTGCCAGGGTCTCCCTCCTCCTCATCCCCGCACCTGGCTAATTCAAAAACACTGAGACCTTGAAACCTGCATACCGTAGCTGGCTATAAAGTAAATATTTTCAGAAATTCAGACACTAGAGTCTTCTAAAAGTGCAGTTTTTCCTAGCATTAGAAGATAAATTAATCCCGTGTCGCTCAAATGAGGACAAATAGTTAAGACGAACTGCACCCAAAAAGTGCCTATTTCCCTTCATTAGCTATAAATGGATCCTTAGGAGAACAGTTCACATATAGGTGAGTACACTGCAGATGTCTGAGGTCAGTAGAAATTACTATGAATCTACACACTAACATTACAAAAGAATATGACTTATTCCCTGAAAATGGGATTGGCTGGCCAAAGACACAGCACTTGACCCAAAGCTTACTCAATTGAAAAGTACACCTCGATAATTTGGATCAGGTGTTCCAAGTGTATAAAACCTGAAGCTGTCATTCACTGTCTAGGGAGATCCTTCCAGGACATATACAACACATTTGTGGGGTGATTTTTAAGCTATGAAACAAGCTCTCTCAGAGTATTAAATTCAGAGTTTTTCTCCTCTCTTGCATGCAAATGGTGAGATGTTTTCCCTCAATTCACTCTATTGACCTGAGAGAAAAAAATATTTACACTCATATGTGTGATTCTAAGTTACCTACAAAGATGCTGTGAACATAATTTTGCTATATATTCTTCTTCAAATGAAAAAAAAAAAAAAGAACCAGAAGCAGGACTGTACTGAGGAACAGGGCAAATAGGCAGCTAAAAGCTGGTTGTCAGGCGTATTCGCTTTTGTAGGCTCATTTTTATACTGTCGCTATCCAGGTAAATAGTTTTGCTTTCTTACTTTATATTTCTAAAGCAGTTAAACATGCAAATAGAGCAGTAGTAAGTGGGACCGTTGTTATCAAGGTGAATGGTTTGCCCACTGCTTGTCCACTGTAGTGCTGGTTAAAGTGTCAGCTCACGGAAAATAACAATTAGTGTCAGAAGCATTACTGCTTGCAGAGGAGCTAACTGCTGCTGGGCATTGTGTTATTTGTATTTCGTATTCAAAAAGAGAAGAAAAGGTTTCTTTTTAACAAGTTTTCTTGCAACACTTGCCATTTAATTTGATGTGGTTATTGTACTTTTCTTAGACATAGGTGTATTGTATATAATAAAAAAAAATACAATGCCACATTGGTATCTAGACATTCTTATCAAGTTGAAGTCTTAAGGTTTGGGAAAAAAATACGAATCAAATTTGACCAGATAAAAACTACCTGTAGCAACCCAAACCAGACAGCTGTGCTGATTGAGTATGAATTTCTAGGCATAGTTTTATAAGACCATCTGCACTGCCACAAAGACACAAACCCCTTGTGAATGCCAGCTTTGAAAACCTCCCACCAGGTACAGAGTTAAAAATAAAATATTTCCTTAGCCCTAGTTCTGCTTTATTCTCCGGGGTAAAAAAGATTCCAAATATTTCTCAGAACTTTCTAAAGAAGACCTGTATAAGAATATAAATAACAAACACAAGTCACTTTTTCCTCTTATTGATTCAAACTGCTTTAATTCAGAGCTGAGAAACTTCTGCTCTACTTTGGAGTCTATGATATGCTCTCCTCTTTCTATGAGATTCCTGAACAAGCCCTTTTCCCATCATCAAAGTTCACATTGTACAAATTTATACTATCCCATCACTGTGTACTCTCTGCTTCTCTCTCCTTATCTTCCTGAAAGTTTTTCCTTCCTGAGGATTTGTAGCAGATCCTTTGCATTGGATCCTCCCTTTTTCCCAGATGCCTAATGGTTGGTTGCCATTGGCTTCACCCTTAATACATTCTAAATATTTCCATTTTCCTTTCCAGACGGTGTTAAATGATTGTTAAAATTTCTAATAAATCTGAGCATTTGTTGTAGATTCTTTCCGTTTACTACTTAGTTTTTCCCTGAGGTGCTCACTTTCAAACCATTTAGACATGTTTATCCATGTGATATTTCCAAATTTCACACCCATATGTTGAAGTGGAAATAGTATCTTGACTGAAGATTTGCCATAGTTCTGTCTTAGGGTTGTATATTTTTCTATGAGTCAGTCTTACTGAAATCAGTAGATACACCAGTGCCTTATCAGCTTGTGACAGTATTTCCTGCTGAATTACCCCTTTGTCATATATATTACTGTCAGAGCACGTGAAAGGACTCAGCCTTTGTTGGTCTTTTCCTTCTGACAGAATGCTTGGGTTTAGTGTTTCTGAGACAAACCTGAAAAAAATCTGACAGTTTTACATGGAAGTGTAGATTGGCTGAAGTAAATTATGAGAATTTCAGCCCCATTGGTCTCTGTAATTGCCCACCAGTGGCAGAAATAGTTTACATTTAGTATAGGGAAATATCTGTCTCTAGACTACCAGCCTTGAAACAGAAATTGTAATGGAAAGTGCTGATATGTTACTTGCAGCTCAAGGAAGAGCCATTATATAGCAAGCATGTATATATATAGCAAGGAAGAGCCCTGCTATAATCAATTTACGGAAAATACTGGAGCTTTATATGAAATCAGATGATTGATTTTCAACACAAAACATTGCTGGAAACTATTTAGAGTCAGTGCAGTTACGGTACTCCACACTATGTTTTCTAGTATCTTCTGGTTGCGTACGGTATTTTCTAAAACAGATTATAACGTGTCCTCTGATGAAAATTTAGTCCATCCTTTTAATCTGCTTGTCCTTAAACACAGATACAATGGTCCTCACTGGTTCTATTAGCACACGATAAAATAAAAAAAGTTAACAAAGCACCTAGACTGAGGCCAATAGTGTTCATGCATTTTCTTTAAAGTTTGCAAGAAAGCCAGAAAAGATATGCCCCATTTAAAGAGAACAGTTTTAATGAGGAATGTATTTCATTTTGCTAAAATATATTTTATGTAAATTGTGTAGTAATGGATGTTTGATAATTTCAGTACATTCCCACTCCCTGTCAGTATTTTTTGTGTTCTTTGTGTAACCCAGAACCCCAAGCCTGAGGCTTGGAAGCTGCAATGCAGGTGCAAGAGGGGTGCAAAATCATTCTAATGCTGAAACTTATTTTCTAGGAGAAGATAAATATAAGGAGCCAATCATCCTTACACTATTCTGATATGTCACAGGGGACCCTAATCCAAAATAAAGTCTTCCTTGCTAAGCAGTAAAATGAGGGTGCGAGTGTGCAAATGGAAAGATACAATAAAGCCTCTGTGGTGACCTGAGCCCCACTCTGGGCCCTATGAAAAGAGCTGTTGGCAGACAGCACAATATCTGGTTCCAGCTGTTATATGAAACCTAAATTGCAGTAAGCTAGTAACCATACACTCAGCATATACCTCAGAAAGCAAAAGAAAGATCCTTCCCTGTTCTGACCAAAAGGATTTTCAGTCTCAGTTCTAACTGCAGCTGTAGCACTCAGAAACCAGACTAACACCTCCTAGCAACATGTAAGGCAAAAATAAACACAACAGTTTTCTTGAAGGCATAAAATGCAAGGGTAAGAATAATTAGTCAAAAGATGGTTCACTGACATATATTGTCCTTTTGTATCCCACTGCAGCAAAATATTTCTTCACTCTCCTCTATTTTGCAAAGTTTGCTACAACTTTACAGCTACTGAGATGTATTCAGTGCTTGAGATTACATTAAATTAACCATGCAGAACAGTGGCTATTGCAGTCACTATTGCTATAGCCCAGCAAGTCAGGCACCCCAGTCTTCTTCCTCTGGGGTAGTTGCTCATAGATTAGGATTTTTCAACAGCAACCACTGTAGAAAGGACCAGTTGTCCCTGTATATTTTCCAAATCTCACGCAGAGCAATTGTTGCTTCAGCAGTGGAAACCGGCTACCACTGAGAATACCGCATCCATTTCAGAAATGTTACCATACCAGTGCTGTTTTATAGGGATAAGTAAACTCATCTCACCAACTCGAGCTGTGCAGGAATAGAAGGATACTTATCCACCCAGTACACATAGAGTTACTGTGCTGCCAGAAGCAGCGCAGCTGCGAGCACACCTTGCAGGCTACTGAGATTTGCTGAGAAACCCAAACATAGAAGAGTTCTGAAGTACCTACACAACTAGTAGTGCCACAGGTAACGACTTCAAAGCTGGCTCATGTATCTTGGCACTGTGCTGCATATATGCACAGTCAGCTGTCCAGAAAAAGGATAACTACAAATCAGCAGTGTTAAACATTTAGATTGCACATTAGGAAGAAGTTTTTCACTTTAAGGGTGGTAAGGCACTGGAACAGGTTGCCCAGAGAAGTTGTGGATGCCCCATCCCTGGAGGTGTTCAAGGCCAGGCTGGACGTGGCCTTGGGCAGCCTGGTCTAGTGGGAGGTATCCCTGTCTATGGCAGGGGGGTTGGAACTCAATGATCTTCAAGGTCCTTTCCAACCTAAACCATTCTATGATTCTATGATTGTTTTAATCTTTTAATTCCAACTATCTGCTTGACTTGTCAGGTGTTCTAGAATGGGATGTATCAGCATTTTCTGCCATCGATGCAAAGGTATAATTATTGCTCTAATTTTTTATTCTGGTTTAGCATGAAATAGATCAGCAGATATACATACTTCAAGGAAGAATCTTCAATACTTGTAGAATTAGCTATGCAGGGGTTTTTATTGCTGTGCTTCTAAACTGTTCCGCCTATTGCTATATGTTTTCAATCTGGTATGCCAAAACCAGCTTTTAATGTATGAGTGGTGACACGGGAATATTATTTAATAAATGATGAAAAGGCATGCAAATGTTACAACTGTGCTAAATATAGCTAAATGTCACATGCACAGTTTCTTCTTATTCTGAGGACAATTGCTTTTGTTGGTAGGCTGGGAGACACACAAGACAGAAACCATCACCCCAGGGGCTCAGTCACACACTTGAAAACAAAACAGCACTGACTGCTCAGACAGATTCATAACTTCAGAAGTATGCAAAGAGAACCTCGCCTTTGTTCTGGACAAACTAATCAGAAACAGAAATAATGATATAAATTGGTCAGTGTTTGTGAAGTTATTTTCCTTGACATGATATCCAGAAGAATAATCACTGTTAAGGAATCTTGCTAAATCTTTATGCAAATTGTACAAAATTAGTTTAGTCCAGATTTCCATGGAAATCAAAGCAACTTACAAATCTAAGTTTGGCTTCCACTGAATCATTTACTTCTCAGGTGCCAACAAAAACTCCAGGCTATGAGATGCTGACAGTTCTGGTCTACCAGCAAGACGACTCTCTCTAAAGTTACCTTCCCACACAAAGCCTGAATAAGTCTAAGTGACTGATGCAATCACAGTCTCTGTAAAACATTTTCTGTTTCTAAAATCAGAAAAAGAGAAACATAAATGTTTGATTTTTTTAAATAAAATGCGAGGACTTGAATTCATTTCTTGCTGAGAATCTCATTGAGTGTCTGCTGTCTTTGGGAGAAGACATCGCTCTTTTTGTCCTAGATGCATCTGCTCTTTCTGTTCAGTTACTGGTTTCACTACGTTTTGTAAAACGGTGCCCTTAATTTCGTCTCAAAGTTGGTCTGCCTGTGTTCAGGTTTGCCAAATCTGACGACAATCAGACTGAATCTCTTCCACTGAATATGGAATGTTTGTGGCTTCGCTGGTTTTTGTTATCACTCGGACTTTGTAGAGGTTATCTGTGCAAGCTTGCTTCACTGGCCTCAGAGATCATTAAGTTTAGCAGTTCAAACTGCCTTCGGTTCTGCTGGTATTTGATTGACACACAGGATACGCATTTGCTTTACTGGAACTTTTCCTCCCTTGGTGCTTCTACATTCTTTGTTCTGCTTCCATACACTGCCTCTCTAACCTGCTCTTGCTCCTATTTGTAATGTGAACAGAGAAGTCTCTATTAAGTGGGTGTGGAGCACACACATCTGTTTATGGTTTAGTGAAGGATGATTGTAGTTCAGGATGTGATATGGCCGCTAATCAAGTCATGAGTAATACACCTTGGAGAACATAAAACAACGTGAATTATTGAAGCAGCAAAGATGTTTGCAGATGAGACTCTCAGGGCATTAGCTCAAGTAGTGCAGCTTATTTCAAAACTATGGAGACATTTGTGGCCCTGTAAGTCTGGAAAGAGACAATAGAAGCAGTTCTTCATAATATGCGACCTTTGGGCAAGGGCACCTCTCTGCTTAGCTTCTCTTTATGCAGGAGTCACAAGCAGGTGATCAATTTGTGGGACTTGGTGGAGGTTTTCTATCTGGGTAGTACCATTAAATAACATCAGACCTTATTAATCACGTATCAAATATCACCATAGTTATTTAGCTTTGCCCTTACCACCATGGACCACAAGACTGAGATACTTTGCTCTCCACCTTTACCTTCAGTTATTAGTTGAAATGGTGGATATTCAGGTGCTCTGATTTATGCATTACACTGCATAAGAGAATGTGAGCAAAATAATGAACAAAAATCCTCCCTCACCACATATGCTGCATTCCTGGGGGTATTTTGCAAGACGTACAGCCTTCAAACTCTCAGGAGGATCAGAGTTTATTTATTTTAAGAAAGAGCAGTTTCAGAGGGCAAATTGTAAACTGTGAAGATTAACAAGGAGTTTTTCAAAGGCGTAAAGGGAAGTCAGATGCCTAACTCACATTAAAAGTCAATAGAAGTTGAGCATTTAATCCCATTAGTGCCTTGGAAAAGCTGCTTCTGAAAAGAAACTTTTATGCTCTCATAGAATTTCGAAGGAGTATTCCAAAAATTCCTGAGTGGACCTGAGTTTCAAGTTCCCTGCATAACTGAACAACAGTCAAAGGGTGTTTTTTTTAAGCTACACAGCAGCTGGGATAAAACGTTAGATATATATGAGGTGTTTTCACCCACCAGCTGCTCTCCCCTCATACACTAAACACCCCAGTATGCGATGACTGACCTCTCTTTTGTACAGACAATTGATCACCAGTGATATTGCTCTCCCTTCCCCTTACCAGCTGTTTTCTTTCCTTGAGCACTGCCTTTTGATAAGAAGAAGGGTTTTTTCAGCTTTCTGGTCTTCTTCCCCCAGTTTTCCTTTCAGCATAGTGCTTGCAAACCACCTTTCCCTATCTCTTAGGTGTAATCTTATTTTCATTATCAATGTTCACCCACAGCCCTCCGTAACAAAGGTATCGTACACTCCCCAAATGGCTGCTGTTCACTTTGTAGAGCCAGCTAGGCGAGCCTTTCCCATTATTCACAAAGCTTTCCCAGCAGTTGCTCTGTATTTACTCACTATAGTTTAATCGCCATGAGCTCACATACCTCTCATTGTAATACTGTAATTGTTACTTAGAGCTCTGAACATGGAAGACATTTATTCATCTGGCTGCTGCCTCATGTCACTTAGTTTAAAGAATATATGTACCACTTGCTCTGACATTCTTTGTTTGGAAGCCAAAGCTGGAAATAGATAGCACGGAGATTAATCGTCTAAATTTGTCATTTCAAGGAGAAGGAAAGAGAACATACATTCATGACCTACATTTTTATGCTACAACAATCGATTTTCTCTAGTGTAATAAAGCAAACGGCTCAGGGATGCTGAGACATACGCTTTGGTTGAATCCTGCACTTTGGCAGAGCGAGGCACAGGGAGCCAAGTATGGTCCTCAGTTAAAGCATGCTGCTGCAGGTGCTGGAAAGCCCAGGAGCGGTCTCCAGGGAGCAGAGCATTCCCATTAAGGACAATCAGTCTATCAGGTTTCATACACCCGCCACCAGTGAAATTTGTCAACTGAAATCAGCAGGGAGAAGATTATACATCCAGAAGCTGGAGACGTCCCCATAGACTCAGCAAACTGAACAACACAAGACTAAGGTGTGTGGCTGCACAAGCAATGTCCCAGAACCTATCACCATATTTTCCACTCTACTTACACTCTGCTGCGTATTTCATTGATGATACATCCACAACTGTTGCACCACTTGCAGTCTGATAAACGGCATTTGGCCGGCCCTCACTGTGCAAGCAGACACAGATCCTTTTCATGTGTCAGTAATTATGTCAATGAAGGATTATGGGCATCAAGAGTCAGACTAACATTTTAGGAAAAAAGGAGGGTGGGGAGTAGAAAGGAGCCTGAGAAAAGGACACCTCAGCCATACAGATACACTTTACATAAACACACCCCAGATCTTAAATAGCATTTGCCATATGGCTCCAGTAGGGCCTACCAAAAATTCATAAGTATCTTTCACATTGTCCTCAAAATATCATCAGTAGAACAAACTCCATTTTAAAATTTTTGTATTTTAATATGAAAAATTGGAAGAACATTAAAAAAAAAAATTAAACTGTTCTAATTTTCTCCTCTTTACTTTCCTCATTTCTTAGTGGGGAAAAGAGAAAAGAAGAGAACCAATACATGTTTTCCAAATTCCCTCCCTTTTTCCTATTTTTCTATCTTTCCCAATTAAGAAAACATACACTGATGACAGAAAGACTGTTTTCTCCACCATTCACCACCTAATGCTTATCCCTCTCCCTTCCTTTCTTTCAGTGGAAAAAACCTGAGTATAAAAGCACAGCATAGGAATTTTCATATCATTTTAGAAAAGTTCTACTTAAAAAGTTACTTAAGAAAAATGGTCTTGTAGAAATTATATTTTAAAGTTTGCGTTCTACATTTACCTACTGTGAATACCGTGTCTCACTAAGGCTTATTGGGATGAAAATCAACAGCCTAAAAAAAAAAACAAAAGTAAGCTAGAACTTTTAGGAAAAAAAAAAAAAAGAAAAAAACCCCAGTGATAAAACCAACAGTTCCTAACCAGGTGAAGTACTCTTTTGATAAAATTCTGCATATATCGATGTTTTCATTTTTTATCAATCATCGAGACAAGGAAAGAAGCATAAATTAAGGAAATGTAAAGGTTGAGACATAGTATTATATATAAATGCAAAGTATAAATATGATGTATAATTAATATATGTAGTACAGCATAGAATTTTATAGTGAAAAATTTTCATACAGTATCTTGGAAAGTGCAGCAAAAAATGGTTCTGGTAAAGAAATAATGCAGAACAGATATGGAAATTGTAGCAATATATTAGAAAAATCCTGCAAGTCGATACATTAAAATAAAAGCATGCTTTTGTATGGCTATTGGGAGGAACTTAACCTTATACATGATATAGTCGATATAAGCGAGAAATGTGGGGAGTGTCAATGCTGTAACAGAAGTTTGAGTGATAGAGCATTACATGTAAGACATACTTGCAAGGACATGTAACTACAGAAAATGAGCAGTTTTAAAATGCTTAAATGAAGGCACCATATTGCAGTACAATAGCAGGGATGCAGGAGATTAGTCATGGGAGCAAATCTGTAGATAGTGTATATTGTGATGGGTCCATTGCCTTTTTTCGCTGCTGACAGCTGGCACAGCTGCAGGATGGGTTCTGGTGCTATTGCACTGCAGTACTGCACTCAGCTGGGGGTGCTTTTCACCCCCAGGAGGGTCTGGGGGAAGCTCAGAAAGCAGAAACGGGAATGTTCAGGGCACAGTGGGACAGAATTATGAGGAAATCAAAAGAGCTGAGCATGTGTAGCTTGGCTAAGTGTACTACCAAAGGGCAAGGGGAGGGGGTCTTGCTAAGGGATGTGAGGCATCCTTTAGTACGATACATGAAAATACAGTATCAGCAACGACACGAATTTAAGAAGGGGAAATTCAGACGGAATGTCAGACAAATATCCTTCCTGATATTAAGTTCTATAAGACTAAAATGGTTTCCAAAGAAAATCAGAGAAACTTGGAGACTTTTCAAGTCAGGCTGGGCAAAACACTTAGAAAATGCAGAGAAAAAAACTGCTTTACCAGAGACAGAGACTGGATTTTTTAAAAAGGTTTTTTGTCTTTTTTCAGTAAGACTTCCATGGAAATAAAACTGTAGTGTTGAAAATAACAGATATTAGTCTAAAAATATTGAACAGTTAAAAATAAATACTTACTTGGGGACTAGATTAATCTAAACAATGCGAAGGAGTTTTAAAAGAACTGAATGTGAAAGTATATGTAGAATTTAAGCCACAAGTCAAAACCAGTTGTGAGTGGAAAAAGTGCAGTCTGGCTGCACTCTCCCTTCAATGCAATCTGTCGCTCTGGCCAGCACAACTTCGTGGGCCTGCCTAATGTTTGTAATGTTTGTAAAGTTCAGAAGAAGGGCAGTGCTATTGATCCAAGGACAAAAAAGTATGAGAAGGGACCATAAAATCTGAATTTATAGACTATAAAAATGCAGTCTGAGGAGATTTAATTTTGGTATATAAAATCTTAAACAGTATAGTTAATGCCAAATGCACTTACTATTTTTTTGCAGGGAGACAGATAAGAGGACAAGGGGCATAATTGCAAAGTAAAGAAAAACAAATTTGAAACAGATGTCATGTGTCCCATTTTTCTTTGCACAGAGCCACAAGTGTATGCAGAATAGCTTAGGAGTCAGAGGCTGAAGCTTAAACACTGGAGGATCATTCAAGAAACAATTACGGCAAATGGCATCCTGAGGGGATTAGAGTATTAAAAGAAAATGAACCTTAATAGACTGAATAGACTCCACTTAGTCCCTGAAATTTATTATGTTCATAAACCCCAAAACAAATACAGTAGCAGAAAGATAAAAGCTAAAGGTAGCCCACTTACTTAATAATATTTTCTTCTTCCCCTGTATTTGGGTATAATTCTAGTCTTCACTTTTGCTGTGGAATGGTAACACAAATATTAAACGTACATAAATACATTAGAGACATTTCAAGCCATTCAGAATCTGCTTCAGGCAAAATTAACAAGAGCATTGCCTCTGAAATTTGGTGCAGCTGTTACTAATAAAAGAGCTAGTACTGCAGGCTGAAACAGCTGGGGATGATAAGTGAAAATAGAATTAAGGATCAGTAATGCAGGTTTGCACTCTGGAGGGAATTCTGGACAAAATCTGTGTGTGGCCTCAGGTCTGATAGGCTTGTTCTGTACAGGACCCTGGTGACATGGCACGCAGTGCCCCAGCCCTGGCCTCTCTGAGGACAGCCACACAAGTTCTGACAGATGAGAGGTTCATGTATTTGGCTGGAAGACTATCCACATGTTCAGACATGCATGAAGATGAAAGCCTGCAAGTCAAACTTTGTGCAGAAGCACAGTCCCTTTTCCCTGCTGCCTGCCCTTCCCACCTGGGAGACCACTGTGCCTTTCCTTTCCCTATTAAAACAGTTTCCCCCTTCCCCAAATGTTCTGTGTCTCAACTGCTTTGATATGCGTGGCCACTCTTCCCCGCATGCTGCAATGCACAAGTGCTGAGAAGAGTAATGTCGCACAGCTGTAAAGTCTCCCTGTTTAGGTGGTCACCTTGCACCACAAACTCTTACACTAAAGAATTCAAGACTCATGTGCAACAGAAATAAGGAACCCTATTAGAGTGAAAAGCAATATTCTACCTGCTGCCGACCTTTCCTGGACTCTAGGAGAGAATGGAAAACAGGTACTCCACCGCCAGCTGCCTCCCGGGCAGAAGGAAGGGGAACAAAGGAGCATGCGTTGCCCTGGGGCTGTTGAATCTGATATCCCCGCTCTAACAATGGTAGCACCACCTGCTTCAGAAGAAAATGCAAGACAAACATATAATGACATAGCCTTGAGAGGAAGTTTCTTTCTGACCCCAGGCTACCAGTGATTGCCTGTTCCTTGCTGTTCTCAGAGAATTTCACAATATTCTGCTGTGCAAATGTAGCTCGTGACTAATGGGGCATGCCTTGTCCCAGAACTCAACTTAGAGCATTTCTATCATTCCTCAGGAGCACCCGTACCAGGGAACTTGGCACAAGGTCTCCAAACCTGCATCAAAAAAGGGCTTTGGGGAAGTGTGTATAAGAGAGCATCAGGCTGCATCTGCCTGCGTCTGAAAACAATACAGTCGTGCTCTCCAGGTCCTCTTAGAGCTGGGACAGCACAGACCCAGCCGAGCTGTAAGCTGAAGTGGCTGAGACAATACAAAGGACTGAAGACCTAAACCACAGGAAATAAAACCTAAATGCAAATCCTGATCAATTTCTTTTATATCTAGCCTGAGGCTGACTTACAGCCTACCAGGATGAGCCGGCCTGATATCTACTTTGGGCAGCTGCAGTCTGGTCCCCGCTATTTTCATTCTTAGGGACAACTGATATTGCATGACTGTGTCATGCAGTAGGTCGACTGCATTGTATATACTCCAAGGGCCTGGCATTGTGATAGAGGAGAACACAAGGCCAAAAAAAAAAGAAAAAAAAAAGAAAAAAAAAGGCTTCTTTTGGAACTTAAATAAACTTTGTAAGACTGCATCAGCAAACCAAACGAAGTGTTTTGTGCTGTTCCTTTGGATGAGTGCTTGACTTCAGCGGGTCTCTAAGATTTCTCTTTACTGGCAAACAGAATTAAAAATAAGCAAGACAAATATGTTAACAGGTTCGCACTCAACAATTTGGTAGCAGGCCTGTGATTCACTCTAGCAAGCTTAGCTGCTAACAGTGAGACATGAGAAGTGGGTAAGAGATGAGAAGTGGGTAAGAAGGTGGTCCCACATCAGTTACCTCCCTGCTCTCACCCTTCTCTCCCCAACAGCTGTTTCGCTCTGGGGCTTCAATATGCTTTGCCAAGTCCTGGGGACAGCTGGGATTACCATATGTCTACTCCTCCCTAGATATATCCCCAAGGTCTTTTCTATATGGATTTTTTTTTTTAATTGCTGGTTGCTTCTGAGTTGGAGGGAGAGAGGAAGTTTGAGTCCTTCTTCCTTTTCCCCAAAACCACAAAATCAGCTACAGGTATGGCAGCAAGAGGTGGCAGCCACCAAAATGGATACAGTTAGCAGAATGGGCAATGATGGAGTGCCTGAGGTGAGAAGGTTGTGACAGGGGACCGAGAAAAAGACAAAAGAGCTCCAGTAGGAGGATGTTTAGGGGGGGATGGGAGCACCATGGAGAACTGGAAAGGATCAGTAGGAAACAAGGTGCTCTGGAATAGATTATTCAGGAAACAAGAGTAGCTCTGGACTGAAAAGAGTAGTGAGAGTTTGAGAGAAGTTTGTATAAGAGTTGTGGTGGCGAGACTGTAGTGGAAGTTAGACTTGATCTTTGAGACAGCAAGGATGACAACTTGGGATTCTGTCCACATTAAGAAGGGCTGAAGATTTTGTAATCAAAGAGTGGCAAATAACATAGAGCATCTTCCTTCTTAGGTGCTTCTTCCTAGGAAGCGGGTTTGTAGTAGGTAAATACAGTTTCAGTAGCTCCTCTGGTATTACATAGGACTTGTCCTCCCCAGGACCCCTGCCCGTGACTCCCTTGGTCCCCGTCTCAATCTCTTCCTGCTTTTGCTACCGAAAATATATTACTACTGACAGCAAGTTCTAGTGTTAATAATGCAGCTGAACATACTATTTTCTTCATTTCATGAATATAAGCGTCCTGTCTTTACACAGAGCATGGCAGTTGTTAGGCAAGGATTGCATATTTATTGTGAGTGGGACACTTACTGCAAATGGATTCAATTCATAAAGAAGTCAATTGGCAAGAGCTACTCCAGCCAAGAAAAGCAAAGCTTCCTTCTATAGCAGCCATGGAGGGTGGTGAGAGTGCAGTGCCTAAAATCAAACTGTTTGGTGCCAGATTCCCGCTGAGCAGTACCTGGCTCCGTGCAGCCAACAGGCTGGACTCCAGCCCACAGCTCTGCAGCTGGCTCTGCTCCTACGGTCTCGCGGTGAGTGTCTTGTACCCACAGAGCAGGGGACAGAGGGGACTTCATCATGTTAACTGCTTTTGTTTGGTTCTGTCCCTTCTTTCCACACCTGCACCCTCAGTGTACACATCATCTCCCCTGCCCCACTGTTCTGGGGGCCTGCTGAGCAACCAGGCACCTTCCTCCCTAAGTTTGTTCCTTTAGCACTTAATCATTGATTCACACGGGGCTGTCTTGACTTATACCACTAAGGATCTGGTTTCTCCTCCTTTTTCACACCAGAATGCATTTGCAGCTTTCCTCCTTGTGTCCATGTACAGTAGAGTCCTGATGCCTTCAATTTTTACATTTAACTGTCTTTTCTCTTTGGACATCACTTCTAAACCTTTTCCATGCCAGCACAAGGGTTCTGAGGGAAAGATAAAGTCATGACCACCCCCTTCCTGCCTTTCTTACCCCTTTTCTTTATCCTCAGCCATGCACGCAATTTCCAGCGCCCTACTCCCAAGTTTGATAAAAGCGTCTCTCTTTAAGCCTGTATTTTTTGCATTACAGCTATCACCTCAAAATGACTGAACAGAGCCTAAGACTTAGTGCTAGCTGAAGCACAGCAATTCCACATTTCCAGGCTGACAGCACTATTTTCTGCTTAGAGGAAAGCATTTGTCAACACTTTATTTCATAACCACACACAGAGGTCACATAGCTTATAATAAACTAAAGATATTGCATAGCTTTTCTACATGCAACAGAATTCTGTTGAGAATCGAGATGTCAGGAATAATTTATACTCTTCTCTTTTTGTACCCCTGAGTAGACATAAATAAATATCAGACATCCCGCACAGCCTTCTTCCTATTAAATACTGTTTATTAACATCTGTTAAAATTAATATTTTTTTTTATCACCTCACCATTAATCATTTTAAAATTTGCTGCGTTTGTTGTTAGTGCAGTATGACAGGCAGTAGAGACCCTTCCCCTCTTGCTTTAATCTCTAGCAAATTACATTACAGTGGCGTCCTTTGGGACTGCAGAGTTTTGGATACAACAGCATTTCCTTTTACCAAAACCCATTTTCATCCCTAAAATTACACACTGCAATGGCTTGACACTCTGCACACGACATCTGAGGTCATGCATTAGATTCTCAAATATTTCAAATGTGTCCATTCTTAACTTAAAGAGCAGGAAAAAGAGAAAGAAAGAAAGAAAAATACGGCCTATTGCAGTGTAAGATTTGAGCCCTGCAGAATTCTACATAAGCAGGTGTGCACAAGCACGTCTAGATGGAAGAATTAAGGCCTGTGTTTCAAATAACATCACTAAAATCAACAGACTAATAGAAACTTTAATCATTAAGAACTCCAGGAGTCAACTTTAAGCTAATGTTTGTAGTTTCTCAACATAAACCCACAGCGAGGCATAGGTTTATCATGATTGCAAAATGTATTCATATTCATTACTGCTCCTCAGAACCTTCCTCAGGTCACGCAGTGCCTGCTCCAGCTCTTGAGGGCTCAGCGAGGATCTGTCCTCCAACACCAACTACACGTACCAAAGCTGTACTGAGTTCGTGGGTAGAAAAACACACTGCAAAACAGCAGCCTTGCAACAGCGAGCTTTTTTTTTTTTTAGCTGAAAATTAAAGTGGTCTACAGACAACTTTCTAACATACGCAAAGCGAGCTTTATGTATTACTATGTACTTCTACGTACTTCCCTCACAAGGGGCTCGAGGCTTGTGTTTGCCTGGCACAGGCAGAGCAGCAAACAGTGATCTGAGGTTGCAGAGCAATATGGATACGGTTCCATATCACTTGAGGAATAGTTTACGACTGAGTAATTAAAGGCCATATTGCGATGCATATGCTCCCCTGAGCGAAGCAAGCACTGTTGACAGTGTTCATGTCTCCAAACAGAAGGAGACTGAGGAGATGCAGAAGGGTTTGTTTTTCAGTCTTGGAACATGCCCAGAAGCTATCATGTTTACTCTTGTGCATTCAGAATCTTCTAGAGACATCGTATTGCCTCCAACACCACCAAACCTACAGCTACTTCATATGGTTTCTTCACTGCTGTTGCGAGAGGTGAAAATGGAAATACAGGATATAAACCCATGGTATAGCCACTGGCAAATAGCCTGAGGAGACCTTCAGTTCCTGTCAGATTCTACAGAAACTGAGGATGCTCTATACATCACAGACTCAGGAGTTCTGGAAAAAAAACCTCGAATTCTTGGGCATAGAATAGGGCCCAATAAAATTGGCTAACACAAAAAGAGAAAAAAAGACAAAACCTCGAACAAACATATTCTCTTTATAATCCCAAACCGCTCCTTTCTGCAAGCCACCAAGTTTCCAGGAGTGAGGGGCTCACAGCAGCTTACAGAGATGCTTTGACAAATACAATAACAAATAAAGCTTCTACTAGTGTCTCCAATACCACTTACACTATTTTTATTTTTTTTTTTGCTGATTGTGACTTCTTTCATATCTAATTCCCACTTTTTGTTGAATTGACTCTGTTTGGATAGCAAAATAATTTTTCTTTTAAAGAAAACCACTTAACACAAGCAAGGCCAGAGACAGAATGAATGTGCTCTGGATCAGTGACTAAGATTCAAGATCATCCCCTACCAGAATATAAAAAGTGAAACCTGGGAAACAAAAGGCAACTGTATTTTCTACACCAGTGTATAAATCTATAGTAACCCAATTAACTTTACCATAATTATTTTTTCAGGGAGGCTGAGCAGATACTCCAGAGACGAGAGACAGTGTGAAAATCCATCTCAGAGAGAGGTTTGAGAAGACTTTTGCTGAGAAGCCAACATTTTATAAGCCAAGACCTAGAGACAGGCAAGACACGGGAGTGAATAAAAGAGATATTTACGGTGCCAGTAATTAATTCTAAGGAAAAGTGCAGGGGAAACAAGAACTTGTTAGGTGTCCCTGTAAAGCTTAGCATTTAGTACCTGACTTTCCTTGGGGGCTGCAGCGCCTCCCGCGGATGCTGCCGGAGGTGGGAGGGGAGGGAGGAGGTACCATGGTTCTGAGCCAGCCCTGCGGTTCAGCAACTGACATCAAGCCTGCAAGGAAGAAGGTGTAATTCCTCTTGAAGACTTTCTTTTAAACATTATATAGAGTCACTCTAACCCCGTCAAGTGGCTCCTCCTCATCCCCAATTGATGGCGGAACACACTCATTATCCTGCTTTCAGGCAAAAAGGGAGCAGGAAGGCTGTATGTGGGCACCTGTCAGTCACCCTGCCCATCTGTCAGACCCCATCCTCCTCGTCTTTCTCCCACAGCTTTTGAAATGTTGGGCAATTCCAGCTACATTTGACAGAAGATAGTAAGTCCCAACCAGTTGGGACAAGGGGATTACATCTCCCAAGTAATTTGACATCAGCTTTCCGAGGCAGAACAAGGGTGGCTTCAAACGGCAGCATCTCTCAGTGCCTCTGATCTCCTCCAGCTACCTACAAAAGAGGTACTAAGAGGGAACTACCAGGTCCAATAACTCTGAGGACGTGGCTGCCTTCCCACCAACATGTCTCCTGGCCTTGTGTTTAATAAGGAACTGAGGCAGATGCTCCTTTTCCTTCTTAATGGGAAAATATCCAGCAACAATCAGAACAAAGGGAAACACACTCAGCTAATTATAACAGGAAAATGAAGGTTTTTCATGCCTTTCTAAAGGGATCCATAATTCACTGCCATCACACCTGCCACCAAAGTTCTTCATAATTTAAGATTATGCTTTCATTTCCATCTAGAAAGGTTTACAACTTAACTAAACTGAATTCAGCTTAAAAAATTTAGGTCCAGATAAAGTAATTTTTCTACAATATTTTACTATCTGGGCAATTTGCTTTTGAGAGCAGAATAAATTAGAGGTGTGGGCACAAAACATTACTGGCCATGTCCAGAAATGTCTATCATCTGGCAGGCAATGAAGTAAATAATTAGAAAAGCAATTAAAAAAATAACAAAAAGCCATATGAACTGCTGCAAATAAGATTTGCAGGATACATTTCCAGTCTCATAGAATCAGGCCATTAAAGCATGCCTACTTAGGGAAATTGATTGGCATTATGACAGTGTAATTTAACAGAATAATGCATTCTCCTTCCTCTCCTTAACGATCCCAGTTTACCTTCTCCATGTGGATATGATACCAGATTAAACTGATTTTATTAAACCATAGTTGTATTAAAAATAAAAGACTATTAATCTATCAGTCAGTTTCCTCAAGTGAAAAAGCTTTTAAGAACCTTTATGAGATCACCAGCTTAAATAAAATGAAACAAATGGCTTCCTCAGTTCTAAGCACAGAGGTTTTGTCCCACATATCACCACATTTCTAAGTGCTGGGTGCGCAAGCAGCTGAGATGGGCAGAGCTGGGGTTTGAGTTCCACAATGTATAACCACTGAGGACACGGCAAATGTATAAGGTCTAGATTTCTTTTTGATAGGAGTCAGTTTCTAAAAATTCACCTTTTGTAGCAATCCTTGAAAGTCTAACATGACGGAAAAGAATCACTGGGGATACAAGAAACTGGTAGCTGGTGTCAGTTGTAGCAAGATGAGTGCAACAGAAGTCAAATTTTTGCATACTCTAGGGAGACTCTGTGTCATTTACCTTCTGTGTCAAATATGTATATGATATCTCTGTCTTTCTGTAGTCTGGTATGGTGGTCCGTGATAAGCAGGAGCTGGTTACAGAGGAATGGTAACCAAAAAGTTAGCAAACGTACACAGAAATGCTGGGGGTGGACCTTACTGAAGATTGTCTGGCTACAACCCATCTTGGTTTAGGCATTTAAGTGTAGTGCCTCTGTTAGATATCTAGCGTGTCTGGATGTCAGGGGAACTACCAGGATGATTTGGCTCATCTAAGAGCTAAATTAGCCTTTGAAAATATGGTGTCACAGTTCAACTTTTTGAGTGTGATTGCATCCATTCATTGGGCGAAAGTAGGTCCTCATGCCTACACTAAAACTTTGTTCTCCTTTATCTATACTGCCCTAATTACATCAGCAACCCCAACACCTCCCACCTGGAAACACAGTTATGCTCATATGAAAATGGTCACACTGATACCCTCCTTCTGATGACAGCATCTACCTAGGGAATTTTGCCCACTTAATGATGCAAATCAAAAATCCNTTCAAGGCCAGGCTGGACGTGGCCTTGGGCAACCTGGTCTAGTGGGAGGTGTCCCTGCCTATGGCAGGGGGGTTGGAACTCGATGATCTTCAAGGTCCTTTCCAACCTAAACCATTCTATGATTCTATGATTCTATGTCATGGGAACTACCAGGATGATTTGGCTCATCTAAGAGCTAAATTAGCCTTTGAAAATATGGTGTCACAGTTCAACTTTTTGAGTGTGATTGCATCCATTCATTGGGCGAAAGTAGGTCCTCATGCCTACACTAAAACTTTGTTCTCCTTTATCTATACTGCCCTAATTACATCAGCAACCCCAACACCTCCCACCTGGAAACACAGTTATGCTCATATGAAAATGGTCACACTGATACCCTCCTTCTGATGACAGCATCTACCTAGGGAATTTTGCCCACTTAATGATGCAAATCAAAAATCCTACACCTCTGCATGCAACTTGTATTTTCTTAGTACAAATTACACCTAAGTCACTTCTGGAAATAGGTCACAGACTCCCACCTTATTTCATACATTAAAAATGTTTATGACTTGACTTTAAAAGCATTTTTCCAAAGTCGCTTACACAGAACATTGTTTTAGCGTTGCTCTCTACAGCATTCTGAAAAATGAAGGCTGTCTGCTGCTCTATTGCCTTTTCCCCTCCCAAGTGCAGCAGTTCCCTGCCACGTATTTTTCTGTTCCAAACCTGATCATTAGACTGGACAGGAGTTTAATAATAACTAATTGCTCATGTTACACTTAGTATTTCCATGCAGCAGAGCTCCAGGTTACCCTGTATGCAGTATGTCCTCCATTTGTTTTGCTGCTTTCTGAAGCCCACTGTGACAGGAAGTTTGAAATAGCTGTCATCTTACAGGGACATCCTCTAGAACTCTGGGGTGAAGGATTACCTCTGTATATATCTGCATGGTATGATTATAGGTGCATACACGCACACATCTTTGTAATCCATGTATTTCTATATAATGTTCTATATTTATATGTTCAAAAATCAGGTAATTGGTGGTGTAGAATGGTCAGACAGTCTCACTAAGAAGCTGCAGCACAGGTCTAAGCCTTGCTCGGAACTTCTGCTGAGGACTGCCTCCAAGAAAGCAAGCTGCAAGCGTGCCCTGGCTTGCTGAGCTAAGGAATCGAAGGTGGCCAGACATTGTGTCATATTATTCTTTTACACATGATTCAGAAATAATCGTACCTTAACCACATTAACTTGATAGGTCTTGGGCCGATGTTGCTGCTAAGGGATTTTAGGAAAGGCTTGAAAGACTGTAGAAGAGAGAAATCATTCAGTGAAATATTTTGTGTAATTCTTTAAGGTCTCTATTAGGTTTCTGGAAAATACTATTGGTTCATCCAGAGAATTATTTCCTTCTCTTTTAATACACATGCTAACATAGCTTTTCTGTGTTCTCCCTTCCCTCTTACCCCAGTGTCCTTTCCTGAGTTCTATTGTCCTTAGGAACCTGCCATGCTACAGCTCCTGCCTTGGTGCAGGGCATGTCTGATTCGACCCAGGATGAGGGATTTGCCATTTGATGACAGCAGAAACCCTTCCCTCTGCACTCAGCTGGAATTCTTTCTCTCTTCCTTCATCACCCAATCACAGGATCTAAAATTAACTCCACTGGCGAAACCAACAGACGTGTCCATGAAGTAATCAGATTTGATAGTCTACTCCATAAAACAGCATTCTTATTTGCTCATGCGTATTTTATAGGAAGCAACCTCAAATTTTATAGAGTATCCCAATTTATTTTTCTCTCATGGCAGGAATAGGGAATTCAACAGTATTATCTTTCACTCCAGTGTGTGCCCCCATTTAATATGCCTCTACTCACTTCCTAATACTTTTTTAGCCATCAAAGAATCTGAAGTAGCTGGTGAGGTACAGAATATAATGGGTTTTCTGCATGGAGGACATCTTGTCTGCTCATTAGCTCTACAGCAAAGTGACCCAACAAATTGCTCCACCGGTTCCCACTGCAGCTTGAGTTTAAGTATACCTTATTATGCAGCCTTGAGATTTGTATTAAAAGCAAAGGGCTTAATCTGAGTGATTATACATTTACTTCCCAGCCCAAGAGACGAATTGGTATTGGTTTCTGTTTGTTTGTAAAGCAATACTGTGCTAGCTGCCAAGTCATTAAAACGTTACAGGCTTCAATCATAATTTTTAAGAGCATTTCTTTGTTTACATTTTGTTGTCCCAAAGGTGATTAGCTCTATTGCTGGAAGGTTACTTTGTTATTCTGCTGCAAGGTTCTGGAATGAACTTCAGATGGGATTAGAAATGCCTGCGTAGCCAACAGCAGCACTTGCGAGCTTTGCTTCTATGCAAGCGGATGACAGCCTTCAAGCTTTGGCACTGGTGCTGATAGTCCCTCTGCACCCCCTTGTCATGTACTGCTATTTGCAAAGTTTCATCAGACTTCATTCACTGACCATAAAAAATAAAATGCTGAGCCATTCACTGCCACCTCAGCTCAATAACTGAAGATTTCTGGGGAGTAAATCCAGAAGGTCTGCAGCTTTGCATAGCATTTTTAAACCACCATTAACTTAAAGAATACGACTAGGTAGCATAGAGAAAATTAAAAGTTGATATATAATTGTTTCTTTGTGTTTCATTTTTAAATCAGAGCAGAGAGATTAAAAGGCTGGTCTAAATCCACTGGTATGCCTAGAATCACTGATTCCTGAGGCTTTTGTACAATCACCACTTTATATTCTGTCCATACCCTGTATGAATAAATGTGTTTAGAGCCCTAAACTAAGCTGAAATTCAGTTTGTATAGGCACACAAAAATATGTTTGCTCATCTAAACTATTTTTCATCTTAAAAATCAAGTCAGAGCCCTGTTATACTCTGAAGTGAGTAAATTTGGGCTGAAAATCTCAAGGGAGCAGGTATTCTTGCATTTTATTCTTCCAGTTGTTTGGAAATAGCCCAAGAGTAGATATATAGAAAGGCAAATATAATGAAGAGAAGTCAGCCAAGCTCTCTCAAAGGCTCAAAAAGAATTGAACTTACTTTCTAGATAAAGGCTTTTATTTCATGTTCAGTATTGGTATGTTTTGAGATATTTTGTCCTGAAACTCAGTATGCGTAGGTACTTCATCAACACACACTTAAAGCACTATCACATGGATATATTTATGATCCTTTGAACTAATATTCTTATGGGGTTTTCTCCTCAAACCTGCATAGAGCTGATAAAAATCGGAATGAATTTCAGATGCCATGTTAGACATTGAAGTGTATATGAATCTTGTACGGAAAGTTACCTCTTTAATAACCCTAAAACGTGAATTGGAAATTAAGCAAGCAAGAATCAAAAGATAATTCTTGAGCTATAACATTCTAAATCACTTTGAGTATCCTTTCATCTCACCATGGATACATAAATGCTAAGTACATACAAGCCCCTAATGCCTCCTACACACTGCAGATTCCCAGCCTGGACCACATCTGCAAGTACAGAGCATTTTTATAGCCAAGTTCCTGAAAAAGACTTGATCCAACTTAATTAAAAAAAAAAAAATTAAAAAGTGGTCTAAGTAGAAGTAAACCAGTAATGACAATATTTATTCGAGATAAAATTTTCTGATTAATATTGCACCAAGACACGTTACAACAGTATTGTAAAAAACCATCAACAAACCTTCTATTTTCTAATTTAATATGACCACTTCTATGATCTGTAGTCATATATTCTCAACAGAACCTGGATTCTATTATTCTGCAGCAAAACATTTCACCTAAAGTGCTTCCCTGTACCTTTCACTTCTTTCATAACTTACGAGTCCAGGTTTAGAAGGTTTCCTGTAATGCCTGTGCCCCTGTCTCCTGACTGAACTGAGCTAGGTTAGACTGGGGAGGCTCTCTTTTACAGGAATCACAAGGTATTTACATAAAACCTTCCGGGCAGAAAAATGCCCTGCCTTACAAAGAGTCTAGGAATCACCTCAATTATTATTACACTGTAGCCATATCAGTAGAAAGTAATCTTTTCATCTTTTCCTTAGAGAAGTGTTTTATTCTGAAAGGGATAAACCAAATGTTTACTCTGAAAGAAACGCATTCAATATTTTAGATTGAGCCACTTAATTAAATTATACTGAAGAGCAGAAAGGAACCATATCTTGAAGCGATTTCATCTAGAAGGACTTATATTAAATTAACAAAAGCCCGGATCTTGAGGTCCTTCTTTACTTTTCAATCAAACAAACATTTAAAATTGCAATGGAGATGAGCCTATTTAAACACAGGTAAACAAAAATTACAGCCTGAATGGTTTGAGCCAAAGATGAAATAAAACCGACAAGATCCTCAGCTGGTGAATAACTCCATTGCTTTTAGCTAATGTTATTTGATTTATACCAAGCAATCTCCTCTTTCTTTGTTTTGTTTGTCCTCTTTCTACTAATTCCCTGCAGATCCAGGAAAAACATGAACTGAATTTCAGTCTACATGAATTTTGCCTCAAGGAAAGCAAGGAAGATTTCAATATCCACCCCATGGAGAAGGTAGGCACAGATCCGGAATGGAGTTGGGGACTGCATTGATCAGCAACACATTGCCTGACATTGGCTTAAGTGATAGAATTCACAGTCCTATACACAGTCAATGAGTAGAGGGAGAAAAGTACCTCAGAATTAAATCCTTGTAAACAAAGTATAAAGCAATACAAGTTAGCTAACAAGGAAACACTGAACTAAGGAATACGTCCGCAATCCCAACCACCTCTGAGGCAATATTTCCATGAGATGAGGTTTAGTGAGACGGCTGAGCCAATGTCAGATTTAATTACCAACTGCTACCATGAACGATGGTCCTATCCCTCCTCCCCTTCTCCTCTTCCTCCTCTCCCTTCTTCCAGTTTTGACAATTACCTGGTCCCCCAGTGATCAGCTGTACTCAGTAAACTACTGATTTTATTGCTGGGCCAGTTGTCTGCCAAATTCAGTGAAACAAATCAATGCTCTGACAAATCCCAGAACTAGTACAAGGTACAGGTCAGGAGCATGCACATAGAGCAGGAGAGAGGAGAAGCAGCAGGATAACCCCTTTTACAGCACCAACTTATTAGATCAACCCTGCTTGGCTCATCTTTTTCTGAACTTCAGGAAGAAACCTTCCTCTGATCAAGATACAAAGCCCTAAACACTCAAGTCCACAGAGTGGGGTGAAAAAGGGTGTTTGGCTAGTTTTTACACATTTTGACTATTGATTTTCACTGTGCATTTTATTCAGACCCCAAACTTCATACAGCTCTAGAATTAGGCAGCTGCTCAGCGGGATCCTGAGGACTGCAATTTCGGACTTCAGTTTTTATATCTTAAGAGAAGTATCAGACCAAGACATAGTCTCATAGTCGCTAAAAGTTACAACTTTATTTCAATGACAATAATATCAGACATTGTATTTAATCTAATTGTGTTTCTGAGGCTTTTAGCCAGCCACCACTCTAAGACCACAGTGGCTCTGTAAACAGGGATGCAGCATCCCTCCAGGCAAATCCATTGCAGCCCACCAAAAGCGGAGTGACTTTTTTCCCAGCTCTGTGACACTCTGATGGTTCAGACAGCATGGCACTAATGAGTCTTTCATGTAAAGCACACAATGGTAATAAAAGAGACAATACCAATGTAATGAGCAAGATACAAATAGCTCGAGAGAGAAAAATTACAGATCCCCTTCAGATACACTTCTAAATAGGAAAAAAGAGAGCTGCAGAAAAGGCAGGAATCAAGTAACGATGATGATGCAGGAAGCATCAGCACTAAAGTCTCCTAACAGCCACGATTTATATCAAGTAATTTACTGGCTGAGAACAGAACAGAGCTATCAACAGAAGAAGGACAAGACAACCCTGTATGATCACGTCTTTCTGAAGGCACATTTGATTCAATCTATTGCTCGGCAAAGGGAAAACACCACTGTCCAGAGGCATCACTGTTAGTCTTGGGATGAACACTTAACATTTACAAAATCTCTAAATAACTTTATCTGATCCAAAGAACTTCCACTGGCCACCTGCCCTGTTGGGAGTGCTTCATCACTGGTATCTTCCCTTCTAGTGAAATAAATCTGGTATTGCTCCTTGTGTATGTATCTTTACGTACACTGTGTGGTGGTGATCTGGTACAGGAATCTCAGCACCTGTGTACAGGATGTGTAAGTAACAAATGTGTAAGAGCCTGAATAATGTGCTGAAAGACCCATTTAGAAAAATGCCCTGAGGATCCCTATTTCAAATCAAGAGCCTGAGACCTAATAACAATGCAAGTTAACCCCAAATAAGGATACTGCCTATCGCCCAGCATTCTTAACCTGAGACATTTTTTATTGCTTCATTCTCATAAACTTCCTCATTAAAAATTGGAACACAATTTTGAAAAAAAAAATATGATAAAACTGCAGAGAAACACCCACCTGGATTCTAGGCATGAGCAGCTGCAGAAGCCATCTGCACATACCATATGTTTAAAGCTTGATTTAGGGTGAATTAACAGGGATTGGAGGTAGACTGAATATCTACAGTGCAGTTAAGAAACTGCTTTCCTTCACACTTTCTTACATTTAAATCTCCCTTTTATTTTCCTGGGATGTAACCTTTTTCTCCCTTGTCTATTGGTAGCAATCAGTGCATTTGAACAAAAACATTATCCAGCCCCAGCCTGGTGTAGATGAAATACTGACTGTTCAACTCCTGTTTCAGACAATTGATAAGTTTGGTTATTTCAAGACACCCCATTTACTTGGCATCAAGTCATGCTTAACTTTACATGCTGTGAATGGTCCTAAGCCAGTTTTCATAGCGCTGCAGCTCTACTATCAGGTTCCAGAATGTAAGCTCAGGTTCACCCAAGAGTTTGCAAGCCACATGCCAAAGTTGGCTCAAATTTCCCATGAATGCAGATCAAAAGCTTCAAGGACCTGAAAGCACGTTTAAAAAAAACAACTCGATGGATCCAATGGAATTTTAGTTTGCATGTGGAGATTTGTTTAAATCCCAAGCACATTCAGAAATGCTGGAGTATGAACCTATGTGAACAGAAGCCAATAAATTTCCTGTTAGCTTTGGATTCTTTCTCTCACACCAAATATCGAACATGCTTTTTTTTCTTCTGCCAGCCAGGATTATAGCTTGTTAGCAACATCCTGAGCCCAAGAGATTTTCAGGGGCTGTAGCTGAAACTGCTGCATTTCTTACTGTGCTTGCAAACTAACAGCATATTGTGAACACCTCCAGATACAAAATAGTAATAATTATATTATTGGTACTAATAATCCAGCTACAAAACATCTAAAACCTAATATCTACAGTATCTGCAGCACTTATTAATAGTTTTGCAAACTCATAGGACATCCACAAAATGCACTAAATTTTAAATCATTTTAATTCTTGCTTAGTTGCCCAGTATAGCAATTAAATTCAATACAATAGATAGACTAGACAGAGTAAATAGTGTTTAGCAACCATGTCTTTTCAAGATGTTGTTAACAAGCTACAGCTGTGGCTTTTGGAGGAGAAATGGCTTGAAGATTTGAAAAAGAAAGCTATTTGGTACACAATAAAAAGACTAAAAGCATGTGTATAGGGGTGTCTAGAGATACGGTATTTTGAAAAGGTTTAGAATGTAAATGTCAGAAATCTTTCTTACCAGGAGTTTTATCAGAAGTAGGTATCAGCCACATAGGTGTGTGTTCAGAGATAAGTGTGTGTTAATTCTAGCCATGTGTGCAATTTTCTGTGTGTGTGAGAGCGAATCCAGTCCATAATATCTGTGCTTGAAATCTCTTTAGTAATACTTATAAGATTTCTTGCTCTTTGCAGCATGATCCTTGGAAATCTCACAACGAAAATTTTCAAAGATTTTCACCATTCTGAAGAGAAGAAATAGTGCAGTGCCAGCTGGTTTTCCCTGACCGTAATAACTTTAAAAACGAAACCTGGAAAATTATTATATTATCCTTTTAAACTAAACCTAGAAGTGTTAATAGGTGAGTTTATATCTGGAGATATAATCATCCTAAAACAAATCAGAACTTTCTGACCAAAAGTATAATTTTCATCATGATTGCCCTACACTGACAGAATGTATTTAAATGCTTTTATTCATTCACGAAGAAAACTTAATTACGTAGTGGTGTTAATTCAAAAAAATGCAAAATTCAGAAAAATGTCCTGTTGGGGGAAAGAATTAAATTGGGTAGCTTGTGTCTACATTGTTCTATCATTGCATCTTAGTTGATCAGATGGTGGTTTAAAGCAAAAGGACCCAGACAGGTTCCCTCATGCTTCACGTTTTTCTAGGGGCAGTGTGTTAGATCCGGATTATAAAAACTTCCGTCTCGACAGCACAACTCAGTCTGCATGCCAAAGAGTGATACTTTTCAACAGTCTTTAGAAGCCACATCCCTCTCTCAAAGAAAATGTTAATTTTGTTAGCCTGTACAGCTCAGTAATACCGAATGGACTCATTATCATTTGTTACCCAATCGTTACCTTGTCAGTTCCTTACACTTCGTTGAAGTTTGCCATGAGCGCAAAGAACACAAGCTTCCATCCCTCATCTGTTTTCTGATCCCACAGCATCCTAAACATCCTCTCTCTTGAAGCCTGTGCAAGCATTTAATGTCAAGCCCAATGCATTTCTCATTATCACATTAGAATCAACAAGTTGACAAGCAGCTGCAGGTGATGACTGCTACTGAGCTGAACGGTTTCACAGCTCAGCTCTTGGCATTGCCTTGGCTGCATGGGCTTTCAGCAACTGGTAATGGCCGATTGCCATGTTTAGAAGGCTCAGTTTGTTCTTTCACATGTATTTGGGACTCCGGCCAAGATTTTGAAAGGTAAAATCCTAAAAAGTGTTAGGCAACCATTTCCATATGCAAGGGCCTAAGCAAATGCTTTCAAAACTGACTGATTCTGTTGCGTACTAGATACGGATGGACATAGCCACCTTACTTTTTAAGATCCTAATGTTTCAAATCCTGGCTAGCTTCATAGCTTACAGCATTAGCATGCAGTCTTCCAGCCATGATGTTAAACACTGCAGGTTGTGCCATGTGCAAGGCAGGGACCATGCCATCCTGGACATAGAAAGTACACATGTGGGCTACTGCTCTTTCTTTGGCAGGAGTGGCTTGGGGAAGTACTTAAGAGCAGAGAGCCAGAGACATGAACAGCATAAGTGTCTGTGGCCAAACTGCCATCCTAAAAACTGCATTCAGCTGACAAACTAGACCCCCAGCCATCTGCCTGGACTTGTAACTTTGTGCAGATCAGGAAGCCTGTAGAGCTCAGCAGTGAACTTAATTGTCTAAACCTGGTTTCATTCAGACGACAGGCATGTCCCTATTTGAGTGCCTTTGATAAGGGATTGAGCAGATATTTTCAGAGCGTATCTCCTCCTCACAAAAAGAAATCCATATCTCAAAACTGCAATAGTGCCCTCTACTTTCCTTTAAAATGCCACAGAGGATATGCCACTTGTTGCTTTCATATAAGCTCTTACTTGCTCCCGTGCTCATCTTGGCAATAGGAAGCAAAGGTTCAATACACTTTGACAAAAGAGATAAGAACCTACATTTCACAATTTCCAGGCAATTACCACTTCCCAGGAGAGCACCCAAACTGCCAATTCTAAACATTTATGAATGGGAATGCAGATCCTATTGGGTATGTGCGCTGAGCTGAAAATGAAAATTTACAGGATCAGAAAAAGAGGAAGGAACAGAAATTAAGTGTTTGCCTTTGTAACCCGGTGTTTACATCATTTAGTCAGGACTGGCATAGCTGTACTTGTGGTCACAGCTTCTACTGCTATAGTTTAGCAACCAACTGTTTAATGTAAAATGCAGAAACCACTCAGGAGAGAGAGACAAGAGTCCAGGACGATCTCGGCAGCGAGCCCCAGGACTAAATCATGTTTTTTCTCATGCACACCATCTTTCTCTAAGCCAGTAGTGATGTCTCTGTAAGTAAACTAGATGTGTTCATGACCATCACCTGGCCCTGAGGTCAGGTGGCATGGAACAACTCACATTAATGCCTCCAGACTTTGCTAACTTCCAAAACAAGGTGGCCACATGCAAACTGCCATCTGGGAAAGATCCCTGGCCTGCACTAGCTCCCAAACCAGGTAGGAGAACTATTTGGAAAACTGGGAAGCCAAGGCCACACAGTTGCCCATTTAGAGGATTTAAGAGTAAATACCGATTTCCCAACACCTGGCAGCATTCCCCAGAGCTGTTTAATTCACTCATACAGAACATTCAGCTTGATTCCCTTTTGCCAGCAGCACAGTTTCCACAGGAGAGGGTGCCTCTGTGCCCCTTTAACCTGTAGCCTGGCCATCACAGACCTGGCCACAGGGACGACATTTGTGGGTCAGAGCCCTCTGGATGCAGGAGGGCACAGACCTGGACTCTCCAGTCTCTGGAGTGCCCTAGTCCCAAGGCTGTTAGGCAAAGCCAATGTGATTTCATAAGGCCTAGTTTTAACAGGATGGTATAGCCTGCGTTGTGCAGGGCACTGGACCAAGGTGACGCCAGAAGTCCCTTCCAACCTGGATTACTCTGTGATGCTATGATACAGCTAAATTTTCTCGGAGCCACTAACCTATAAGTGAGTGTTACATGTGCTTAGAGGTTATCTGGTGGATTGGAGTCCTTTGTCAGCCTCTCCAATCAAAGATACCCCCAGCAGAAATCCTTCATGAGAGCACTTAGGGAATGAGCTGGTTCCCAGAACAAGGCAGCTGGACACAACGTGTGCCATGAGGCAAATACAGATGCACAGGTCTGGGGCCGAACAAGGATGCCTGCTGCGAGGCTACGCTCCCATGGAGGCGGATAGTCACTGCTCAGATTTTTCTGAAGGTACTTTGTGTAAAACTGAATTCCATTTAATGTCTTATATTTGTATCTAAATGTTAGATCAAAATTACTGGAACTCTTCTATAAAATCAGGTTTTGTTAAGCCTTGTGAAGAGAAGGCTAAAAGAGAAATCTAGTTGCAGTTATGTATGACCTGAAATAGCATCATAGAGGAGAGACCCATACTTCCACTTTGGTGCACAGCCAAAGGACAAGAAGCAGTAGTTACAAGCTCTGATAAGGGAAATTCTGATTATACATAGGAAAATATTCTTTACCATGTGAGTAGCTAAGCCACTAGAACGGGATGGTCAGAGCGACTGTAGAACTGCCATCCCTGGAGATTTTCAAACCTCCACTGGACTGCGCCCTGACCGTCCTGATCTAGATTTAAAGTTAGTCCTGCTTTGAGAGACGGTTGAATTTCATGCCTTCGAGAAGATTCTTCCAACTCGAATCTTTCTGTTATTCTGTGGTATTTTCTACACAGGCATTGAAAAGAAAGGGTCATTAGGACTTGGTTACATTCAGACAACATAAATGTCTTGCAGAAATCTGCTTCTTTGTCATCATCCATATCCTGCAATTTTTAGCTGAATTTTTTTACATTGATCCAAATTCTTCTATCAACTCTTATCACTTAGTGGTCTTTTTTCCTGGTAGCATCTGCAATTTAATCTAGTAAATTACCATTTCTAGGAAACCTGTACACTCAAATTAGAGTTATAATGATGTATTATCAGAGCCACACTTCAATTAATGAAACAATTTGGAATAACTTAACATTGAATTGGACTTCAGTTTCACATTCAAGAATATGTACAAGAAATGTGTAGACTAATTAAAGTTGTAAACCTGTGGCTCAGCCACTTATGAACTTGTTTCTCATGTCAGCTCAGCCTTCTTTAGCTTAGTTAATAAATTCTTACCTCATGTAATTTTTCACTTAACAATTTTTTTCCAGTTTGCTTACATTTGTTACTCAATTTCTCATATTTGCTGAAATATTTTTTGCCTTTCTTTTCTAGACACGTTTTGAATTATTTCTACTTTTCTGCTTTTTATTCCATATGCACTTCATTTGTCTTACTTATCCAACACATCCCTCTTTTTTCTGCTGAGGAAGCACTTATCTACTACAAGTAGGAAAATGTAAAAAAGTAAACAACCCTTCTAATTAGTTGGACAGAACTTTTCTCGTTCCCTTGAGAAAGCAAAACTTTAAGGATTACTTTTGCAAGAATAATATGCTGCTTCTTGACAAAAGACAGCTCAATGTCTTTACATACTAGACCTGTTATAAAAATATAGGAATTCTTTCCATAGAATTCAGTGTTTTCAGAAGTGGAAGATAGTAGTGCATCTAGGTAACTTTTTTCTGAACATTTTATTTTTAAATGTGGCAGAGGAATTAAAAGAATGCATTGTTTATGACAGAAGGAAGGTGAGGTGAAATTTATGTGCAACATGTTTTCACACTTAGATACTCTATAAAACAGATCACTGAACACAAAAGGAATTTCACTTTCACACCCATCTAAAATGAAGTCAGGGTTTGCCATATTTGTCCTTACCAATGCCTTGACATTAATCTTTAATATTCTGCTTATCACAGATATTTTCTACTGCACTGATTCAGAGACTGTATATTGCCATTAATTTGTGCAGACTTCACCACACATGCTTTGACAGCAGACCACAATTAAATGTTCATTGGCTCATTAAACCGTTGCAGCCAAGAGTGTCTGCTGAGCTTAATGAAGCTGTTGTGAACATCTCAAGCGATGTCTCAGTAAAGGGAATATTCTACTTAAAAATGGCCATATCTGATTACCATTCTTTGGAAGTCAATTATGTTGCAACCTACGGGCTAAGGTGGTTTTTTTTTATAATGCACACCTCTGAAAACTGCTGCCAGGAGTTTGTTTTGCAGACCCTGTGAGAAATCAGTGTTATTGATTCTAAGGTTGATAGCCCACGGGTATAAACATTTTGCTTCCCAAATGTTTAAATGTCAATTTTATACATATAGCTCTATTTCTGATACCATCTCTTTGAGGAAATATCTTTTTCATGACTATTTTTAAAAAGCCTGTACACCGCTCTGCACAATCAACCCTGGTATTTTAGCTTCATGTTCAGCCTTACCTAAAACATGACAAGTATTCCCGTTACCAAGCTGCATTAAAGATAAAAGTCATAGCTGGTGCAATGTAACACAGAAGTATGCAACAGAATGGGAATTCAGAATGGAAGGAAAACGTGTAAGGCACAGAGTGGGAGTCCTGCTCCAAACTTAAATGTGTTCAATGCAAATGTCTGGCATTCACTTCCGAACCTGCAGGTCAGACTCTTTCTCATGTCGATGGGGAACTACATTTAGACTGAAATTCACCACAACTGAAGATCTAAGACCCTAAAAGATCTAAAAAAAATCAGTTGGATCACACCCCAGAAATGCTCATTACTCTCCATTGACCACTAGCACAAATAAACACCCCACTATAGACATCCAAACTTCGGCAACAGCAATTTCACTCTGAACATTCAAACACTTATTGCAATTCAAGTTTAACACTTCAGTTTCCCCAGTGTTTCTTTAGAGTAACCTCACACCCACACTCCTCTTTTTATTAGCAAAATTCTGGCAGAAAGTGACTAAATTAATCAGTGATAGGAACATTTCTAACATCTCATGTCCGCAGATGATTTTATAGTTTTAGAAGCAGAAAACAAAGTAAGAGAAAGGCTTCTGCCTTCAGTAAAGGAAGATGAACTATAAATTAAAAACTGCCAACTCTTTTAAAATTCTAGGGACACAAAATGAAGATATAAACTACCTCTATTTACAAATTTCCTCCAAGCAGCAGAGAAATGAAGCTTGCTGTGATTTTGATGATATATAGCCACATCTTCTCAATCTGCAGTCTGACAGATGATTTGCTTTTTTGGATAAATTTTTCACAAGGTAAGAAGAAAAGCTGCTGCATTTTCACTTCTTAATGTTTCAGTCACCATAACTGTGCTAACCAGTGAAGGGACTCCTGTTGTACTGTACACTGTAAATGCTGTATATGTGATAGAGGTATGTTATTCAAAATCGTGTTATACAGATGCATCACCTCAGGTATAACTAGGGCTCTGTTTGTATGAAATACTACTTCTGCCTACATTGGCAAATATATTAACCATAATTCACACAGAATTGTCATAAAAGTACATGCAAATATGTACTTAGCTGTCTAAATATCAAGTGGTTTATGACCTTAGAGATACCCTATGGAGATATGAACCAAAAGGCTGCTCCAAAGCACATAGAAGTTGATACGAATCACTCCAAAGTCTGTTTCAGTACACTCACTAAGTGACACTTGTAAAGTGAATTGTCAGTCCACTTCGGCCACTTGGAATAATATGAGTAAAATTCTTGAATACTTTATAATGAAAGACAACTTACAAATATGACATTATTATTATTTTCATGAATTAAGAGAGATGCCCTGAATTATTGCTCCAACTGATACGCCTTCTCTGCAAATTTTCCATCAAAATAATTGTGACTCTCCAGGGTGGTGCCTTGACTTACTATAAACAACCAGAGTTAAGATCAGAGAGAGAGACTTTTTTCCTTTTTTCCAAATCACAAATCTTTGGGAAAAAAATAAAAATAAATAAATAAACAAACAACAGCAGGAAAAATTGTTCTTTTGTGGATTGGATAATAAATCTGTGAAACGTATTCCAGATAATCTGTTTTCCACAGCAGCAGTTGTTCCTGTTTTGGAACAAAATAAGAATTTCAGATGAAGGCTGGAGGTTTTTTTAGAGTTCCTTGTATATGTAACCAACATGCTGTTCAATAATACAAGATTATTTGATAAAAATCAGCAGTTATCTACTGCAAGTGCCATTGCATTCATATTTTTTAAGTACATGAAAAATTACACTTCTTTTTTTTTATGTTTAGAGTCAGGATTGCCTGTACATATTTCTTGGAATACAGAGGGCAGTAGAAAGCAACAGAAATCAGAAACGCAGAGCTTGGTGTTTTATGATGGGAATCTGGATCACATCATTGGCCATTACTATCTTTCCACTGTAAAACTCACGAGCTTTTTAACTCATGGGTGTGAAAGCCTGTTACCACACTGAGTAAATGATCCCTACTCAGAGGCACTCTCCACTGCCCCTAATCATTAAAAGCAAAGAAATTCCCCAAATATACAAAGATGACGCCAAGAAAGCACAGAGTAAAGAACCAGGCAGGCCATTCATTCTCAGGTAAGGCTAAAACTGAACAGGACACAGTACCATACAAATTTTACTGTATTTCAGGTAATTACGCCCCCACAGGAAAACCTAAGACACAGAAGGAACTGTTTTGCCTTATCCATCCTTGGCACACACATAGGATGTGGAAATCTACTCCCTGTCATTGCAGTCTCTCAGGATTAGTGATCTCTGCAGAAAATCTCAATACACAGAGACTCCTGTGCAACACTTATGAACAAGGAAAACAAGGACAGTACTTTTCTTTTTGAAGAACTGGACTGGTGACAGCTTTATTCAGCTAGGACCCTTCATCTGAAGTATTCATTTTTCATTTTGGATGTTTAGAAAAAAAATATAGTAAGATAAATCATTTGCATTCTGACCTGCTCCCAAAACATTGCATGCAGAGGACAAAGCTCTTCTGAAATGCTGATGGCCCAAGCCAGCTTTCCAAGATGATAGTGTATTCCAAAACCTTATATAATTAACAAAAAAAAAGGTCAAAAAGACTGTTAGGCAGCAATGCAACCCCTTCCTCATGATCCGCCTTGTCCCACGTCTCTGGACTGGGATGGCAGGAGGAAACTTTGCTTACAGCTACGACACACACACACCCCCCAACTCACGAGGGAAAACATGTGTGGCTTAAAGCAGCTTTGTACTCCTCTGATCCCACGCCGTCTGTGTAGCAGCTGTCCTCTGGTGTAAACTGGAGCATATTGAATGTTTGCTGTGGGGCTTTTCACACATTTCTCTGCCTTCTCAGCAAACTTGTTTTAACATGAGCGATTTGTCCCTCCCCTTACTCTGTTCCTCTCTCTTTCTTACACATGTATGTACCCACACAAACATCTCACCTAACAGGCAGGAGAGAGCATTACAGGACAATCACAAAAGAGACATCAGAATTATTAACGTGTTGTGTTATGTTGCTACCCATCACCTCTCTAATTATGTCACACTCTGTATCTATGTCTAGGTATCCAGATGACTTTGTGCACTATTCAACACTTCTCCTGTTTCCATTGTCAAAATGCTGTTAATAGTATCCTTGCATGTTATTTTTTGTGTTGGGGTTTTTTTGCTTGCCATATTTGCTTTCCTCTCTTGTTTGAGTGGATTTGGGATAAAAAGGGCTGCCAATGCTGAGAGGTTGAGCGCATCATTCTCACCATGTGGAACATTATGCAGCCACCTCTAGATAACAGTAGGACACTCGATTAATTTATTCTGCTCTCAAATATGTTTTCATAGCTTTTTTTTTTTTTTTCAACAGAGAAAATTTGTTTCAGGTACTTATAAACATTATCCTTATTTCTTGGTCTGGTATGACAGTTAAAAAGTCAAACTGGGAAAGACCCTTTAAAATAACTGAGGTCTGCTGCACTGGTAGCTCCAGAGAGTGAACCAAGACACTAAACAGTCACCAGGAGTCCAGCAATCACTATGGGAACTGGAGTATGTGGTAGCCTGAGCCATATTGTGTACCAGCAGGAAGAGCATTATACAGTAATCCCAATTGGAGCTGACAAATGGCTCGCTGTGACAAATGTGCTCATTCAGTATTTGCTGTGGATAGCTCTTTGCTCGGAAAGAAGGGCCGTTTCTTGAGAAGCTGGAGGTGAGAAAAGGCAATTTTAAATACTGACATTTCCCAGTTACCCCATCTTAGCGAGGAGGCGAGCAAGATGCTGTGCGCTTTGATGAATGGGAGCTTTAGAGGAAGAGAAACAAGGTCCCTGGTAGTTTTCCAGTGCCTTCCCTCTACGTTTTAGTTCAGTTTAGTTGAAGTGGTCACTGCTCAGCCAAAAGATGATTTCTTAGAGCCAAAGTGACTTTTTAGCTGCCTCATTAGTAAATATGCAAATAGCTGAAGGTTAACGGCATTTGTGGATGTTAAGTTCATTGCATTTTATCCAATCTCTGAACAAAACAATGGGACAGCAGATCCCTGCAAGGAATTTTCAAAGGAGGTGTTACCAGCCTGCAGCTTGGAGCACAGCCTCCAACCATCAGCATCCTCCACTCGGAGGAAGCCTATTGAAGGTGCTATATAGCACTGTCACCTCAGCTCACAAAGCAGCAATTTAGCAAAGGCATGAGAGAAGTTCAGCATCATGAACTTAAAGGTTTTGTCTACATCCCAGCCTGTAAGGAGAACATGTTCACTGCACAAGGATTCACAAACACAGACGACATAATTTTGTATTAGGAAGCAAATACTTCCAGAAAAAGTCTCTAGGAAAGGCATACAATGTAGAATATGTCAAGTTGGAAGGGACTCATAAGGATCATCAAATCCAAGTCCCTCCTCCTTGCAGAACTAGCTAAAACTAAACCATGCGGCTAAGAGCATGGTCCAGACGCTCCTTGAACTCCAACAGGCGTGTCTGCAGAAATATATTATCTTACACATCTCTTTCAGGTTATGAATCCTCGAAGGAATGCAGTTTGTCCTTGTCATAAGTTGAACCTAGGGGTTTGCCCCCAAGCCACACACGGCTTCGGCATCCCTGTGATTTCAGGTCATGGAAGTGCCAGGGAAGAACAAAACAGTGCTTTGGTGAGAGTCGATGCAGAGAGGGTTGATGCATGGTGATGCTGTGTCAGCCGCTTCAGTCTGGAGAAGCAGTCATGAAAAGAAGGAGGAGGGACTAGAGACGGAGGCTTTCCCCTTTTATCGAAAAATGCTCTGTCTTAAAAGAAACTTGGTCCAAACAGATTCACAGCAAAGAACTCTGTGAAGCAGAGAAACACTGGACAGGACATAAGAAACATTAGGAGAAAAAATGACCTTAAGTTCCACTGCAAATGAGTTCAGCTCGAGCACCATAAAAGCTTTTCTCTGCCTTTTGATACCTTCCTTTGCTTCAAAGGGAAACGAACGAGAAACAGCCATTCAGAAAGGGCTCTTAGCCATGTACTCGTTAGAGAATAAAATTTAGCAACTTTTCCTTGCCAGCAGTCCAACCCTAACATTACCAAACATCACTCACACAGTTCACAATGGGGTCATTCACAACCATCCTGCCACTACCAGCACCAGCAGCAGACTACTAAGCATGTAGGGCCAGACTCACCGGTGGATACCGGCTGCTTTGTACCACTCCAGTGATGCGAAGCAGCTGTAAACCAGGTTTAACGGGCCAGTTAAACTAGCTTTATTATTGCTTTGTGTTGCTGACACAGTGCAAAGCTGCCAGAGCAGCCCAAGGAATCTGATCCTCTGCCTTCTCTTTGCAACAAAGTGGAAGTGTTAATCCCGACTTCAAATCCCGTCAAAATATTTAATAAAGTCCACTGGGAGGATCTTAGGCATTGACCGCTTTAAACTGAGTTCAGTGACTCTTCCCTACATACACCATTTCTGTCAGTCTCCCTCCAAACACTGGGTGTGTCCTCTGTGTGAGTGGCCATTGCACTTTTTGCAATAACATCCATTCATATATACCAACAACGTAAAAATTAAAATCTGCCCTCATTGACAACAATAAATTTTTAATTTGATGATGACATGGTAAACACAAAACCTTCCAGGCTGCCTACATCATGACACATGGTCTGTTCAAGCAAGACTGCGATACATGAAATTATCAATGTGTACTTTGATAATTTTACGTACACATAACATGCATATACTTACACACTAATCACGGAGCAAGAAGATATTGTGACAACGCATTTTAATTGTTTTTTATTACAGACTAAGAGACAAGAGTTCAGACCTCCTTTCAGGCTCATGATGAAGCAAACTCCTGCTCTATGAAGCTATAAATATTACAAAGTTAATAGACCTGAGGCATCAAAGGCAGCTGGATGTGGTGACAGCCATACTGGTTTCTGTGTGCTGTCAGCCACAGAAAACTGGCCTTTCTGTAGCTTAGTGGGACACCTTGGCTCAATCAGATGTTCAACTTTCTGAACTCTAAACAAAAGTCTGAAAAGAGTCCCCTATGCAAAGAATCCTGTGAAAATGGATGAGCTACAGATTAAATACAGAAGTGTGGAGATCATTATCATTTATCTACACAATCTTCCAAACCTCTGCTACTTAAAACCTTGCCAGAGCACACCAGAGTGCAAAAACTTCTCCTTTCATTGCAAAGTTGTATTTGCATAATTATGATCCTTTACCTCTTTCAAGTTTTACCCATTCATTTTCAGCTTGACGTAAAAACTACTAGATAAACCTATAAGCCATTTTTTGTGGAAAAATTAATAGTGTATAATACACCTGTTAAATATGCTATTATCAAAGGAAAAAGAAGGCTTCGTCCTTCTGAATTCAAAATTATATAATTATGCAATTTCACTCTGGACAATAATGACAAAACTCTTCTATAAACCCCAATCTAGCAAGTCATTAAAAATATATATCTTTATAAATTACCTGTAACATCTACATACAGAACATTAGAACTCCCCATTTCAAGATTAAACCCAGGCACTCATAAATCCCTAGAAACCTGGCATTAACATTTAAATAACGACAGACACAGTTTTTTGTATACTGTCTTTCCCATCTGTTACTGGAATAATACAATTCACACTAGCCACTTAGAATGACATTTTCTGTATGCAAAAACTGAAATGCCTCAAAATAATTTTCAAATCCCGGAAAACAGCTAAGGAAATAAGGTCACGTTACAAAAGAATCCTAAGTTATTTTTATTCTTTCTCTTTTTCCGTTTTCCTCCTCAACTTGGTCTTGCAAGAATAGGAAGTAAGATCCACATTCATAAAGGTACTTGGGAATCTAATTTCTGTCTGGGTGTCCAACTTGCACTGAAACCAATTGGAAATCAATGGGAATTAGACATCTAGTCTCATTTCTGGGTGTGGACTGATGTTTGAGAATGAACAGAATATTCATATCCTGTACAAGTTTCACTGGGGAGACAGAAAACGGGACTTTTTTTCTCTTGCCTGGTGGCAGTAGAGCTATGCTGGCAGCCATGGCATACATATGTATATATATAGTACTTACAAGAACATTAGGGAGAGAATACCCACCTAATCAGTGATTAGCGTGCCCTTGTGTGGTGGAAAGTGCAGCCTGACCTCCAGATGAATGACACTGGGATAGGAGGGTATATAGATAGGAGGGTATATAAGGGAGGAGAATAATTCTGTTCAGCAAGTTGTTCCTTTTTGCCACTGCTGGCAAACCATGGAGCTGGCTATGTGCAGCGCTCCACAAGCAGCTAAAGGTGAACCCAGGCAGGAGAAGCTGGTGAGGAACGTCAAGTGGCACAATTAAGGGTGAACCCAGTTAGTGCTGAGCACACCTAACAGCGGCTGTCCAGCACAGGGAGGGAAAGGGCAAAGACTCTGGTAATCTTACCGGTCATCAGCCATTACAGAATGGTCAGGGTTGGAAGGGACCTCTGGAGATCATGATTCCCATAATTATAGCTGATTTCATTTTCCCCTTCTCTAATAAAATTCTGTCTGTTAGAGACAGTTACTCAGTACTTTGTTGGTTGTGCTTCAAAAGCATTCTGGATAGGGCTTCAGTTAGTAGGTTTTAAAATTTTTATACAATCAAGTTTGGCCTTTGCTGCTGCCAAGAGAAGGGCTGTACTGTGGGATGGGAGGAAGGGGAAATGCTCAGCCAAGATGCTCTGGGTAGCACCCAGAAGCACATGAAGTAAAACAATGATTTAGGGGAAACATTTTGCGCTCAGTCATAGCGTTGGGACACTGGCATAAGAGGATGCATACAATCCCAGGAAGCACTGACTGAGTTTAGGACTGGTAGGGCTTGACTTAGATGCTCAAGCATAGGCATTTAGTGCCATGTGACATGCCCTGGAATATATGAGATACCCTGGCACATATGACACTGCCTGTGGCATACCTGTGTCCTTTCAGTCTGACTGCTGGAGGCATCAGCTTCCTAGAAACTCTTGATGAGACTTATTAAAAATCACTCTTCATATCCTAACAAAGCCATACAAAAGAAGCCACAACTTGCATATTTTTCTCCACTGATTGTAAGGGAACTCCAGGGTGAACAGCTCAGGTGGAGCTGTCCACACTGTAGATGTTTGAAGTCAGCTTATATGAATTTCACCTCTGATATCTAACGAAGTGTGAGCAATAAAGGGTGTATTTTCAAAAAACAGAACAGCCACTACTTTGCTGCATGTGGATTACCTGGTGTCTGAATTCTCTCTGCAATCATTCTCTCAATAAGAATATAGCAGGGTCTGTTTTTTTCAGCCCAGCTGTATATTTTCTTAAACCATATAGGAAATTATGATTCTTCAGAGCACTTCCCCTTTTTGTCACATTGGATTGCGATTAGTCAACAGACTTCCTCCAGAAGAGGATTTGGAAAGCTATGCAAAGACATGCAGTGTGTTACTGAAACCCTTCTTCCCCTAGGAAGCCACACTACAGATATTTTAATTAAAAAGTCCGAAAAAATAAGAAATCCATTAGGAAAACAGTAAAATAGCAGTTATCATTCTATGGCAGCCTCCAAACAACACCTCCTCTTTAATAAGCTGTCTTTTTTTTCATTTATTTTAAGGGAAATCAAGAATTGAGCAGTGAGCCGAAGCAGAGCCCATTCTTCTCTGCACTCCAGCAGAAGAGTCGACAACACCAATAATTCATGTAAAATGTGCCGTACAACACTGACATCTGCAAGGAGCCCATCATTCTTTGATGTTGTTTTCTTTTATAAAGCTTCTCTCTTTTCCTTAGCCTAACCCCCCCCCCCCCCCCGCCCATGTCAAATGAAAGCCTGACAGCACAGAGTACCCTAAAGCACGTTAGCCTGAAACTGAAGACAAGCTGGAAGATTCAAAGACTAGAGAACCCAATTTTTTTCTCCTCAGCTGGCAGCTGCTCTTTGTAACTTTAGGCTCATCTTTATGAAACATTACCAAGACAAAAGCACTAGTGGCAATCTTTCAGTGACCAGTACATGAATATAATTCTCTTCAGTAACTCAGAAGTAATATCTGGTTCCCATACAGCAGGCCCAGAGGAAATCTTTGCCAGGCAGAAGTTTAATTATCAAGCAGGATATTAAAATCCTGATATCAATGTTGTCAACATTTCAATAACAAGTACGGTTCTGAGAATCATTGCTTCTTGGAATATATCTTTAATCACTCCTAATGTAATAATCTCTCTTCAGCAAGGCCTGTTAATATTGGTTAACTCAGCAGCCATATTAATCAGTGGTACAGATGGATAAATTCTGTCTGAAAATGGCAGCTGAACTGATTATAAGTTCTTGCCACCTTTACGCAGAACTACCTTGATTCTGAATTCTATGCTTAAAAAATTCCTCTGGTTCTCCAATGGCCAAAAAAAAGCATCAAAATTTCCTACAGAACAGCTGAATATACTGTACCTGGCGAATCTTATGGCAAGTCTCGTCCTTGCACACCAGCTTGGGCACAGAAGGGATTCTGCAGTTTAATTCAGACATAACGCAAAGTGATGTCCCAAGAAACCAATAACAAAGTGATAGATCAGCTGCCCCAAATTGCTCCAGGCCACTCTGTGCTCAGTCACACTCGACGAGATTCATATGATTAACGACACGTGTCTCCAGTGTAAACACAGCAGAGCCAGGCTTCCCAGCCTGCTGCAGTCCATGGACAACGAGTGAATGCTCAGTAGACTCCAGGGTGCAATTCTTCTCATCCTAAGCAAAACATTTAAAACAGGTCAGGCTAATCTCACCCCACAACTCCACTCCTTGCGCTTACTATAAAGAGAGAATTACAGTGATGAAGTCAGCTGAAGCTGACATCTGCATGGCTGACTCCTATGGCAGAGTTTGTCTATTGAGGGCTACAGAGGACAGAGGATCTGAGAGAGACTGGTGCCCCACTACACTGGCAGCTAGAGGCCAGGTGGGAAATCCCAGGGCATGCAAGATGCGTGTAGGCACCCACATCAAGTCCTAAACTGAAGTTGGACGAACCCCATTCACTTTTCTCCTTCTGTGAAAGGACAGAGACCAGGGCTTCATCTCCAACCTACCTGAGTTAATTTTGCTGCAATTCGTGGAATAGCAACAATACTTCTTGCCTAAATCTCAGCAAATGCCCCATACAAATTTGTAGTTTTTGTAATGCACAGATGCCATGGCATCTGATATGCTCTGTAAGCAGAAGGCCATTTAAAATGACATTTTCAAAGTTATCTGACTTGAGTATTTTCAATGAGGGAAAGTAAGGGTATGTTTTCACTACAGATGTAACAGTGTACAGCAGGAGTGAACAAGCCAAAGGATGAAAACCAGCACAACCAGGAAAGGTGTTTATGCATTAACTTTTATTTCTTGGCTAGCAAAATGCTCTGAATTCATCAGATGCTCGGAGCCACTGCCTGGGACACAGACAAGTTGCTTTTCCACCAGGAGCCCCTTTGAAAAACATTACCTCCCTCTTCCAGCTGGCATATTTAACTTTCAATTTAAGAAAGGAAAACACAATCTGACCCAAAAGGTCAAGATCTCTCCTGTCCAAGGGAGATTCCTGAATTAGCTGTAAGTGAGTTAATCCAGACACTAGAAACGTTTTGGACACAGCACATGAGCACTCTATTGGGCTAATCTGCAAAGATGTATTGATTTTTAAAAATTATTATATTATTTTAACATACCTTATAACAAATAGATACCTTTACTTACATGTCTTTTGTATTTCCCTTCATTTATGGGATGTTCAATTAGTCAGATATGCCTTATTCCACCAAGACAAAAATTTATGCAAATACAGCACCCTACAGGTGCAGATTGGCTGGATTATCAAAAAGTTCTCAGGACATTTAGCAAGTTACTGCCTGTATCACTAATGGTCCATCAAGTACTCTGCTTTCTTATCAGCTCCATCTTCTTTTCACTAAAAGGCAGAGGGTGAAGAAGTCACAATTTCCATTAAAGATTTCAGAAGTATGCTTTGATCTTTTCAATAAATATACATATTCAACACCATCTCAAAGGTACGTCATATAAGGCAGCAGACAAAAAGTCACCATGCAGATTCAGGTATTTTAAAGGTCCTTGTTGAATTTTTTACTAATATGTCTACTTTGGTTCATGATCTAGATGCTATTCCTTCTGTGTCTGTTTTGTTTTACATTAGGCCGGCCAAGTAATGCAGCCTAGAGAGTGTTTTTTTAAACCATTTAAATAAAGCACTTACAGTTCCACTGAAGAGATTCTGCTCTTAAAAAAAATCTACAGTTCATCTATCAACAGGGAACGTTGCATTCCTCTTATTTTATTGGCCATTTATACTGAACAAGTATCACCAATGAAGCAGCATGTTCATAAATTCTGCACAGTTTTAATCCCAATTCTGCAGCTCTCTCACTGCATGACCTTGGGCAGTCATTTGCCTTTTTGACTCATTTTATTTGTTGTACAGGAGTACTACATTCTACTCACCTACCTCATAAGAATTTTGTATCGACTAACTGATAGATACAAAGCACTAAGAATGCATAAAAATGCTAAGTGTTGTGATTATTAAAGCGACCAGTTTTACATAATGGAACCAAAGTTCACTGTATTTGTTTAAAATACTTGTCAGTTGAATGTAATTAATATTATCATTAAAAATTGTTATGTTGATATCAGAATTGAACTTGATTTTCTGCAGCACAGAGTAGTAATTATGGCACCTTCCTCCCACTGTTTCCAATGGTTTTGTCACAACAAAATGTCATCCCACTGTGACCATAGGCTAAACCTAGTTGCAAAAGAACATGAAAGAATTGCAATAGTAGTAATGTTAACACACTTCGTAATGTACACTCAGCTATTTCGACTATATTCTAGTCCTGTGAGAAAAGAAACCTTTGCTTCTCCGCTGCCTGATGGCTCAGAGTGACAGCATAAAACAGACCTTTGCTTATGAGGGCAAACTGATCAAGCAGGCCATCAGAATCAGAGAGTTGCAACACTGAGGTGACATCCTCAGTGTGATTTTACCTTCCAGGAGCTGATACCATAAATGTGTCTGTTTACATTGTAATGCTGTTGGTCCTTTTGTATTTCACAGCACTTTGTGAAACCCGATACCTTCCTGACCATCATACAGTACTGCTTAAATTATCCAATTGCCTGAAAAATAAATTCATTATTATTATTATTTTATCATGTTTAAGCTAGTGTGGCAATTACCACACTTTCAAAAGCCATCTCCATTTACTACCAAAAGAGGATGCAATGAGGCAGAAGCTATGGAAACAGCTGTCCAGAAAAAGGTCTCCTCTTCCGTTTGTGGAATATAAATGTTTTAGCCTTAAGTCGAAATTGCTGGCTAGGAAAATAAAGAAAACAGTAACAGAATTTGGAGTTTATTCTTTTTTAACGCTCTCTACATTAGATTGTGCCTGGTTCCAAAGCCCTTGGAACTTAAGTAAATTCTGTTTCCCTGGAGTGAGCTGCAGCATCAAATCTCAGATTGTTAGGGTATCTCCTATCCTTGTTTAACCTACAGACTCTATTACCTACTGCTATCTCTAAAAGTGCGTTGTTATTATAATAGTTCCAATATCTTACTAAAGCATGCTGCCCTTCAAGAACTATTGAAAATTATTCTGACTTCACAAAATTTAAATTCAGGCCAGTATTTCCCCCCCCCTGCTGCCTAAAGCATCTCTCAAAAGCTGCATTCTGCTGCAAAAGGGTTTAGAGTTTTTTGTGATTCATATACTATGCCTCACATCAGCCTTCCAAACTGCACAGGACTCAAGGCTGCACTTTTAGAGCAGTCTGTAAACTTTACAGTGCCCCTAATAGCTGTTCAAATACCCAGCTGCTGCCTGAGCTCCAAGGCTGGCGAAGAGTTATGTTGCACGCACTTCATCCGATATTGCCCAAAATGCTGCTACTGATAGCGGGACAAGGGATGCTAAGTTTTGCCAGACTCCCCTTCTATATATAAGGCGAATATCAGAGTGATGAATTGGAGGAATTACGACGACATGTTTTGAGTTTGCAAAGGCACAGGCTGTTCATTCTTTTTTCCCCATTTGAAAAAGCCTGGCTGACAGAATTGCGGCTTTGCAGCTATTTCAGTCTCTTTTTTCCTGCCTGCTTCTCACCAAACCTTTAAAAGAAAAGAATGACTCAGTAGTGTGCATCCAATTAAGTCATGTTTACAAATAATTTCTCACTATCTGCCCAGTTTTAATGATGATATATGGTCACTCTGGGTATGTACAGTAAGTCTGTAACTTTACATTTCAGACATAAAATCTATTATGGAGTCCTGGTGCTTTTATTAAACTGCAGTGTCTCTGAGAGAGACAACCTCGCTCAGTCCCTCTCAAAGGGCTTTGTGTATGTTATGCTAATTTTAAAATTCTTTACATATATTTAAATGTATGCATTTCCAAGTTCTTGTGGCCATGGTTTAACGGGAAAAAAAAAAATCATACATAAATAATTCATGAGTACACGACACTTACTTGCTGGGATGGGGAGAGGAAGAAGAATCCAACGCTTTTTAAAAGTTCTTGCCCTCCTGTATCCCAATACACAGGACGTGATAGACAAAGCCTGAATTACACCACTACACTGGGTATGTCACTTTTAAAATTAGGACTGGGAGCCTACATCATCACCAAAGACATTTTAGGTATGTGCCCGTTTGCTGAGCAGAAGGGGGAGGGGAGCACCTAAGAGGTTTGCTGTGATGGGAAAGTTGGGACTTCTCCCGCACCAAGTGCCCAAGTACATACGGTGGGCAAAGGACCAAAGGACAAATCCATACAACTAATTCACCAGCTGAACAACTGCTCAGTGGGTTGCTCTGATATACTAGGACTGTATGAAATTAGGAAATGTTGTTACTTCAGGCAGGCTTGAATAGAAAGAAGCTTCCTGACACAGAAAAGACGTAAGCAAACATTGTAATAGGACTAATAGTGGATTTACAGGAGTGAAAAGACCTATTGAATATACACACACAAAAGCATAATTTAACGTGTAAAGTGTCTGTCTCTTGATGAATAGGTTAGAAATTCAATAGTAAAAAAAATGCAAATGACGATAAGATTTTTAAAGGGATAAAGACTGAAAATAGTCTGTCTTTTTTCATTCTAATAGAGTTACCATCATAGTTTTCCCATAAAGTCAAAGCTCCTTTATTGCTAATTGGGCTTGCCTGCAGAAAGCTTAGGCATTCAAACACGGTTTCCTTTCCTTTTATAGTGTCTTGTTTTATAAAGTAGTCACGCTCATTGATGATCTTTTCTTTGATGAAGAAAATATATTTAGATTCCTGTGGAGGAAAATAAAATACCGAAGGTAACGAGTCTATTATTGCTAATGAGTTTATGCCCACAGGTTAGGAACAAGGAAGTGAAAGAATTGTCACCAGAAGAAGGAAACTCCTACCTGTTTGTAAACACCTATAACCAGAGCTCGCTCTATAATTTTCATTATTTCGTGTCTGCGCGGGAAATCAGGACATATGCAACCCAACATTTATAATTTTTTTATGTTCTCATCTCTGCTGGCCCAAGCAGAAAAGGTTTACACGCTCATTTCTAAATATAGACCTTGAAAGCTAGCATGAAACGTTACATTACTTATTTTTAAAACTATCTCTAATGTTACCCTATTAATATTATAGGGATTATATAAAACAAGATGCAGATATTTTTGGTACAGAACATTTTTCTGCTGCAAGGCCACACATACAGAATAGATAAATATGTAATGACAGATCTTAAAACATACATCTGTTTCCTGTAACAGCCTGAAAAGTTTGCTCAAGATATAGCTGAAGACTGTCAAGTGAAAGTGCACAGGGTTTCTGGGTAGCCCAGAAAGTTTCCCCCTTTTAAAAAAGCAAAGAAAATTGAACTTTTTTTTTTTTCTTCACAAAAACTTCAGTCTTCCTCTTCCTAAGCATACAGGACAACATCTTTGCCCAGCAAATCAAGGGCAGAAATTAATGTTCCTCGGTGAGCTCTACGGTGTCTGAATTTCACTCTCAAGTGTTTGGCATTGGTACAGCGTAAGTAAAATCAAGCCACAGCCTACCTTGCTTTTTGGGTTTACTAGATCTTTGTTTCCATTTTTCCCCTTGGACGTAATCAAGGGAAAGAGCCAAGCACAACTTCCCGCCCACAGTGTCTACTTTGGCTAGCACACTGTCATCTCAAATTGTAATGCTTTCCCTAACCCCCATGAATCCCATTAAGTTTTGCTGATGCCAGAAACTGAATTGTTGTTTATCTTATAAGGAGCACTTTGCATTATTGTTTCTCTCATATTTGCTGGAAGTACACAATGGGCATGTCTGCTGGAGTCCCTGCAGTTCATGTAAACATGTCCAAGTTAGCCTTGACGTAGCTAATTCAGTATTGACAGCTACAGTAGTGTAGAGTTCAGCACAGCAAACCACTGAAGCTCTCACCTAGCTCCTTGCTCAGGTTTTACTTCGCACACCACGGCTTCCCAGCAGGCAGGATGCAGGCTAGCTATCTTAACATACCTCAAATACATTTATCCAAGCTGCATGGCAAAACATCCCATATTTAGCTTAAGAATCTTAGCAAACCTCCTTCAAACAGCAGGCTGCTTGGTTTATAGAGTAGAATAAGCTCAGACCATTGTCAGAGGAACTTAAACTCTAATGGTTTTGTTTCTACTTTCACACAAAATCTGACTTCAAAATTCTTACTGATACTGGACTATGTGAATCAGCAGCTATGCTTTGTCTACAAACCTCGTCTACATTGGACAAATGTACCATGACAGCAACATGACAATCTCCAGTGAAACACCACACCACGCCAGAGCTTCCTGTATGTCTACATCTGATGAAATCAAACTGGCATTAGCAAGGTAGGACATCTAGCTTTTACTGGTCCTGTTTCTATTACAGTTCTTTACCAAGACTGAAACTTCATTGCTCTTTGTTGTAAATACCCTAAGAGATAAGAAAAAAACCTTTTACAAAAAAAAAAAAAAATCTACACAACACTAACTAGATTCTTTATTTTTTTAAAAAAGAAAGGTGTCCTACACTCTGGGAGACAGCAGTGAAAACAATGCTACAATGTCACTGAAGAAAGATTCTCTACTCAGAAATTTATCTTCTACTAATAAGCTCTGACAGGTTTTTTGCTCTTTCCTGGCTGACCTCTACTACTGAGTAGCTGCTTGCATTCATCAGCCATGCCAGGACCTGGGATGGGGAATTGATCAAGGGTAAAACTAACTTCTTTTTTTTGTGGGTTTTTAGTCACGCTCAGTTGCTGGATTTGTTCACTGTATGGCTGTACGGACACTGCTGCTGGTGGGATCGTGAGGAGGATACAGGGCGCAACAAACAGCTGGTTGGGCAGGGCTGGTTCCTTTTCTCAGTGACATAGATCACATCAGGTAAAACAACCCACAGAACTGCAGTTATCTCTGCTTTCCACTAAGTCTTACACAACCAAAATTAAATTCTAAACAGCAAAGTCCCAGTAAGCTCTTCATTTATCTGTTATAATGGCGAGAGGCAGGTATATACACACACATATATATCGCAAAAACAGCTGAAGTGAGAGCTTCTAAATAGCAACTAAAGCAGCATTTTTACTACAAGACTTGTTTAAAAGCAAAAATATCGCGAGCCATCCTCCACTGGTTTATACAGAAGTAAGCAACTTGCCCAACTTGTATGCAAACTCTTGGTAGGACCAAGAACCTAAGGAAAGTAAAAGGGTCAATAATGTTCTTCCAACAGACAATCATGTAATAACCACTTGATAATTTTAAATGAGAGCTAAAAGACATTAGTCACTCAGGAATTTGTTTTGCATCCATGATGTATTGCCAAGAAAAGCTACTCAGTCACCAATAAGCTATTAATAAATTGTAATTCTTCTCCCAATTGTCAGTATTTCTGCCAAGGGACACTTGACATAAGACACCTCTAAGACATAATAAGACACTCCTGATCTTAAGTATCCAAACGTATTTTGGCATTGCCTTTTACTTTTTGACATTACTTTACTTTAGGTTTCATTTTGGACGGCACAGATCACCTTCTTTGTTATATGTAGGACAGAAATTAGGATTAATGAACCTCAATATATACAATGGATTCTCTTTTTATGCCATTGTAGATACTGTATTAAACATCTGATGCATAGTGCTACGAGTAAGATCTCAGTCAGAATGTAGAGATGTAAATGTATGATTCATTTCACAACAAATTCACTCCATGAGCAAAATGAAGCACTGAGTATTTGGAACCAAGAACTGGAAAAGATACCTACAGGCCATAATGTTCTTTTCAGTTCTGGTCCTGAAAATTAGTTACCAGCTCGGATAGCTGTTTGGCAGTGACAATGTTTTCAGCCAGGGAAGCAAGAGCTGAACCGTGAGCTTTGTGGTGCGACTGCAAAACACCTGTCACACCCTCATTGAATTCTGCCGCATGGAGTCAACAAGGCTTACAGAATGAATTCCTCTAAATTATTTGACAGGTGATGTTTGAAGATGTGGCAAAAAAGGAAAAAAACATCACAAGCACTTCTCAACTGTGTAAGACATGTTCTATTGTCCTGTTTTCTTTCCTTTCTTCCACCTGTCACTTCTCTGAGAGTTTAAAGCTGAGGCTGACTGAGCAGATCACCTGTCCGCTTGCTCAGGAATGGCTTTTCAAAGCATAGATGTAAAAACAGGAGAAATAGTCACTAAAATCTTCATGAAACAAATGTACAAGTTTTCACTGGAAAATCCAGTATTGTTTCATTCAGATTTATTTTCTAGTTATTGCATATATAAGCTTCTCATAGCATGACTTCTAAGGCATAGCACCATCAGAGATAACTATTTAAGCAAAAGTCATAAAAAATTCTCTATGAATTACTTGTTGCTTACAAAATCTACCAACAAGCAATTTTGGGAAGCAGCCGTAATTCTAGTGTAATAAGGAACTCAACAGCCCAACTCTGTACCAGTGCAGCAGCCGGGACCCTACCTAGTACACCAAAATTGTATACCAACAAAATCAGTGTCCTCTCCACTGAAACCAATAAATTATTATGAAAACAGAAAATAATTAGAATTATGAAAATAGAAAATAATGATGCAAACACAAATTGGGTAAGGACACAGGGAATAGTACTCCTCCTGTTCTAAAATGTACTTTAAGAGCATGTGCACAATTTTAATGACTTGATTTTATGCATGGCAGAATATTGCTCTACAGCACAGTGTGTCAGGACCTTTGAACAAACCAGCTACAGAACGTGGTCCTTTACTGAGTCACCATTCATAGCTCCTAGAGCATGGACAGGCGGTGCAGAAATATTCTTAATTTGAGGAATGACAACATGTCTGTAAAACTGTCTGGTTTAAAAGCTTCACCCAAGCTTTCTGGGATAAAAGTTGTTGTGTTTTTTTTTCTTGAGACGATAAACAGCTATTACGTTTAGACCAGCTTGTGTTCATTAGCTAATGTCCAGCTGTGAGATGTGCTGAACTTCAGCACTAAACAGTCATTAGCTGAACATAATTTGGTGCTTTACAAACACTCTGTAAATACAGTAATGTTTATCACAAATCTTCCACTAAAACTTAGGAAATACTGTTTTCCATGTTTTCAGAGGACTGAGGTCAGAAACAACTTGTAGAATACGCCAGGACAAAGATGATCAACCTACAAGCATGGATTGGCTAAAACTAGCTGCTTTGCCAAATGCAGGTTAATAAACACCAACAACTAAAACTTGAGAAAGAAAACAAACCAGGGTTGAAAGATGAAGCAGGGGAATTGTTTCAATGACAGACATTTCCTCTTCACAGACCATAAATTAAGTCTTCATGAAAGTAGTTGGAAATGGTCTTGATCATATTGTGTAAATAATATACAAAGTTTAAGATTACTTTTACAATGTCAGCATGTTTCCTGTGGGACTGGATCACATTGCAAAGAAACCAATTTTAGCCCAGGTTTAAACAGCAGGTAACTGAAGTTTAAAAGATTATGACATGCTAAATAGCTTTATTTTAGTACTCAGCCTTCCTGCTTTCAGTAATGTATTTTTTTATGTTAATCCAAGTGTCTCTATAACATCTTGTCAATGACGTAGCTATAAACAAAATAAAAAATCTGGAACGAAATGTAAGTTCTCTTATCTTCTGCTCTGTTCTTTATTACATTCACAAAACACAGTGGAGGAATCCAGCAATTCTATAGTCAGAATTAATTAGGTAAATTGTTGTCTGTAGAGAAAAAAAAAAAACAACAAAAATACAAACTGAAAGCACCTTTGGAACTCTTACTTGTAAAATTGTGTAGAAATAGACAGTTATTATGACTGGAAAAGAGAATGCATGGAAAAATGTTAAAAAATGCATCCTGGTGATACTCAGGCTAAGGAGCTAGGGACATAACTAAGGAATTTAATGAACCAAGCAATTACTTTTGAAAATTCAAGGCTGTGGAGATTCCTTAAAAATAACCATAGTGTCTACACTCAAAGCTTGGAAAAGGGCTATCATGACAACTAACCACTTAGCAGCCACTTTATTACACTCTCAAATAAAGGAGAGGAGCCTGCATGGTGCCAGACAGAAAACTAGAAGAAGGCGGCCTTCAATGCACAGCTTCCCACAGGCCCATTCCCAGGGACTGGAGCCAGTCTTTGGTTCTGCTCAGAGAGGTGGAGCCACACAGCCACATCTAGATCTCCACATTGGCCTGAGTTTGAATTCAATTTCATCCCAAATGCTCTGATCATCAATGTTATTTTTACATTGCCATGTTACCCAGTTCTAGTTCGGAGCACATCAACTGAATCTCCAAGTCCAGGATACCCAAGTGTAGGGAAGAGCTACAGAGGACCCAGGCACATGCACCCAAGGTGGAAGAAAGCGGTAAAGGAGGTGCAATTTTGTAGAGCTAATAAATATGAGGAAACAAGTGGAGCTATAAGGGCAGCAGGTTTCGTACAGAGGCCCAAGGGGAGCAGAAGCCAAGTCTTAGCAGTGTCTGATGGAGGAGATGCTGTCCAGGCTATTCCTTCCATCACAATCATGGACCTCAGCTAAGCCCTACATAAATGGCTTCACTTCTTAGAGCAAGGTAGAAGTTGTCCTTCCTTCTGTGCTTCTGCTGAAGCTTTCTTAATCCTTGCACTCATTCTACACAATGAGAGAAACAAAGAGAAAATGGAGGAAATTCAGAGAAGAACTGAAATGATTTGCAACTGGCGTATGAAATTTTTTTTAAGAACATAACACATTTGCCGACTGTGGAAGAGAAATTAAAGCTACGCTCATGTAGAAAGAATCTATATAAAGAAAAGGCAAAGGATCTGCTTATCATGTCAGTAATACAGGTCAGTAGGTAAAATGAAGAAATCAAATATTTAGAGAACGTCAGTAAGGGATTACTCAGACAGTCAGATATCAACAGTTTGGAAAGGAACATCCTCATTTTTGACCTGGAACAACCCAAGTGAGGCTGAGAAATGAGCTTGGAAACATGAAAGGCGGCAGGGAAGCATCATCTACTCACCTCTCCATTGTCTCCAGCTGAACAGAGCCCCCACTGCTTCAAGGCAAGTTTTAATCATCTGCTGGCACAATGGTGTTATAACAATAAAACAGTGAGATTTTAAACAGTCTTGAGTGCCATTTCCTTCCACAGAAAAACAAAGTCTCCCAAATGAACAGTGAATTGCAGACTCACCCTGTACACATCTGTGTAAACAGCTTATTCTCTTGTATTAATTCCATTAATTTCAACTCATCCACAGTGAAGTTCTCATGAAATAGCCCTGTTCTTGCAAAGCTTCATCTCCATGTCTTGCATATTGAAAAATTTCAGATTAATCTAAATAGGGGACGATTTTGAATTTGCTGTTGCTTGAGCAACAAAGTACTATGTTAAGTCCAAGTCCAGCCAGCAATAAAAGCTCACTTTTAATGGAATCACATGAAATAAAATGACTGCTTTTATCTCTAGCACTTCAGTTTTTTCTTTTAATTTAAAAAAAAAAGTATCAAAAATATTAATTTGCTTTGGATGAACTGTGGAACAGATCAAGCAACGTACATCACTGCAAGGAGAGGTTTGGGGGGGAAATCCTGTCACTGCATGAGTAGTTCTCGCTACAGCAAATTAGTTTGTCTTAATAGCATAATGAAACCTCTGCTGCTGTAGCATCTCTTACTGCAGCTTTTCTCTGACCATGCCTTCTGCATCGGCTTTCTTCTTGCAGTCACATACAGCACTTTGTTCACACATTTAACTCTACAAAATCCTAAGACACCACTATGGGCATCACCATTTCTAAGTAATGTGCTCAGGGAGCACATATGCATTTTTAAGTATGAGAACACCTTTAAGCACCACAACACTATGGTGCTGATAGTTTATATTTTAAGCATTGAATTATGATAGTGGAATGACTCATCTCATCTGATCTAGTAAAAAATAGTAATGAAACATATTTTTATTCCCTAGTTATCTCTGCTATTGATCTGCACTGGAAATCAAATTTTGTAATCAATTTGTATTGCTAAACCCTTTTGATTTTATGTAGAAATGTGTTTTCATTCTAATTAAACACACAGTACAATTTTACTTAAACCACAATTAACATAGCTATTTATGCACATAACAAGACAATTACCAGACTGTGTTCTGCAGCTAATTCTGGTCATTCATAAACACAATTTCAATCTTAAACTATGAAGACTTTTTAATGGTGCACATCTGCCCCCTTGTGCCAGTTTTCCATGGCTGTCTTTTTCATTGCTAAGGGGACCAGTGAACTATGGCTCACCCAGTCCTGTAAGGCCATTTTAAAAGCTCACATGCAGGTATTTTGCTCCTTAGCATCCCTTTGATTCTACAATACAAAAGAGGAAAAGACATATTGTTGTACATCTCCATCTCAGCTCCTGGACATTTTTTCTCAAAATGCAGAGAGATTTAGAAAAATGTGCAGTGGTATCTGTATCAGCAGGATTACAGAATAACTGTGGTCAGTGGCAGTTTCTGAATGACTTCAACGCACCAGGTGAAGAGACCTTTTCTCCCATCACAGCAGGAAACTGCCCAAATAAAAGAAGAAACAAGAGGAAGCTTGCTCTCCGCTTCAACAAGAAAGAAAATAAGAAACTATGAAGGCTAGTTTTCATGGTAAAACCTACCATTCTCGGAAAACAGTAGGCCAAGCGAGGCATCACATGCTTTCAAGGATAATTTGATTTGAAACAAACAAAAAAAAATTTTACTCCAGGAATACTCCTTCTGTTCCTCTAGGTTTTGTAGTTGGCCCGGAGACTGTAAAAAATATTTGTCACAAGTGCTCATGTATCATAGAATCATACAATAGTTTGGGTTGGAAGGGACCTTTAAAGGTCATCTAGTCCAACCTACCTTGCAATAAGCAGGGACATCTTCAACTAGATCAGATTTCTTAGAGCTCCATCCTATCTGACCTTGAATGTTTCCAGGGATGTAAAAAATTTCTTCCTTATATCTAGTCTAGATCTTCCCTCTTTTAGTTTAAAGACATTACCCCTTGTCCTATCGCAACAGACCCTGCTAAAAATTTTGCCCCCAGCTCTCTTGTAGGCCCCCTTTAGGTACTGGAAAGCTGCAATAAGGTCGCCCCAGAGCCTTCTCTTCTCCAGGCTGAACAACCCCAACTCTCTCAGCCTGTCCTCATAGCAGAGGTGCTCCGGCCCTCTGATCATTTTGCATGGCCCTCCTCCGGACCCACTCCAACAGGTCCATGGCTTTCCCAAGGGCTTTAAAGTTGAATGTAGTACTCCAGGTGGGTTCTCACCAGAATGGAGTAGAGGGGCAGAATCACCTCCCTCGACCTGTTGGCCATGCTTCTTTTGATGCAGCCCAGGATACGGTTGTCTTTCTGGGCTGCAAGCACGTATTGTTGTCTCATGTCCAACTTTTCATCCACATGTATCCCCAAGTCCTTCTCCTCAGGGCTGCTCTCAATGCCTTCATCCCCCAGCCTGTATTCATACTGAGGGTTGCCCCGACCCAGGTGCAGGACCTTGCACTTGGCTTTGTTGAACCTCATGAAGTTCACACAGGCCCACTTCCCAAACTTATCCAGGTCCTTCTGGATGGAATTGCATCCCTCAGGTGTGTTAACCACATCACTCACCTTGTTGTTGTCTGCAAACTTGCTGAGGGTGCACTCAATCCCACTATGTCATTGATGAATATATTGAACAGTACTGGTCCCAATACAGACCCCTGAAGGACACCACTTGTCACCAATCTCCATCTGGACATTGAGCCCTTGACCACTACCCTCTGGATGCAACCATCCAACCAATTCCTCATCCACTGAACAGTCCACCCAGCAAATCCATGTCTCTCCAATTTAAAGAGAAGGATGTTGTAGGGGACCATGTCAAAGGCCTTCTAGAAATCCAGACAGATGATGTGTAGCCCTTCCCTTGTCCATTGATGTCACACGTCCACCGAGGAGTGGACCGTGACAGTACCTCAACTTCCTCCTCATCCATTGTTACCAGTTTGCCAGTCTTGCTCATCGCAGGGGGTAGGCTTTCTCTGACCTTCCTTTTCTGACTGACATACCTGTAGAAGACCTGCTTATTATTCTTTGCATCCCTTGCCACATTCAGCTCCAGCTGTGCCTTGGCCTTCCTGATCCCCATTGCTACACAACCGGGCAGCATCCCTATATTCTTCCTGGGATACCTGTCCCTGCTTCCACTGCCTGTACATCTCTTTCTTGCCCTTTAGTTTGACCAGCAGGTCTTGACTCAGCCACTCAGACACTTTTGCTCTCTTTTCCTGTTTTCTTACAGCTGGGGATTGAGAGCTTNTTCCTTTTCTGACTGACATACCTGTAGAAGACCTGCTTATTATTCTTTGCATCCCTTGCCACATTCAGCTCCAGCTGTGCCTTGGCCTTCCTGATCCCCATTGCTACACAACCGGGCAGCATCCCTATATTCTTCCTGGGATACCTGTCCCTGCTTCCACTGCCTGTACATCTCTTTCTTGCCCTTTAGTTTGACCAGCAGGTCTTGACTCAGCCACTCAGACACTTTTGCTCTCTTTTCCTGTTTTCTTACAGCTGGGGATTGAGAGCTTTTGCACTCTATGGAAAGTGTCCTTAAAGATCTGCCAGCTCTCTTCTGCTCCCTTGTCCCTGAGTCCAGTTTCCCAGGGGGTCCTATTGACTAACTCCTTGAAGAGCTGGAATTTTGCTTTCCTAAAATTCAGAGTCCTGACTTTACTGTTCCCCTGACTCCTATCCCCCAGGACCATGAACTCCGCCAGTGCATGATCACTGCAGCCCAAGCTGCCTCCAATCTTGACATCACCAATCAGCTCACCTGTGTTGGTGACCATCAGGTGAGTATCACATCTCCTCTGGTGGGGTTGTCTCTTACCTGGCTTAAGAAGTTATTTTACTTATTGAGAAGTTATATCCACTTAGCAGAAATGGTGCTTGAACATCCACCACCTCTTCCTGCCCTTCATGAGCATGAGCGAGTGGTGGAGCTCAGTTCCCGGGCAACTCGGTCTATCGCAGCCCACTGGAGTACATCCAGCTCTGCAGCTCCTCCTCCCTCCCCTGGGTCTGTATCCCCTCCCAGCACACTGGCTCCACTGCCTCCATAGCTGCACTCCCACCTCCAGATAACACAACCCCGTGTCCCTCCTGCCACAGCTACTGCTCTGCTGCCTGAGATAAAAATATGCCACAAAGTAGAAAAAGCAACTTACAGAAAAAAAATATTTTAAAAGGAGGGCTCAGAAATCTGCTGGTACTGAGCCAATGCTGAATGGTGGGGCTGAGCTGCAGGTTTTGAGGAAAGTACCCACAAGGCCATCCACTTGAAGTGACTTGCCCCAAGGACGTTTGCATTCAGGACCTGCTGGTACCAGCAGAGGTGAGGCACCGCCAGCTCATTGGGGGCAAAATCTCTCACTTCCTTGGAGCTTTGTGATGAGCACCCACATCCTTAACAGAGCTGGGACATAAAATTAGGATTTGGCCCTCACTTTTTCCAGGTGGTCCATTTCTGCTTGAGAATTTCCTATCTGTTGAAGACCAACGTGAGCATTCTCCCACCCATTCCACACAACAAGATTTAAAAATGACCCATAGCATATGTCCAGACATACTGAGTCAGAGCTATATTTTGCCCCTTCACAGTTTCTTGATGGCAGGTAGGAAATGCTGAGGCCAAAACCAGGTCTCAAATGTCTCCAAGCTGAAGCACCTCCCCTGGGATGGCAAAGACACTCATCCATCTGTATTCACATTTCACAGCCCTGAATGCTTTGCTGAGGGTACATCTCAGCCTTATTACAAAAAATCAAGAAAAGATGGTCTTTCAGAGCATGACTAGGGGGTGTATTTAGCTCTCTTTTAATCCAATAACTCAAATCCTCATCCAGGATTTGTTTGTTCTTCTCACCGTTGAATGGGTTTTAAATAAGTATCTTGTCCAAGAATAACTAACTGCCAAACCATGGAGAATTCAGAACTGACATCCATTTCACTGATGATGTCCCATTTCATATAGCCTAATTAAACATTCCTTACACTAAAGAGATGGAAAAAGAATCAACATAGCTCTAGCCTAGCTGTTAGATACTTCGTTTAAGGGTAAACAAAATTTTTATGATTCTTAATTCAGTGAACATTTCACTTTATAGTTAAGTCATTAAAGGATGATGACTGATTTCTTAAAAGTACATTGGAGTAGAAAAATGTTGAGCGAAATTTCCAACATCACTCTGTAACCAATGCTGAAGATTTCAGATGTGATTTGAAAATCCCACTTGTCTCACCTTCTTGGTTCTGAACCTAAATATATTGTAAAATCTGCCTCTTCAACCTTGTTTTTGCCTCGGCTGCACACACTATATAACACAGACAAGCAATACAGCAGACTAAGAAACATTAGCCTGGCCTAAGAAACAAGGTCCAGTTTCTCTGATATAATCCATGGTTTCCCAATGTTGCTTTCCAAAACCAGGTAAAACTGTTCAGTCCTGTACAGAACCCTTCACTGCATATTTGTACAGTCAAATGAGAAAAAGCTTTTTAAAATAAACTAATGCACAGACTAGGTAAGCTTGTTCCACTTACCTTATTAAGCTGTGAAGATCTGGTCCAGTTGTAGGTTCCTTATGGTCATCAGGGTTAAAGAATATGGCAATAAACCATGAAAACCTCTTGTTATTTTGCCCAAAAAAAGTGTGTTTCTCAGACAGTATTCATGTAACCCTAGACCAGCACTAGACCCGCAGTATTTAGAGAAGGAAAATTTTTTAGGGGCACAGGACTGTGTGTGCTTCATGGATCATGTGTTCAGCTTACGGGACAAGTTGGTTTGATTGTGACCAGTGAACATGCCCTTGTTTTGAGTCATTTTGTACCAGCTCAGATCAAAGTTCTGGCCTTCTTGTAGGAGGGCAAGTACATTCCTGCACATATCCTTGATCTTTGAGAACCAGTTTGGCAGTGCGGGGGAAAAGAAGAAAGGCTCAAAATAGGAAAACATACATCTCTAGACTGGCAGAAGGCCCTCAAATGAGCAGATCTGATATATTCTTCTGGCTTGGCCATCATATCACGAGAAGTAGGAAAAAAAAAAAAAGCAGTAGATCACCAACAAAAACATAAGCAGCAACTAGTCAAAACAACATCTAAGATCAATCTGTCCAAAAGCAGCTGCAGCTGTTTACTTGATAGCATCCAGAAAATAAACCAAGTTACTGATGTCACAGAGCACTGGTACCGTAGTCATGGCTACTAATTTCAAAGGAGTGATGAGCTGAGAAAGCTGTCACAGGAGTCTTTGCTAGGTGCTTGCTCTAACATCGAGACTGTAGCTGTTGTCATTGGAGCGTGTGTCTTCCCTTTCATAATAATCACAGCTGCGCAACAGAGCATCATGGCCAGTGGCATTTGGACAGGGAATATGTTACTTATTTTGATATGTTGCTTGAGGGTGGAATACACGGCCTTTGGAATGGAGGATATTTCACAGATGTCATTTAGCATAGCAATGAAAACTTGTATGAAGATAGTTATTTGAAGTACTCCAAAATTTCTGTTCTTTTTCCCTTCTCACAAAATTAACTGTCACAAGGAATGCAACATTGAAAGTACATCAGGGTAAAATAATTTTAGTGCGTTTTGAGGGCCAACAGAAAATGCAGAGGACCAAAGTAAAAGTTCATTTAAGTAACAGGATCTTGGTAACTTCAAGATTTGAAAACATAACCATAAGTTTTGTCTTCCGGGATCTCACCCCTGCCCTTGAATCTATTCTTCCATTAAAGATTAATTTGTCTAACAGCACACTTAGTCATGCTGTGAGGAGCAGAGCTTTCCCATTACTGTTTTGAAAAAGTTAGAAGACGGAAAGATGAAGGTTGAAAGTGCAAGCATGCTGAATGTCAATCCAAATGCCGAGCCTGACATTCAGCCTGCTTGTTTGCTCCACCACGCACGTGGTTTGCCAAAACTGTCCAATTCACTTTCTCCACGTCTGTGTTGATTGAGGAATTGTTTAAGCTGCACAGCTAATTAGCTGATTATAAATATTTGTCATCTAATTCTTGTATTTTTTTTCAACTGCTGGAGTAGAAATGAAAATGACTGTCTTTTGAATAGCTGGGTCACTCAAATAAACACATGAATTCCGTTCTCAGTTGAACCACTAGCCAGCAAGACCTGATATGCCATTTATCCCATCTAACTTGAGATATCCATACCGTATCATAGCTGCAGTCAAGGTCTGCCTGAACAGTCCCTTAGAGCCTAATTCATCTAACTCATTTTAGATGTATGCTTCCTAAGGTCAGTACAAGCTATGAAATTGGAAGACGTCAATGTCATCTTGAGTCAGAGGAAACATAAGTCAGGAAAAAGTGTTTATTTTATAATGACATATTTATTTATAGAAAGGCTGGATTTTGGTACAGCTAATTGTGTCTCACAGATATCCTATCTGATGAATTCAGAACAAGCAGTGCTAGGAATGGGAAGGTTCCAATAAGCAAGATAGTGCCTATCAACACAGCTTCCACAGTGAGCAACACGCTACAGCTATATGGCATGGGACCTTTGCTCTAACACTGATGGACAGAAAAAGACTCCTGAATCAAGAGTTCAGCGCAGAATCAGGGATAACATAATGTAAATGCTAATCCTCTGAAGAAGAGAATGACAAGAACTGATTTGGGTATTGGTGAGACAACGAAAAACATGATCTCCCTCTTTTCTGAAATCAGCAGCTGAGCTCAGAAGAAGCCAGAAGTATCCAGAGGCAAGGAGGGACAATGAAAGCATGGTCAAGAGGACTCTTCACAGTGAATTGTTCACAACTGAGCCAACAGAAATGTAACACCCCTTGGGGTAAATGGGCATGTGTCAATATTCTGAGTTCTGCTCAAAGGTCTCGACAGAACAGGTACAGTTCCAATCCTGAATGCAGGAACTTAGAGAAGCTGAGAGTGGTCTGAAGGCCTGACTGGAGAGGCCCCAAGCCCATTGGGTTTGGTGACAGAGATGGCAGCCTGGCTGAAAGAGGAGGAGGCAAAAGGGCAAGAAGTACATTGAAGCCAGTGTACAACTGCTGCGGGATGGACAGTTTAATGGGGAGACAACACCAGCAATTTTAAAACAATTTAAATTCTTCTCAATGCCTTGAGAAGCCTATTAAAAATATCTCTTTTGTGCCCTGGAAAAGCTGCTGTCCAAAGCAACACAGTCCCTGAAACTGTAGGCATGTCAAGAGAGGAAAGACAGAGGAGGAGGAAAAACACAGAAAAATTATGGCTTGAATCAAACAATAACAAAAGCTGCCAGCTGATTGTGAAATCACTGAAAATGGATATTTGTATGCCAAGCAATATTTTAAGAGCTGGATGGTAACACCTGGAGATCACTCTTTGTAGACACAAGTGGTCAAAGCCACAAGCCAGGCCTCTCCATATGTAGATTTTATCAACATCAGACAGGTGGGAAAGAAACCAAAGTTAAAATATATAAAATCAAGGACTGCTTAGACTCTGTTTAGGACATAGTGCATAAATATGAATTTCTAGTATCTGCTGTCATTGTTAAACACATGTCCAGCACATGAGATCCAATTTGTGGAGCAGGTGAGCTCTGTGCACATCGTCTCATCCTGCTACTTACACAGTTCAGAGGTAGGAACTTGCTGCAGTGCCATGGGGCTCAATCTTCTGACTGTTAATGAGGGATTTCCTTCCCGCAGGGCACAAGAACATGCAGTTTAAACTGACTGACAATTTGTTCCCTCTATACTATCTGAAGTCTCATTTTCTGGAAGGATAAATTTGCCCTTACGAATGTCATATGCAAGTGGATGGTCTGCCGTTGGGATTCAGACTAATTGCTCAAAAGCTGGACTAGGTGTCTGCCCACAACCCCATAGTCACTTCTGACACTACAGCACAGACATAAGCACAGAGAAAGGCCAAGCACATCCACACAGATTTGCTCAGGTTACGAGCTACCTGTTCAACCAGCACTCTCAGACATATGGTTGACTTGTACTAACCTCTGCAGCAAAACTTGAGTAAAAAATCTTTGGCTTTTCACTTTGGCCATGCCTTCCCATCCATATCACTCTACCTCTCTCCTTATGCTGCCATTACTGGTTTTGAGGTTGTGCAATAAACTGGACCACTGAAAGAACGAAGATAAAAAGAATCATTTGGAATAAAAAAAAATAAATCTGGATCATTTGGTGATACCATTTCAGTGGTATCATGGAAAGAAGAGAGGGGTACACTGCAGGACAGGATTGGAAACATGGCTGGGCTTTGAGTAGGAGGAGGAAAGGCAGGCAGTACTTGTTACAGCCTTGGGCAACTATTCCCTCAGCACAGAGAACTCTACGTAAAATTAGCTTACTCTTGCTGAATAACACAAGAGAGAAAATCAAAAGCTCAGTTCTGTGACAGAGCAGAAATGAGAGCATCCTAAAAGCAGCGATAGCTAAAAGCTCTCAACCTATCCAATATACAGTGTGGAGGGTCTCCACAGGACTTTCAAGTCCCAGTACGTAGATCCTTTTGATAACGATACTCTATGGGGTCAGTAAAGACAGGAAAGCCTTCTCCATGTCAGACATTTGTTAGATTTGACACTGCTATTGAGTAAGGACATAATCCTTCACGTCAACCACACGTCTCCTACCGACTTCACATCAGTGGCTCTCAGGAGAAGAACCTTCACCTGAAATACATATTTAGCATAGAAATAGAAAATCAAGTACTCGAGTTGCTCTAGCAGATTATGGAGAGATTTACAAATAAAACACATTCCGAGTGCTTGAGGTCCATTTTGGCAGCTCTTAAATCTTTTTTCTTATTGAAAACTGCTGTTTGCTCCAGTATATATAAAGATTGGATTTTGCCATACTGGCAGCATTTCAATATATAAAAGCACCACAAAACATGGAATCAAAGCTCTGTAACTAATTAAACTTCACAGGAAATGTTAACATAAATTTCTTAAAGAGAAGGTTAGTGTGGTAGCAACTGCACGTCACTTACCTAGAATGAACTAAACAGCTCCATTTGTAGCTGCCATTTGTCCTTTCATTGTTAACAGCCTTCTTCAAACTAATACTTGATAAAAATTAAAAGAACCTAATGCAGTACATTGGGCCGTATGCTTAACACTCAAATGAATAAAACATGTCCCTAAGTATAATAATCTTCTTCAACTACAGGCAGAGGAGTTCCAAAATAGTTCTGGAATTTATTTTAACTTAAACTTTCTTACAATGCTGTAAAAATAAACTCATGTAAGTGAATAAGGATAACAAAAGAACCATATTTGTATATAAAATTGTCTTAAGGAGGCAAAGAATCCAATTTGTTTTCATTAGTGTTGCACTGAGAGCACCCTAACCAAACACCCATTCAGAGACCAGCAAACTGGTATCAGTCAAATCAGCGGACCTCCTTCACTTACTACCTTTGCTTATTTAAACTAACCACGGAACATGGAATGTAACTCGCTGTTCTATTGAAGGGTTACAAATACAGACTGAAAAAGCAAATTAACCCTTTGAAGAGAGGACACTTCTGAAATAAAACAGTGCTTTAGGAAACTATTTTCTGAGATCAAGCTTGAAGAATAATGGTGCTGAATATTCTACTTCAGTTTGAAAGCTCAAAGCATCCTTAGTTAAAACAATATACATCTGCGATAGCTTATATTAATGGGCAGGGTAGCTTTGCAGAGTACTGTTTATGAATATAATACATACATAGTGCTGGGTTTAATATTTTATTTGAATGACGTTTAATGTTACGCAAAATAAATTGTTATGTTACATCCACTGTGACATCAACTAAAATGTGAACTAGTTTGCATAGGTTAGTACTTTGGGCAGCATGATGTTGCTCTAGTCCACCAAGGCTTAAATATTCACAGTGTAGAGGAAGAAACAGGAATTAAAGCATTTCTACTAAAATATATTTTAATAGCTGGTGTTAACTTTCTGCATAACAAAAGCCAAATTAAGATGATACATCATATGATCCAAGAGTAAGTATATCTGTCCTTTGAAAAAACAATTGTTACCTTCATAAGTGTATACTCCCAAATACAGTACAGTTTTGCAAAATAACTAAAACTTTACACACTTTAAAGCAAACATAAGCCAAACTGCACAGCGGTTCATTTTTGCTTTTTATATCACACTGCAAAAACCAACAGCTGAGAGAGTTTCCACATCATGCTAATCAATGTCAATACAGTCATTGCTGTCTTCCAATGGTCTAACAATTTCTAATAGTAATATTAAATACACATGGTTGAAATGCTACAGTATAGCTTATTTCCCCCCCTAAAATAATAATAATTAAACAAATGTCAACAACAACTGGATTACAACTTAAGTACAATATGCAAATTCTATTTATCAGACACAAGAAGCATATGAAATTCCTTTGAATATACTGTTGTAGTGCAGGCAGTTTAGGAAATAGAGCTTTCAGGTTTTCTTTCAAAAGGAGAGATGGGGTTCCTATGGCATAAAGCTGGAGAAAATCACTAAAGCATTGCAAAATGGTTTATTCTTCTACAGCTCACCGGTACTTTGCATTTGCCAGCACATCAGTTTGGAGATCTTCTTTCAACAGCATCTTTTGTCTGTTTCAGTATATTATTTAAACATTTACTAACTAAAGCATATTCTGTAATTTAAATGGAGTATTAATCAACATAATTAAAATCTAACATTTTATACCCTGTACCACTTTCTGCCAAAGAGTTCTGTATTTGTCATTTCTTTTTCATTGTACAAGATGACATGCAGTCACTGTACAATAAAAATTAGAATTATTACCTTTCCCAAGTATTGGAGACCTTCCATATCCCCGAGGAACACTCGGTAGGGACACATTTGTCAAAAATATCATCCATGGGAGGTGATTCTCTGTCAAATCCCAATCTGCTGAAGTGGTTTATGGTATGTCAAATGTAATCAAGAAAACCCTGTTTCATCAAGATTAAATGCTAATGTTCCATAATGAAAAATTACGACTGCGGTATCTGTAAGTAGCTTTGTTTAGAAAAAGAAGATTAGCCAGGCAAGAAAGAGTAATGAAAAGCAAGGCACCCATTTGTTCTTGTGTATATGTATGAATATGGTCTATGTTGTTTCCTACATTTATACTCATGTTAGCAAGAGTTACAGCACATGACATCTTCTGTATTTCTAGAATGCTTAAAATGGGAATGTGTGAACTTCCAACCTGAACTTTGGAACATCTTGGGAAATTTAGCTCCTTAAAAGTCATTTCCTTTCCCCAGAAAAATGTTGTCTATGGGAAGAAAGTACAATGAGGGGAACATGCTGTGTTAAAAAGGAATCTATACTTTAAAGGTGGCAAGACAGCATATAACATCTGTTCACCCCTATACCCCACTGCATGTAACAGGCTCCAACATATGCCTTGTAAAACCTGTGCTGACACGATTTAGGTGCTGACTTACTTTACCTACCTTATGAATTTTAGATTTTAAAAAATATTTTTATAAGCGCACTCTGATAATTTTGGGCCTTTGATAACACTGCTTAGAACGATGCTGCATAATGACACGAAAGTTTGTTTTCTATCAAAAAGCAGGAACCATTCCATATGAACAAGAATTATTAAGCATATACAACATAAAAACCTGACTACATGAATGCGTAACTTAAAATAGATCTTAATAATTCTGCTGACATACCATTCTCAACAGAAATACAATTCACATACTGTTTTGTTTTCTTGACCTTTTTTATTTTGCAAATTGCTTTAGCTGCTTTGCCAGGCTAATGAATATTCAAAATTCATAAAGGAAATTTTAGTTCCATTGTTTAGCAAAACATAGTCCTCTAATGTCATCAAATGCTCATTTTCTGATTTACTTTTCACTATACATACAGTGTTCAACACTGCAAACCATCTCCTCACTTAGGAAGAATGCTAGTGTATTTATAGGTGGAGACTTTCTTTTCTATAGGTTGCTAAAAATTGCAACTTGATGCAATATATCTATCCCAAAAATATTTCTTTTTATTCATATCTGGTTAACAAACTGACAACTTGTTTTTATTGTTGTCAGCATTACACAGCTAATAGAGCAGCACAACAGCAAGTGATAGCCAATTCTGCCTCAGGCAGCATCAGAAAAATTTGCCAGGATTCCTCTCCCTCCTGTTGATGGGTGGTGATGAAAAACAACACAGAAGCAGACTGCTTGTTTCAGAGCTTCTAGCTCAGCTTACCACATCAGCCTTTTGAAAAAGCCATTTGACTTGCAAAGCTGGCTAATTTAATGTGGAAGTTACCGGTAATGCATAAGGGTCTGTTGCAGCAGCAGCTCTATATGGAAAACTTTCAAGAATTTTAAATCAGGCAGCTGACAAGAAAGCACAGGCAATTGCACAGTCATGGACATTGTTTAATTATTTTTTTAATGCAATCATTCCATCCTGTTTGGCATCTGGGATCAGCCCCGTGTTAGCAACACCAAAAAAAAAAAATTGCACAAGCTTTCCAATTCCTAATTGTATGCAAAAATAGACCTAGCAGGTATTTGCATTGACAACTTTCAGTTGACATAACAAATCCATACTGCCTTCCTTCTTTATCCTTTAAATAGATATTGCAGGCTTGATTACTTTGTGAAACGAGAAATACAAAATTGTCTATAAAGTCTATATTTAATTCTACTTTAAAAACTTCAGAAATGGAAGGCGGCCGGCGCAGGCTCAACATTCTGAGATCTACTCCAAAATTAACTTCTCTAGCACATGGCTGATCACCACAAATCATACTATCAGCAAAAACATTTTCTTCCTTACACATGTATGCATGAGTAAGTTCCCACGTGAACCCTTAACTCTTTTGTCCTTCCTCCCAGAGACGTTCCCTGGGCAGGAACATGGCGCCCTCCTGGCACCCGCTCAAAGCAAAACAACTTCCCTGGGACCCAAGCCTGCTGACACAGTCCCTCTTACGGGTCCGTTATGTCACCAGGTATTTGATCCTCTCCTCAGCCTTGCAGACTGAGACCTGCATCCTGCAGTTCTGATCCTAAGTTAACGGACACCAAATAGCTTATGTGAAGGTTTGTCAGCAAAATACTTTCACTGTTTTCTACGGATGGCTAAACTGAAGCACGATGGCGTAGAGTATGTTGGACTACTGTTTGGTTAGTTTTCCCTTCAAGTGTCAGTTATGAGAAAGATTAAATCAGTAAAACAAAACATAATATTTCTCCATCGTTAATCATTTGGCAAGCGTACAACCCACTGTTGGATCACCAAGATTTTTTGGAGGAAACTGAAGCAACAGGCCATTGACCTGAAATACTCTACAATAACCAGAGCTCTCCTCCACTCCCCAGTGGAGGTGCAAGTATTTCTGCAGCAGGGGTAGGTACATTAGCTCATCAGCAAAGCAGCCATTAAGCGAGTTACCTGTGGTAAGAAGGAGGGACGTGACTGCAGGCGTTGTGTGACTGCACAGCACTGGGGCCTCACATGGGATATTTATTTACAGCAGTACAGCAGAAGGTAAAGGAACTAACAGGAAGTATTGGTTGTACATCGCCCTAATGGAAGCTTCTATTTAAATGCTAAGTATTATTAGGAGGAAACAGAAGAGTTGACAGGTTTTATACTCTGGATAGTCTCTGCAAGGGATTTTCTGTGGAAAAGATACCGAAGAACCATGAATCCAGGCAAGGATCTAACTGATGGATTGGGATGCAAGCAAAACTGACAGAAGAGGTTGCTGTTGGAAATCAGAGAAAATGGGTAATCCAGGAATAAATAATGTGGGCGTCCAAGAGTCAGGAAATTTTGTTGTGAAAATAGACCTGTTTGCTGTAAGGCTGCTGGGCAGTAGGGTTTTTTATTTGTTTCTTTACTAGCATATTACTTGTCATTATTTCAAATGATTGAATTATCTGCTCAACATTTTTATTTTTATTAGGATGCTAACTTCTCAAACATTAAACACCAACCTAATAATTTGAAGATGTGTTCAAACTCAGTGTGTTAATCTCCTGTGACTTCAGAGTGCCATCAGAAGTGAATCGATTTTATGGTTGTTATTATAAAGAGAAATAATGTCTTTGAGGTGTAGGGAAAAGGTGTTCCCCCTTTCCAGCTAATTGACCAAAATCTTTATAGGATTGGCAACACCAGGCTTCCATATATGTTTTTGATTTTGAGGGAGCACTATTATAAGCAATGCTGTTTTCAAATCTCTGAGCTTCTTGTTGATTCTTTATCTTTACTTTAAAGGACTCTAAATTGGATTCTGAATGAGAATGCAGACTGTTATAGCAGTGATAAAGTAATGAACATGTACTCTGAAAAGATTCTTCTGACTTTTTCTAAAAGGTTAGGTTTTGAGTAAATCATAATAAAGCTCAAAGGACTAGAGACAAAAATTAGTTAACAAACTCAATATAATTTGCTGGAAGCATTCCTGTTTTCCCAGTTCTCTGAACAGTACCATACATCCAGCCATCATCAATTGGTTGCACATTGATGATATAATCGCCATCCCTGAAGGAAACTTCATCTTCGTCTTGGGCACTGTAGTCATACATAGCTCTGTATGTTCTCTGTTGAAGAAAAGAAAACAAGGCTGTAAACTCTCAAGCCTAAACAGAGATAGATTCCTTTTCTTCTTTGCACAAAGAAAATGAAAAGAGCAGGGAAAAGAACATAAGGAACAAGGCAGAGAGAGAAATCACAATTTACCTATTGAAAAGAAACAGTATCCATCCCTCCATCCTGTCAAATATACAATGAATACAGCCCTTTCTCTGAGTACCAAAATAATTAATTTTCTGAACCTACATTGTCCAAAGTCCTCATACAAACAGACTTCAAGTCATTCACTGCCTCTTGAAATATTCCAACTGTTGTTTCATATATTCACTAGTAACAGTTCATTACATCCAGCCATGGCTAACTGTGTTTCTGCTCCTTATTTGCATGATTCCCAAATAGCTTCTCCTGTGTCTTCACTACAGAAAAGAAATACAGTCTTCATCCAGGTCATTAATTTTCCCATCTCACTGAATGTCCTTCATTTCATTAGGATTTTACCCCAAATTAAGAATTAGGGATATATTATTATCTAATGAAAAAAAAAAAAGACAAACAGGATTTTTAAAAGTCTGAAAAAAATAGTTTTTATGAATACTCATTTTTTCATATTCAGAGAAAAGATTGATCTAACCAGAACACAGAGTCCTATCATTGTAAGCCAAGATTTCCATTTTCTTTCTAAAAAGAGTATTTATTTCCACTCATAACCAATAAAATGCCATCATTTACTGGAATTCAAAGTGGATTTTCAAACTCAGTGGGAACAGTCTCCCCTTGTATCTTAAACAGCAGAACAAAACTAGCTCATTTTAAAATTCCCAGGAGTACTTTCTTTTCCTTACCCTGTCTCTCAACAGCAGTCAAGAGCAGTTCAAGCATCACTGATAATATCCAATTTCTCTACCAGTAATTTTTGATATGTCCCCACATCTAGCTGAATTTTTCTGGTACAATGATTTAAAGAGAAAAAAGGTAAAAACAATCAATGTTTGAGTTAATGCCTAGTACTATTTTCTGAACCTTTTAAGAGACAGCAAACTTTGTTCTGCTTCCCAGCTGAGGAAAACAACTCTGGATAAGTTTTAGCCCATCTCATATATGGGGGGTTTTGAGGGTTTTTAATGAAATTAGTTTCAGAAAAGATGGAGATTCCTACACACACACTAAGTAGGCCATTTGTCACATCGGAAATGTGGGATCAACTAATCCAAACACTATAGGGCAACTCATTATTACTGCTCCCATGCTAGAAATACACTTTTTGTCATCATTCTGCCTTTATCATTGGTAGCACAGATTAAACAGTACAGAGAAATCAATTCCTGGTTAAACACTGGAGACCACTACCTTTCTTGACAAGCTTACTCTGAACTGTATTTGAGTCTTGCTCTGTATAACTGTTCTCTGCTGTGCCTTGTAATGTTGTCGCCTTATGGGCTGTGACCAAGAGTGATTTTCAACCAGAGGTATGTGGTTTCTTGGTGGTTCCTTAATGTCTTCCAAGTGTATATGGAAGGTGACCAAAAAAAGCATCATTGTTTACGCACTACATTGAAGCAACCAATTGGGAGGGTTCTATCATCACTAAAAATTCCTTAAAGACTCACAAACTAGAAAATTAGCAATCAGAAGACCCTAAGAAATGGTCTCTGCCTTTGAGAATCTTACTTTTTTCCAACTATTTCTACTGATCTCTCCACTGAGCCTTGAAACTAACTCCAAAAAAAAAAAAAAGAAAAATATGCTATTACAACAAGCTTAGCAGCAGTTAGTCCTTTAAACAGTTTATTTAAAAAAAATAATATGTCCATTTAAGAGAAATGGTAGCAAGTCCATATGTCGCATAATGCAGAGAATGGATTTTCCTCTGAGCCATGCTTATATGTCTCCCTTAAATGGGCAAAGACTGGGGGAAGAGATTAAATGTTTTATTAAACTAACACATAATTGCAAAAAAACAGAGAAGTTTTTGCTCACCCAGAAGGATGCTCGCTCATCCTTAGAACATCATGGTACAGGACATACTACTGCTGTCTCCTTTAAGGCAGCTTGACTACATCACTGTGGTGGCACAGTTGTGGAGACAAGCTGGTAATTTCAAACTTTAAAAAAATTTATTAGGGCCCTAAATGCTGCTGAGAAACCTAAATTTATGGCCTTAACACCTAATTAGGTGCTAAATGGCTGTCAGGAGAAATCTCCATAATAATCCTGTTAGCATTTAATGCCTAATTATCACTTCAGAGTGTAGTCTGGACTATATAATTGAGAATTACAATGCTTAAAGGACTCAAAGCAGGGATTTTTAAAATGCATTTTAGTGAATTATTCCTCTGTCAGTAGTGAGCTTAGTATGTCCTGAGAGTACAGGAGGGTATAGGAAAAGGCTGGGGTTTTGTAAAACAGACAAATACTCACTTATCTCCCATCTCCTTAAAGGTCTAACTTGCAGCTACTGCTTAGACAGAACAGTAAGTCTTATGCATATGAAGAACTAAAGCCCAGCTGTCATATTCCCAGCTTCCCAGCCAGATGTGAGCCAACAGATGTATATTTTCACTTCAGCCACCAGTTTATACTTATTCAATGGCTCGCTCCTTGCAAGGAGCAGTACCTGTTGCAGTGTCCTTCACATACAGCAGCTATCAAGGAAAGCAAACTTGCAACCTAGGTTTTGTTTTCCTACCACTTTTAGTTATTTAAAGGCATAAGGACACCCTCTGTTATTTTCCAAAGAGGCAACCAGCCTTCAGGGGTCTATTATAAAACATTCTGTACTCTGAGCTACAATTTAATTCAGCCCATTATGCAGAACTGCTCGTAGAAAGTGAGTGAAAGTTAAGAATCAGAAAACAACGCAATTCATCTGGAAAAAAAAAAATCTACCCAAAGACTGTGTTAGGATCATGCCTGATAAAAAACACAGCTCAAAATTAAATAAACCAAACCTTAGAAATTAGAAAATTTCTATTTCTCAATATAAGAAGTCGGTGGATGTGATTATAAAAGGAACTTATGTCTTTTAGGGACCCTGATTTGATAACAATGCAACAAACCGGCTGAAAGGGGTAGGTTTTACTACAGCAGCTAACTCTCCAATCATGCCCACCCTGATATAACCCACAGGATCTTAATCCCTCTCACCCTAGAGATGTCCTGCCACCCAGGCACTGATGGGTGACTGTCACCTACATTGCTTTTAGTTGTCTCAAAAACCGCTTATGCTTTGAGATCAGTATTCAGGCTAGGATTTCTTTCTTCTGGTCTCCTCCCCCTCTTACTTTCTTCTCTTACTTCTTTCTTTCCTCTGCCTCTGCCTCTGCCTGGCTTACTCAGACAACACTGCATCTCTGGCAGTACTGCTCCAAGCCCAGAAGCAAAGACGCAACTGAAAGCAATGAACCTAACATTGTGTAAGTTTGTCAGATCTCCTATGGCATGTCCACACTGTGTTTTAAAAGCACTCCAAGGCTGCCATCAATCTTCAGTCTGTGCAAGTCACTACATTTAAACACATCCCCAACCTGGGGTTTCCGCCAGCACACTCTGAGAGCCCTCTGTATCAGCCCAATAGGTGAGTGTAACATGCCCAGCACACCTGGATGAGCTGCACGGGCTAGGGAAAAGATAGTCTTTTGATGTGAATTTGGAAAGCCAAGGGAGCATGCCAGGTTTCTAGCTGCATCCGAGATGCCTCTTTTGGAGCAGAATCATCACCCTGGGGGTGATAAGATCACTCTCTGTCTTCTTCACCAGACTGGCAAGTTAGCAGTCAGCACCAGGCCAGCAGTCCTTGATTTTCTCCCTCTGGAAATGTTCAGGGGTTTATTGTCTTCAAGGAAACCCACTCAGTTTGCAACAGCAACAAGATCTGTTCAAACCATGACATTTGCTGTTTCCTTTTTTCCCCATGATAAACAGCTATTATCACTTAAAAGAATGCCAAATGACAACAGTTTCAGAAAAGGGATAAGAAATCTTGTTGAAAAGAGACACTCAGCCAATCCTTCATTTTTAAAATACTTTACCATCACTCCCTTCCTTTTCCTACTACCTTCTCATTCCCAATTCTGGAAGGAGAGGGAAATGATGATTCTTCAGATGATTGAAATGATATTGTTTCAACAGGCAGCCCACCAGGTAAGCCACTGGGAGGTAGAGATATTAAGGAAAGAGTAGCCATCTACCTGCCCACATACCACCAAAGATTGCTAAGTGCATTTCAAGATCTGCAGGCACCTCCATCCTCTGTCTGCTGGATTTGAAGGCTCTTTGCTTTGCCCTCCACTGACTAGCAAATCTGCTGGCAAAGCCCAGGCTTCCAGGTCTCCCACTTTTTGGACTCTGGCCCTTTTGGAAAGCAGCCAGCTCCCCAAGTGCTTTGCAATATCCTTGGAAATTAACGGTTGATTCCAGTATCAGCTGCCTTACAGCTGTCATGCAGGTGTCCAAAGAGTTTCTCGCAGGTATGTGGATCCCAGACTTCCCAGCAAGTGAGCCCCCTCAGCCCCCAAGCAGCTGAGAAACTGGCAAGCATGTAAGCACCCAAACCTCACAGAACATCAAGGTCTTTACAATATAAAACACCATGGACTTTCAGTCTTAAAGAAAAACACTAGTTTCAGCTAATCTTGAAAACAGTTTTTTTTCAGCTCAGCAAACTCTGACTTTGTTCATAATTAAACACTTCTTCATCTCTAAAAATTTGACAGAGATAGTAAATATACATCCATTCAAAATAGTTTAAAATTCAAAATTACAAATCAATATTTTTAAGGTAAAAGGTGACTGAATCTGAACTATGAAATCTCTAGGCAGTGTTATGAGAAAAAAAATATTATAACCATTAAAACTGAACTTTATATATAAAGAATTCAAAAAGAAAAAAGAAGCTCTATTTCCTAAAAACCCAAGCTGAATACCCATTCAGCTCTCATTCCATGACCAGTTACTTCCAAAATGAAATATTCACTCCAGCTTTACATTCCCATCCACCACAATTAAGAACTTCATGACTGTGGCCATGGTTTCATGATAAAGCTTCTTCTCAGTCACCCAGCAGTATAACCCGATTTGGATCAGGCACGAGGGGGTGCATGACTGTTCTGTTGAATTGGAACGGGCACACCAATATGGAGTCTGAGGTAGCTTATACGAGCAGAGATGAATAATACGGACAGGCACAGAGCCTACTAGTACAAAATCAGCAAGTCAAAAAATCCGAAACAAATTTAAAACAACAGGGTGATCTTAAGAAATCAGTGGTTTTCATCCAGTGCTAAGAGCCTGAATTCATCACAGAGCATAACATCAAAGCTCAACCTGTGAGATACTGCCCAAGCATTTACTATTTGTTTTAAGCAGGTAGAAGAGTCAGTTATTTCTCTGCCTTCTGGAGAGCATAACTGATTTTTTTTAATGGATTCTGACATAAAAGTTCTTGTCATTGCCCTCAGTCACTTAATCTTTTTTATACATGAGGACTGTCACTTACATTTAGGACTAGGACACTCAAATAGTCCAACTGTAGAACTCAAGAGGACCAATTCACTCATATTTAAGAGATTTCACAATAGCTGATGAAGTTGCTTACCAAATAAAGTCATTCTTTAAATCCAATACTCACCAGACCTGCTGAATGAGGCTGTGAATGCATGGACCTCATGGATGACATACTGGTCTGGTGCATGTATCCATATCCTTGGGACTGGCTTTGCTGATAGGCCCCAGGGAGAACAGGGGCTGTGTGTTAAAGACATACAGACATGTTAATTACGTTTAAAAAAAAGTCCTTATCTAGCATTTTGTAGAAACTGTAGATTATTTGCATTGTAAATAACAAGTCCTCAGTATGAAACAGTTCAGAATGATTTCCATATACAACATAAGGCTTTTTATAGGTAGAATTAGACGTAAATGTAGCCAAAGCTATAGCAATATATCCACAAACACTATCAAGGTTAGTTGGAAGGAAAAGCTGAACGTACCTTAAGAAGCCTGACCATAAAAAGGTGTACAAAAGCTTGAGACATCACAGACTCAATTTTGATACTGCCATAGATGACGCACTAAATATCATGTGCCATAAACTGCCATTTTTAAAGGAAAGATTGATGAAAAAAGCTATATACTAGTACAGTTTTAAATGTTTCAGTAGAAATACCCTGCAATTAATTCTTTACTCATTGCAAACTAGGTCTTATTTATTTGGCTATGAACAAAGAAGGAATGTGATTCACTGGAAGAAACACAAATGTAAAAAAGTGAGCCCGCGGTTGGGTTTCTCAGTTTATTCTGATTCCATTAACATTCTTAGCCAAACACACAGAGATCAATGGTTACTTAAATATTTCCAAGTCCACCTTTTTCAGTATCTTCCTCTTAACACAAAACTGTTCCATCTCTTTGACACATATTTTATTCACATTATTTCAACAATTACATTATTTTAACAATTCTGTATGCTAATCACTAATATGTTGACTTTTATTGTACCAAGAGCTGCTGAAAGAGTTAATACAACCAACAAGGACTCCCAACCTCTATTGCTTACTAGGAAAGCGTTCATAAACCTTCCATATCTGCTCAAACACCTTACTTCAGCGACAGACCGAAATTCAAAAAGATTCAAAAAGGAGCAAAGCTAATGTAGGATTTAATGGGGTTCACAATGTATGGAAGGACCCAGAACTCATAAAAATGAAAAGACATGGAAGCAGCAAACCTCCATTAAAAAAAATAATTTCAAGTATTCATATTTTCAGTAACAATACTGTGTCCTTCTCTGCTTTTTGAGTGATCAGGACAATAAATGTATGTGAAAAAGGATCAGCGAGAAATTGTTTGCTGAAGTATTTCTGAAAGAAAAGTCAACCCTGTGCTTTCAGCAAGGTGTTTTACCTATCCTACTTCCCCAGCTACCAAAATCATTGACTTCAGCAAAGGTTTTTCTTAAAACATCCATTTAGTTTCAGTTAGCATATTCAAAGGCACTAATTATGTAATTACAATTTGGGATGTTACTTTTTGCTCTACTATACTTGTAAAGATAAGTAATGCCGTATATTCAACTAGGGTTTTTCTGATTTAGAAAACATGTTTCAAACTATTGTAATGAATAGATTGCTTTGTTAAGTGAGTGAAATTAAGGTGATACACAGTCAGATGCAACACTGGAACACGATGAATAATGGATGTTTTAGAAGTGCCAAGTTCATTCTAATGACATATGAGTACAAAGACATTTTAAAGCAGTTTAATCATCAGAGAATTGCTGCTCGTTAACATGTTCACAGGATTATCATGCATTAAGTGAATAGTCCTAAGTAGTTCATCAAATAATTTATGTTTCAGTGTTGTTACAAGCTATTTCTACATGACCAGATGTAGCCCTTCATGAGAAAATAGAGAAAAACATAGTTTAATCAAAGGTTCTGCGATCAAGCCGGAATGAATATATTTTGCCTAATTCACCACCAGCATAAACGTAGGTCAGTTCACAGAAGCCAACAGGGTCTCACCTCCTCGTACCAGCAGTAAATTGGTTATGTGGGTTGAAAACTAAACACAGCTTGAACTTTGTAACTTAATAGGAAGTAGTATCTTAAGGCGACATTGGCTGCTGAGCAGTCAGCACCCTGCCTGCTCTGTGGCAACAAAGGGCTGGTAGCTCTTCCCTGGTCCCTGGCAGGAGCAGAGCCCCTCAGAGTCCCTCTCTTCTTCCTAAGACAAGCAAAGATGTTGGTAGAAACTTTTTACTCTTGATTCCTTCTCCCCAAAACAGTTCTTTCTCAATTCCTACCAATCATCCCTTGTCAGCGTAAGGTAGCAAGCCTACTGACGGTCAGCTTCATTATAGCCTCCAAATCGACAGGCTTAGTTTGGGAAGGATAACCCATGCCACCTGCCTCTGTGACAACTGTCAGCAGCAGGTCTGAGACGTGCTTTCCTCTTTTGCAATCAGCTTCTCGCAAGCTGAGAGGATTCTGTCAAACTGTCTCAGCAAACCTGTTTGTTAATTTACCTGCAAGAATGGAAACCGTAAGCTCAGGGAAATAAAGCATTTCTTCCAAAGCAGGAAAAAATTTGGGAAGTGTTAGAAGCATTAGAAAAAGATTCTATACAAACAAAAAGAATTTCTAGGAATAGCTTTGCTAATTATTTTCTAGTCCTTTAATTAGGTATCATATATACGAGCATATATATCAGCGCTGAAGATACTTGATTGAATAATTCCACGCTTTTTTTCCATTAAAAGAATATTGTAGTAGGGCTGCAAAAAACATTCAATGGTTTTTAACATTTTTTTTACAAAAAATACTTAAGAAAACTCCAGATGGTTGTCTATTTGGAATATAATTTGCGAATCACATAAATAAGCAGAATAGTGAAGAGACAACAGAGCTGACCTGTGTTTCTGGTGATAGATAATTCGGGGTGAGATTAAATGATGCAGAGAAAGAGTTTGACTTTTCTTCATCATCATCACCCATAGTTAACTGCAATCTTTTGACTCACACCAAAGTATAAAGTTCTATAACATCATTGACTGCAGCAGCAGCAAAAGCAATGGTTTTAGTTAACCTAAGGGAACAATAAAGCACAGTGGTGGAACATGAAATTCATTTAGCTGAAGCCAGATTTATTGGTGAGGGAGCTGAGGGCTGACCATTGCTCCCAGAAGTACAGGTGGATGTTTTTTCTTGTTGCATTAAGACTTTACCAGATGCATTCTGATGTATCAAAACTTATTTTTTTCTTGTCCCATTTACCAAGCAAGCCAGATGTTCATTTTAAATTACCTACTTGAAGAAATTTATCATATATCTCTTACTACATCTTTATAGGCTTCCCCAGAGGAAAGAGAGAGCAAACTGAATGAACATGATAAAAAGCAAACAGAGAGAAAGCCTCCAAGAGAAAGAAGAAGCTGGAAGAATGATAGTGAGTATCAACTTGCTGCAGCAGACAATGGGGTCTGCAGAGTGTGTACCGATCAGGACGTGCTTTGAGAAGGACTGGGAAAGAAAAAGGTCAGACTGCGGAAACAGGAAAGGAATAATTAAGAGAGTATTGTATAACTACAAGGTTAAAAAAAGTTTATGCTGAAAAGAAAAGTCATTTAAAGGGTAAGGTCCAAGATATATTTTATCAAAACCATACTTAAATTCTCTTTCATTCTTTTGTACAGCAGAACCTCGACAATCCGTGCTAAACCAATATATCCCCAGCTGCTAACTACTGCACTTTTGCCATGTACTGCAATACATGCCATTTACTGGACCAGATGCAAAATAAAAATCACTTCATTTACTCTTACAGACATCACGCAGTTTTAAGCATTTATTTCACTTCATATTTTGATGCTATCTCAATCCATGGTTTCACTACTAAGACTTCAGAGAATTCACAAAGAATATTGCAACATTTTGTAATAACATGAGAGAGCAGGAAGTAAAAACAAAGATGATGATTATTATGTCCTTAATTCTAGTATCTATAAGACACTAGAAATCAAACTGGAGATTTTCTGAGGAGCACAAAAGTTGCAATAGAGCCAGAATACAGCATCACCATACGTCTTTGTATTACTGCCATTATGATTAGCTCCCCTGAAATAGACGAAGCTGCATATGGGAACCATGTTGCTCCACATATTTTGAAGTCCTTCTCCTCTTTTGCCTTGCTGCTGCTGTATTTTCCACCGGTTGCAACATCTAGAGCAGGCCTTGTGGCCTTACTTTAGAAGACCTCTCCCATAGCTTTCAGTTCCTTCTGTCTGCTGCCCTTCCTGTAGAAGTTATTCAGCAATGTCCCATGCAGCAGAAAACACTGTCAAGTAGTGATGCAATCACTCATGGGGAAGTGTAGCTCTAGAATACACTTCTGGGGTACTCGGGAACACCCCACGTGTTGTTCATGTGGTCGGGTCACTGCCCAAACTGCACAACCCCCCTGACCACTTCCCAGTCCAAGTTACAAGGATACATAGCTAAGGAAATACAGCTTTAGGGTAAAACTGTTATTGCTCTGCTGAAGCTGGTGGATAATTACAACTGATACCTTTTTAAAGCCTTCTCAAAAAGTGTAACTTTGATTATAAACTCTGGCTAAGTGCTTTATTTTTCTGATTTCTATCACTTCCCCAGATGTTGGCTGCTGCTTTCCATCATTAAAATAATTAAAGTGATTTGGGTTGGAAGAGACCTCTAGAAGTAATATAGCCCATCCCCCATTTAAAATCAGGGCCAAATCTGCAGTTAGGTTGGGTTTCTTCAGGCCTGGGATAGAGCTTTCACTACACTTATTTAGGCAACCACAAACCCTATAATTCCTCCTGTTTATTTCCCATGCTGTGCATATTCCTGTACAAGCTCTTGAGGTGAGCTCAGCCCAGCATTGTGTTAACCATACAAGCATCTTGAGAAAGAGTTTTAAGGAGAGATTTGAAGGTTAACACATTAATTCTGCAGAAGTTTACATCCTCTCCAAGTACAAACAGCAGGATAAACGGAACATAATTGTTGTCAACCAAGAATTTAATGAGCATTGTAAGGAAGGCGTGTATCACAGGCTGATCAGAAACAAGAATCTTGATCCTTTGGCAGCAAGTAAGGCAGGATAGATATGATGAGGATAGGATGTGAAAGACATAAAAAGAGAAGAAAAGTAACTTGACTGCTATGACAGATGAGCTTTTAGCAGGCTTTTAAAGATGAAGTGCTAAACATCATTCTCTGCTAAAGTTAAGAGTGTTGGACCAACTCAGCAGGAGTCATGAGGTGATACATCTCAAAGAGGCTATAGGCAGTCCATCCCTGATTCCCACTACATATCTGAGGCTGATGCTCCATGAGCTGGCTGAGGCAACCTAACACTCCTACCACCCTTTCCCTTCCTCTCAGATAGGTTGTTTTTTCTGCTGGCTTTGGTGAGCTAAGTCAGCTCAGCAAGGGATCAAACCAGCAACAGATGCAGTGCAAGGAAGGAGGCAGGACCACGTACCCAAGGCTACCGGCAGCAGAAGGCAGCAAACTGATCAGCTCAGCTCTCCCAAGGTATGCCCCCCGCCAAGCACCTCACTTCTGTGCAAGCTCCCTCTGAGTTCAAACCACAAAAGAGCTGAGCTTATCACAGATGCTTCCCTCCGGGTGTCCAGCTCCAAACAATGCATCCCATGTAATGCAAAACGCTCCCGTGTGCTAGCACGGGGCATGCACTGCTCAACTACCTGTATCCTACATCTCCACGGTATTTGAAAAAAGTCATAGTGAAAGTTTAGAGAAGATTAAGCCTAATGCAGCCAGCAAGAGCTGTTACTAAAAACAGATATCAGAGAACTTAAAGGCTTTAATAAGTCTGCAAGGACTGCCCAGAGATAGAGACGGTGAAGAGGTTGAGATGAGGTACTGAACTCTGCAGCATCCCCATGGTACAGCGCAAGGGGATAGTCTCTAAAGGACATGATAAAAAAGCAGGCACAGGGGTAGAGAGAACAAACAGAAGAATACAGATATGTTAGATACAGTAATAATTTTCCAGTGCAGGACTGATTGCCAAGAATGCTCCTGTCCCAAATTGGGATGAAAAGAAAAGAAAATCTCAAAGGTTCATGCAAAAAGAAAAATTAAAAATTGGGTAAAGAGACAATTTTATACCAATCATTTCAAAAGTTCTAACTTTAATTTTTATAATTTCCAATGTTTATTATAATTTTGTGACTCTTCAAAATTAAATATATTTCAACATAAAGCTGGATTCTTTGTTTCAAAAATGTCACGCTATAACCTTAACGATCTCAAAACTGAATAAAATGGAGTGTTTGTCATTAAGACATTAATCACAAGTGATCCATTCCTATAAAGAAGTTTGGCATTAAACTGCTATCTTCTGATGAAAAATATTGAAAAACTCCCAGCCATCTCTGAAGTTAAATTGTTCAGCATAAACTTTTCAAATAAGCGAGAAAATGGAAACACATACTCTAAACTGATGATAACTCTTATCTGTTATAGAGTTTTATTATTTTCTAGTCAGAAAGAGTAGCACAGCACAGTCAAATTTACTGGGAATAGGTCAGACTGCATAAGCATATAAAAAGCACTAACCTGAAGACTGCAGATGGTGAGACCTGATACAGAACAGGGCTGTTTTTAGAACAGTAGAAAACAACACGGTAAGGCATCTTGGCATTTTTTCTTGTAACAGTAACTTTCCCTTCATTTCTTTTCTTTCTTTGTTTTTTTTTTTTTCTCTCTCTTTCTTGCCCTTTACTCGTCAGTTAGGCTGCTTTCACGGCTGTCTGAGCTACCAGGCTTGTTGCTCTCAGTGGTGCTGTCAGAAGCAGCAGTTTGTCTGCATACTATCCATTACAGGAGTCAGTATTAGTTAGTAAATTGGAATATCAAACCCAGATATAATTAGGTTGTTGAAATAAGAACCTGAAAGTATGGCCTAATTCACACGGGGTGCTAATAAATATCTGCCATGCTCACTGACCTCATTAGAATTGAAGCTCTGAACTACTTGGAGTCAGTGGCAAATTCAGAACGTTACAAGCTTAGGAAGTTTCCATAACCTAAATTATAAAGATATGAGAAATAAACCATGCACTCTTCAAATACTTGAAAAAAAATGGGGGAAGGGGATCAACAAAATGATTACTCTTGTATTTAAAATAACTAACATTAACTATTCATGAGCAAAAAATCAAAATGTCTCTACTCTCAAGACTACTTACTGACATACTACAACGGATAAAATGGATAAAATAAAATGTTTTAAACTAAACGTCATTACTGTCATGATTAGACTAAGACTGTTCTAAGGACCATTATTTTATAATACAATTTATAAGCTAGCACTAATTAAGCCTAACTATATGTACCCACCATGTAAGCTGAAGTAGATTATTATGGGAAATGCAGAATCATACAATTATAACTCTTAAAAGCAGTTTCAATATAAGAAATTAAAATTTCATTTTGCATGGAATTGCAACAGATCACACATAGCTATTAAGTATATGTCAAAGAAAACAAAGAAATTTTGAAAGGAACGACAAAAAGAATGCCTAATGTGCTCATGGCACATGGAATCCTGCATTTTATTGATAATTTGTTTTCCTTTTAGGGGGGAACTATCTCATATTTCTGTTACTCCTGAGAACAAATATACTCACAAAAAATTCACCTGTTCCAAAATTCCTGATTTGTACAAACAGCCAATATCATTAATAGTGGTTACACTGGTCTTTGTTGTATAAGTCCATCATACATCCAATAGCAGATGGAGTGGAAATTTGGGAAGTACTAGCTAGCCCAGTGGAAGAACAGTTGGCAAACTGCCTCTCTAGTACATCACGGTCTGTGTCTGGTCATTCAGGCCTTCTCCTTAACTCTTCATATTTTGACGAATGGTGCATCAGTCAATTCCATTATATTCTTTTTCAGAGCAACCTGTTTCTTGAGGTACGCTCTGGCCTCTCTGAGGGGTCTAAATCTCTGTACTGCAAAAAGCCAATCTCTCATGGACGTATTTTCCTTTAAATAAAAGTAGTATGGCTTTCACTCCCCTTCAGAGGAACTGCACAAAAAGGCTATATTCAGAGAAAGCCCAGGCGAGCACAGTCTCCAGAAGCCATATCTGCAAGCAGGCATCAATTGTCATTGTCTAGAGAAAAATGAAAGAAACGCAGGATGTCCTGTTTTCTACTGTCAACATTAAAAGAAAGAGGACAGTCAACTGAACATCCACCCTCTTCATCTCAAAAGACAATAACACAGGGAATATTTTTGCCAGGAAGTGCTTGTGAATATTCCTTAGGGCATCATTTCTACTGAGGAACAGGGGGTGGAGGATACTGAGTCACAGCTCAAAAGCCTTTGTGATCATTAACACGTTATAGTTGTTGTAAAGCATCACAGAGTTGTAAAGTATTACATAGACGCGATCTTGTGCTCTGCCAACAGGAGAGGAGAAGAAGCTGCATCTCGAACAACCCATAGAGTCCCTGCCTGTAACCGTGTCTGACTGTGGAGCAGTGAGGTGGTGCATGGCAGCCTCATAGCCTGCAAAGGGCACGAGCCAAACCTGTCCTGCCAGAGCAGACAATTTTGATGAACAGAAAATGCCATCAGCTTCCCCAGACTGCCTTTGGAATGGCCGGTTAGGATTGCAAGACTATAAGCACTCCGAAAAACAGATCGTAGCATAGCAGCCCCTTAAAACAAAAGCCACCCCTTAAAACAAAAGCCTTTTCACAGAGAAGCTAAAGGTATTTGTTATAAAATAGAGTGGTAAATGATGTCCCAGGAAACTCAATTAGTAAAATGTTTCAAAGCCTTTAAAATATGGGAAGAGGCTGTTTGTAGCGTTTGCTTAAACTGACATGTTTTTGTGGGTTTTGCTAAAAAACAGAATAAAACAGAAGTGAACACAACACAAAATTGCAATTTAGAATTAACGACAAAATTATTGTCTTCATCCAAGTTCTATGAACAGTCGTTTCCAGGATTTTAAAATCTGTATGAATTCTATATCTAACATTTAGAATTTTATGGGCAGTTACAACAATCCACTTCACTTAAAATTTAATTTACTTAAAGTACAAATCATTTATCCCCCCTCCAGATCCCACTGACCAGTTCTTACCACAGTACTGTAAAAATAAAACTACCTCAACTGTTTGGCTTCTAACCCTGAAACTGGAGTCCTATTTGTCCCCAGTTTTGAATCCTGAAATGTCATTTTAGGGTTATCATGATGAACACAGAATATACTAAACCAGTTAAATGCAGTGCAACTGACAAAAAAAATACATTTAGAATATTCAACTACAAAATCTTTTCTAGATATTTAACTCAATCAATTTCCTCAATAAAGCACATTTAATACATTAAATACTCTTGCAACCTAAGGATGAAAGAATTGCTAACTGGGACTAGAGCAGAAAGGATTGTATATTTGGAGCAGAGTTTATACAGATGCCATGGAAGTGGGGAGGTGCTTGGCTGGTTGTTTTTGCTTTGACAGAACCATTGACCTATTTGGATTGTGAAAACAATTTTTTTTTTTTACTATAGTTTCTAAAACACAAGGTCTTCAACTCATCTCTACAACCTGTAATGCATGTTTTCCATCTATATGTTCTACATTATAGATCTACAATCTTAGGAATTGTTCTAGCAGTTCCAATATAAAAGGACTACCCCCATTCACTTTAGATGCATTATGACAGAAACTACTGTGAATATTATTTTGGAATTAGTCTTCAGTCCAAAGAGTTTAGCCTACGTATCTATTAACGGACGGCATTTCATAATATTTGTACATATCCCCATTTCCCCTACTGGTATTGTAACTGGGACATAACCAAATCACAGGGCACCCAGCTCTGGAGTTCTGAATATGAATTGCAGTCTGGATTTGGTGTCACTGACAAATCAGCCTTATGGCCAGCTGACTTTTTTGCCTGACATTCCACCTAAGCTGCAGCATGTCTCAGCTGAGAAAACAGAGTACAATATGCCTTTCCTTTCCTCACACACCGCACCACATTCTTTTATTTATGAAGGCACAAAATGTCTGGAAGCCAGCCCAAGGCATCCTCCGTCCTAGCGGGGCCACGGTCTACCACAGGAAGCTGCAATTCCCTCCTAAATTGTGAATAGGCAGGTTTTTGCTCTAGGCTTCCTCACAAATGGAAAGAGTTAGTAGAATGAAGGTTTTGTTAACATGTTACATTACCCACACGCCTTCAATTACAATTTAAACTCACATTTACTGAGCATCAACTGTTGCCCATTTGCATTAAAGAGAGAGAAGCCTGCAAGTTCTCACGGAAGCCATGCTTTGATTTCTGTGCAGCTATTTATTTGCATAGTGGGTATAACCAATCTGAGCAACAGTAGAAGGATAGCATCAACCAGAATCAAGTACGTGACTGCACATAATTTTATTAGTGTTATGTATTGTCTGCTGGATATAAAATCCTCTGAAGTGTATCAAAAGATGCTCTAGGGGACCACACTGAACAACTGAAACAACTCCTTGCCAAGGGAGCCATTAACACTTCCAACTGTTGAGTCACTTGGAAATTTCCTTTCCACTTTCTGCTAAGTAACTGTTTAAAGGAAAAGGGAACATCAAACTCAGACAGCTGGCAGGGCAAACAGAAGGATCCCCTGAACCGCTGCCACACTACAGAAATTGGAACTGGGATCTCTTTTGGATTCTCCTCCACCTGGATCTGTGGGAATTGCCTTTCAATGCTGGCAGATGTCAAAGGTGTGGGAGAGAAGCATGGGAATCAAAGATAGGCACAGGGAATCTAAGCAAAAATATTTTGGAAGTGTGATATGTAAAGCTCTCCCTGGAACATTAACTTATTCTCAGTGAACACACACTGAACAAAAATGTGCTTTCAGATGAATCATGATTTATATCTTAATGTATTAAAACCAATGTGAGCTATTTAGGTTTATTCCCAGAGCCCTAAATCAAACCTTAATAAAAACTTAACTAAGCCTTCACTTGGAGTACTATATGAAGTTTCAAGTTTTATGTTAAAAAAATAAGGTTTTACAGATAATTCATACATCTTTGTAGTGGAAAAGAATGAAATCTTATTTTCTGGACTAATTTCTCTCACGTTCTGCATTAACAAAGCACTCAGCACAGGACACTAAAAGTCCGATAGTCCAGACTACGACAGAGAGATTCAATAATGTTCAAGACACTGCATAAATGTGGTCCCATTGCCATTCTGGATTCCTGTACCTACATGACTTAAAGGACTGAAGTGGATTATTCAGAAGAGACCCAATTATATATCAAGCAGTCAGAAATCTTCTTTTCATGTAAACTTATATAGATGAGCACATGTGTAGGGAACACACCCAACCTGTTTCTAACTGAAATCTGAAGTCTCACAAATAACCTTGCATTTAATTTTCCTTTTTACCTCAAATCTAGAGCTGAAAAGGTACCACCTTTCTAACACCAGGAAACCTCCCACTGTTTTCAAAAACTCCTCTAACTGTAATGTCATTATTTTTAATCAGAAAAAAAAATATGTCCTTTGAACATTAGGAATCACTGCAAAACAGGAGGCAGAAGCTGCAAAAACCAAAACACACCTCCTTCAAATGAAAGGTGCAATTTTCAGAAGGGAGAGAGCTCCGTCTTGTTGCCTGAACAAACACTGTCCTTTTGGGGTACAATGTGGTTACACCAAACCTTTACAAAGGAAACTATATTGTTCCACCAAAAATCTATTTGAGAATGGAAGACTGGGAGTCACCAATTCTGAAGGAGTATAACCTCTCTAATGAAAACTGTTCATGCTAAATAATTCGTGGTATCGGATAGGTACCAAACATATGCATGCACTTGTGCCCATATTACATACACAGAGAAGTATTTAGCCAAGTTCACAAATACCACAAGAGGTTTATGGGTGAGGTATTTATTATTTCACTGCAAGCATTTGTACACTTCAGAAGAGAAAATCTCCTGATTACCAAGATGGAAAATCACAGTTTTACCATGACACTGTTGAGTGGAAGACGACTCTTTTTTTCCCACGTACTAGCTTTCAGGTTGGCAAACCTGCTGGGGGCTTGCATGTAAAAGAAGCAAAACCAAAGCACCACCTAGTCCGAAATAAAAAGAGTCACAAACAGAGGTAAGAGTCTGGTAGATAAGAGAAGTGTGGATGTGACCCTCACCAAGAGGGAGTACACAGACCGTTGTTTTGATGTGTTCAGCCTTCTGTGGCAGTGCAACCTGCTGATACACTTGAAAGGGAACAAGAAACCCACAAAAGCCTATAGTTCTTCCTGTGAAATCTACAATTCCTCTCCCTCCGAATGCCACGTTTGATTACCAGACTCCAGGGAACAACGTTACGGAGAGTTCAGCTACCTAGCATAAAAGAACCATTCCTCCTTGGCTGCCAGAGAAGAAAATATAACTGCTGTGTCATTCTGCTTGACCTCCTTAAAATGACAGAGCTTAGCAACTGAATATGAATATGGAGAGGGGTGAAGGATTTCTGCCCTGTATTTCTTCCAGCTGCACCTGGAGATGGAAGACAGATCTTTGTATCACAATACGAAGAGCAGACAGGTATTGTTCCTGCTTTTTTTTCTTTGACTTGTCTTACTAATGGTGATTTTTCCCATCCTCAAAACCAGAGGGTTTTTTATAAAAAGTGATGGGAAGGACAGAGCAAGGAAGGGAACCAAATCCTGCCTCCTTTCCTCTTCTCCTTCCATCTATTGGCACAAGAGTATTACCACTGTCCCAACACAAGTAGACTCGTTGGCCCACATACCAGGGAGCATCTCTGCAATTCCAGTGTGTGAAATGAAGAGGTTTTTTTCTCCTTTTCATCTGACTAGTTTGTTTTCTGACTAGAGTAACCAGGAGCAGAAGCAGCAGCACATTTCTTTGTTCTAGGATTTTTTGCGGTACGTATGGGTGGGTGTCAAAGCCTCAGGCAAATGCTACAAATAAACATCTTACATACAGAGCCACAGATATTGGTGTGTGCTAGGGGGAGAGGAGGAGACATCCCTGAAATCAATACTTAAAATGTCCGTGTCAGGCTGAGGAACAAAAGCCCCCTCCATGAGCTGGTACACAGGGCAAGGCTGTTGCCAGTGATACACAATAATACATGAAGTCGACATTTCCTCTTTGCAGGACTTCATTCACACTGCACTTCAAACAACAGTTCTAATGGCCTACAACACGTTCCTGCCTTAGTGAGGAAAGGAGGAAGATAACCCCTGGAGTCTGGAGAAAGGGAGCGGAGCAGGCTCAGCTACTCTGGAGCATTTCTTCTTCAGAAGGCTCATATCACACAAGGAGGACACGCCACTAGGGAGAGATGAAAGGACTGACTGTTTCTCATTGACTTAACTTCAACTCCAAGCTATATAAAGACTTAAAAACTTTAAGTATCCATATCCCACAGGAAGATACTGCAGTACTGTGTGTTCTGCAGTCTTCATAGACTTTGGAATAAAATTGCCAGCATGCCCATTTGCCATATTTATTTCTCAAAGGTTGTTTGCACTAATCTTTTCTGGGTCTGACCAATTGTTACGTAGTATCAATGAGGCATCTAATATGAATTTTCAGTTTTCTCATAGCAACTTACAGGTTGCTTTTAAGGTTGATAACAAAAATTAAGAAACTAGCAAGATATAAGTGGAATTTTATGGCATGATGATGACTTAGAAAATAATCAAGAAATCGAGTTTTTTTCCAGCAGAGTAACAATACATGCATGACTGAAAGGAACTAATACTCCCCTCTGACTTTTCTCCATCTACAGACTATACACAATTTAATATAAGAATAAAGGGACACTTAAATACACTGAAAAATTCTGAACATATGGTAAGGAAAAATGTCTATATGCTGATGTGCAGCAATTAAACTAGAAACTAAGAGGACATAGAAGACCAAAAAAAGGGAAAGTCAAAAGCAAAAGGGGAGAAAACCAACGTAAAAGTTTTTAACTAAAAAGAAAAAACAAAAAAAGGTGTATCAGGGAGGAAAAAAGTTACATTCATCTATTACAAGATGTTTATTAAAGATCGTTTTAAAGTAGAAACCTTCAGACTGAAAGCAAAACTTGGTAATATTAAATAAAATCCTGCTGATTTAAATCAAAGAGAAACAGGAGAGAGCTAAACAGAAATCCCCACAGAGATACAATAAATTGAAAGATAATTAAAGTAAAAACTAAGAGAAGGAAGAATATTAGAAAATGAAATGAAAATATTCTGCAGTTGAAACAGGATTGAAGGAAAGCAGCATAAAAGGACTTTGATAACGAAAACAAAAGGAGGAACCCTAAGGAAAACACTTCCACTGAGGTATAATGAAAACAAACTGTGCACACAAACTGTTGCATAATAAAAGACAGAGAGAGAACAAATAACATTGACCTGCGAATAACAGTGATACTTTTTAGTGCAGATGGGTCTTCTCATTCCCAACACACTAAGAGGAATTCTTCACCTCAAAATGAGTCAAAGACCAATGCAAAACAGAAGTGACAAAAATGGCAGCCCTAGTAGCAGTGCCATGGCTCATCTGCTATCATCTGGCCGGTCATCAGGACACTCTGTTCCAGTAGTACACAAACGTGTAAGCCACTTCCCTGCCATCATGGCAAAGCCTGACATTTCTTCCAGTATTAGTTGAGTGACCCCTGTAGACACTAGGTCAACTTCCTTAAGGACAAGTTTCTGTGTTCTCAAAGACTTAAACTGTTTGATATTTTAATCTTAAACCAGAATTTCCTCTGGTTGTAGTATTTTGTTTCTTTGCTTCCTACAAACAATGGGCCCGAAGAAAAATATTAATTAACCTTAAAGTTTTACTTGCAGCCTTCACTTTGTCTTGCCACTCTTTGTCTGTACCTGCACACGCACAGCTTTGAGCAACTGAGCTTAGTTTCTGTGACTGGCACTGGATCATACACCACATTTCTGTATCTTACATCGTACCACATATTAACACTCTAGTGTTAAACAGTCCTTTCCCTGCCTCAGTCTCCAGAGATGGAATAACTGAGAAGAATATATGTAGAAAGTGTTCTAAAATAACAAGGCTTAAAAAAAAAAGTCTCCAATATTGTGAACTTGTGCTACTTTCAAGCATTTTTACTCTTGAGTTTGGAGGAATGGAACTAAATGAAACGGTATTGAGCCATAAAGGTGCGAGATAAATGCCATTTTCATTACTAAAGTAAATTACTAGCAAAAGACAGTAGATTAATTTTACATGGAGACCTTAAAATAGGAAAAGATATCTTTATAAAAGTACATGCTTTAGCACAGCTTCTGAGAAACACTGTAGAGACCGTGAATACAAGAAGTCCAATTAGGTGATACCTGTGTTCCTTTCTGTCACCAGCCACCGAAAACTCCGTAATTATACGTAAATGGGTTACATGTAAAAGCAATTCATCTCCTTCATGGGGTAGATGGTTGAAACACAAATACAACTGTCCAAAATAATGCAAGACTGGAATAGGTGTGCGAATCACATCATCCTCTCCTGGTGCCTGAATGCAAACTAAAAGGATGGGACCTTATTCGTAGGGAAGGAAGGGGAGCAAGAGAGTCAGTGTGAAAAGAGAAAAACAGTGTGTAAGACAGCACAGAAAATCAGGACAGCCAGAAAAGACTTTACAAAGCAACTCCAAAAAAAACAGCTGAAAAATTTGTCAGACACAATGCTGTCTAGAAAGACTTTAATTGAAAGCAAAGAAACTGTCTCTTGTTGCTTTTTTTTTTCTACAGTGTTCTATGAAGAAAGAACTGTCTGGTCTGTCTTTTCAAACAAAAATAAATCTGACATCCATGTATCTCAACTTCTCTTTCTGAGGAAAATAATCTGAAAAACCTTCCAAAAAATGAATTAATATCTCCATGTCTGAGAAGTTGCAACACCAGTGTTAAAAGCGGCATTGAAAGAGAGAAATCGCTAGCTTCTGTTCCTCTTTAGCCAAGCTGAAAATAACTACTTAAAAAACAGCTGAGAATTTTGCAAGAATTAATGTGGCACCCAACTGTTTCTGGGAAGTGCTACAGAACGGCTTGCAGGTAAAAAGGAAATCTTTGCTAGGGCAGTAATTAATTACAAAGCATCTTGGTAGACCGAGAAGCTCTAGTGCAACACCTTCTGTCCAGTATGGCAAACAAATTCAATGATACCATGAAGTAATAAAGTCAACCTTGAAAAACACTAACGGAGAGAAGCTGAAAAAAGGACAGATAAAGCTGAAAAGTAATTTCAAAAAGAATATCAAAATGAAAATTCATCACCTGCATCAGGCTTCCTGGAAAGCGTTAACAATTGTTTCCTATCCAGTTTTACCTGCTGTAGTCTAAAAGGGAGAACAGGAATTTTCCTGAACATACATCATGCAAAAATCTACTGATTTTGTAGGGAAGGCTCCCTGGGAGGCACACGTGGCTCAGTTCAACCCTGACATCTAAAATAACGGCCAGGGAATCAAATAGGAAGAAGTAATTCTAGTGAACAACATTAGTAGCCTCCCTGTGATGTTGTTACTGAAATTCCTCAAAGACAAGAGAGAGAGTTATTTAGATCTGAATAAGCCTTTAACGTCTGGTATGAAGCCAGGGACCCAGCCAAGGGCTGGGAGAAGAGGTTAAGGAACGATTCCATCAGCAATGGCAGTGGAAGACTTGAACTGTGGGTCAAATATCAGCAAAGGGATCTAGAATAAATGAGCAATTGAACAACGCAGAAATAACTGAAAGATGATGAGACAAGGCCAAAGACACTCAGAGGCTGTAAAACTGGTCACAGGTCTCCAACTGTCTTTCACGTTGGACGCCATCAGCTTGAACAATTGCCAGTGAGAAACACTGCTAGATCTAAAAGTACAAACTCCATGAGAAACAGACACAAATTCTCAGCAAAAATTTGGTCCTCATTTACTGTGGTATGCCATAAGAGATACTGTATTAACGGTCAAGGGCAAACTCACCTTGTGGCTATGTGCTAATTGACATTTTGGATGAGATTCTGCCATAAAAAAGCTGGTACTTTTGACTAAAGGTGCTGTCTTCTGCTGTTTTTTTCTGAATATGTTCACAGAAATGGCCTTTTCTTGTAAATCATGAGGATTATGTCAAATTACTTAGCTCTGGCATTTATTTCTCCCCTGCAATGGGAACTGTCTGCAAGTGCTCAAACCCTGGCTAGCCAGCTGGGTCAAAAGCGGAAACAATATCTTGCTAAAATATGTTGATCTTGGCAAGGATCTATTCAACACATCACCACAACAATAGATTTAAATAGAGACACAAAAAGCAAGCTTGCTAGTGCCAAAACAACCGGGAAAATAAAGCCCATTTCCTATTCTCAATATGGCGAGTAATAAAAAATATCTGTTAACAATCAAATCAAGCTGACAAAGCAATGTTAAAATGGCTTGGAATAGAGCCAAAAAAGATCAGAACAGATATAGAGAGACAATATGCACTGGACTGCAAAGTCCACTTTGCATCATCGCAGGAAGAGACATAAAAACCAGCATGATGTACATTATTGTTATCATCTATGAAAAGAGTTGGGAATATAGTTAAAATATCAAATAAAGATGTACAGACATGATAAAAGGGATTACAGTTCTGTCAAAGACGTGTGTTTCTTTCTTTGTTCAGAGTTAGTTCTTCAGTCTGAACACTTTCTTCCTTAGCTGTTCCTAATCAGATCTGCTTGTATGTATTTAGATGGCACCTAACACGACATAGACTCATTAAACACTAGCCACTATAATAACATATTACTCTGGTGAGCGGGAGAACATAAACAGGTGCAGTCTACAATTAAGGTGCCTTAAAATCTAAAAGCATGGGTAATTCAAGGATGTCAGGCGACTGAATGGTAGCAATATCTTTACTCTAACACCTTCTTTAAAAAAAAATAGTAACCCTTTGGATAACCTTTTCAATACACCTTCTTTAGCAACTGAGAAGTAGAAATCACTATTTTTAAAAAATATATTTAGAATGCAATGTTTCTGAATATTTACAACTCACCAGTCAAGTCTAGTTCACATTGTAATGCCACCAGGATTACTAGACCCTTACTTACCATTTTCATAAATTTTGTTCTAATCTATGGCATCAAACAGATGCAAGATGTGGTTTTGTACCTGGGAATGCAGGTTCATCAAAGTATTCTAATATAAATCCATGTTAAACAATAACAGAGTATATAAGCTTCCCAGCTGAATATTAACCCTGGTTCCCAAACTGCTAGGAGTACAAGAAAACTTTCATATGTGAGAAAGTTGCCAGTTGATACACTTTTATTTCTAGGATGGAAACAAGAGTCACAAGCACCTGGATAGTTTAATATGGGAAGAAGTACCTCAGTCACTAAAATACTATTATATGCTTGATTTGTCCACCAAAAAGCACAAGGTAATTTTTTTTTTTCAGTTCAGAGGTGTATTTTTTTCAGTTACATTGTGTCTTTCAAGAGAAAAACAAAAAAAAAAAAAAAACCCAAAAAAACCCCAGATTCATGTGCATTTTGCAAAAACACAACACATCTTCTCTTAAGCACTGTAAATGGGAGTTAGTAGGGCTTTCAGACTGACAGCGTTACCAAAATGGGGAAAGAGAACACAGGATAAAGCAATATAGCATGCAAGAAACTGTAGTCTTGAGATTTTGCTTTGCTTCTTTAATCAATCAGGCAACAGCATACATAGTTTCTAATTATTTGTGACTATAGAAGGATATGGAGTTAATACAGGCCTGTGAGGTCTCAACACACTGTGATAGTGTCATTAGTGGAAAAGGTGGCAATAATGGGTACCTCCTTCGTCAGATGGCCTTGTTATCTCACTGCAGTAAGAAAAGGTAGGGTTCGTGTCAGAGCCATCTGACTTATAATCTCCCAAACTGGTAGAATGTAAATACTGCTTACTGTAACGACTTGCTCTTTCTACAAAGGTAGAAAGAAAGAATATCACAGTAAATAGACAATAGAAGTGCAAACACAAGAAACAACAAAAACCCCAACACTGCTAACAGTGAAATCCTTACACTGATGGCACTGAAATTACGGAAAAGTGAATTGTTCACAATTTTGTATCTATTTTGAACACCATTAGTTCAAAAGGGTGCTTCAAAATCAGATACAACTAAGTTTGTTCTCTGCTTTAGAAGAATAGCAGAAATGGAAGGTGGGATTGAGATAGTGGGAAAAAAAAGCGATGAAGATGAAGCATATGAAAATTTCCAGTAGAAAATTAAAATATTCCTTTATCCCAGCATGCATACAAGTTCATGTGGAAATAACCTCTGTATGATATTCAAAAGAATATTTAAAGTTCCACTATTAGTAGCAAATAAAATACATGTGCAAAATAAACATTCAAAATAAACACTTCTGGGGGAGAAAAAATCCGAAAACTTGTAGACCCAAAACATCACTTCTTATTATTACATTACCTTCTCTCCTTTTCTATCTGACCTTAAATTATGAACACCTTGGAGTTGCAAACAATAGCACAAGGCATAATATCATGTCCCATATAAGCAAAAAGTGCATAGAAAAGAAATGATTTTCATAAATAGGCCACCATCTATATCTCTGAAATTTTAGTAAGGTCTAACTATTGGAAAATTCTTCTTATAGTGAGGACAAAGTAGGTCAATGCTTTTTAAGTGACTACTTTTAAGTGGTATGAATAACTGTTGTTTAGGATAAGGTTTATTTCATTTTTTCTTATCTGCACATGTGATTACAGCTGTCCTATAAAACACTGCTTTTAAAATACTACAGTTTTATATATATGTGTATGAAAACATACTTATAAAACATATGGCTGGCACATTGACCTGAACATTTACTGTATCAACTTAGTTTTATAAACATAAAAAGCTGAATTGGGGAAAAATCAGGATATAAGCAATACCAGAAAGCATACGCAGACTTCTAGACTGAATATTGTCCTCCAGAGGATCAATGTCGAAGATGGAGCCAGGATCTGTGCGCCAAACTTTAAGATCTTTTCCCAAACCACAGAAATTATAGGAGAGACAAACAACAAAGGAAGTAAAAGCATGAAAGGTATGAGTTTTAACAATCAGCAACCAATTTCCTTCATCTAGAAATTAACCAGAAGATACAGATATTCACCTGAAAGAACTGGAAAGCATTAATTTCTGGCTTAAAAGAACTTAGTGCATTCATTTAAGTTTGACATTATTTTTAGGAGACTTTTTCTCCCAATTTTTGTTTTCCTTTTCTAAATACGACCATAGTATTTTCTTAAGTCTAAACAAATGGAAACATGTTAATATCACATACCAGAGCTCTTTTCCACTAGAAGAACCAAAATCAGCAGAGCTACAAAATTATTTCCCCAGTCCACCAACAGCATCCTTACTCCATGGAGATGCTGCAGTATATATCCCTATAACTGACAGTTGAATATACATCTCTACAGCTGACAGAAGCACTACAGGCCCTCCTCTGCATACAGTAGAGATCAAGGCAGCCTAATAAGCAGAATCAGGGACATGGTTCATCTTATCCAAAATAAATTTCTACAAGTTGCTCAATTTATATAAACTCCAAAGTATCCATCTTTCTTAATTTATACAAAAAAATGGACTAGGGCGACAAATTCAGCTGTAGAAATCTACATTGTAGACATCTACAGTTGGGTAAAATGAAACCCGCTCTTGATCTTAACTAGCAATTCCCTTTGTCTTCCAAATATCTAAGTTTCCTGGGACACAGACCTACTGTTGATGCAATACCTCACTATGGAAAAGCATTTTTGGAATTCAATGTATGGATTCTGTAACAGTAGTAATCATAAGATCTTCAGCTTTAACTCATACAAGTAAGTCATTAATATCTCTTGAATTCACATCTGAACTGAATATCGAATGAAAAAAGAGTCCATAAGAAATAATTAATTTCATATCTGAGTTTAAGTTACAATCACAGCAGAAATGTGAATATGGATTCAAACATGGTTTTAATAAACTTTTAACAAATATTACAGTGTTGTACAAGTTAAGAGGAGGCTTATAACAAATGCAGAAGCAGCTACAGTGTAAATTCTTGATCTACTCACATCAATCTAATATATACAATTCATATCTGCTATGTCTAAAACTACAATAATGATTTAATCTCCTCAAAACAGTTTAAAATAAAACCTTTATGTAAAGTACAATTAGTTAAAGCGCAAATCTACCAGATCACACCTTTTTACTAGTGGTTTGCTTCTTGGGCAGACTTGTCTGCAAGATTTACTCAATGCACTGGAAGTGGGAAAAATAATTGTCTTCCCAACTTTGTCCTTTTGCTGGTTTGAGTGGTACCAAGCTAAATAATGGGTTGGCAGGTAAAGTAGGACTGTGGGGACCCCAAATATGTCATGTTTCAAATGATTAATAGCCTAGAGGCAATGGAAAGAACAGACAGAGCTAATAAAGTAAATCCCACGGCTTTAGAATACATTCAATGTGTGTACATTATGTGTTATCTACTGCAGCTCCCATAAGGAAAGGCATAGTGCTAACTCCCTCTTGACAAGATGAATAAAAGCCAACACAAAATCTTTTGATAAACTATGTGTTAGTCCTAACGGTGATAAATTATGCAACTCCATAAAGCACTGACAGGCATGAGAGGGGTGGGGGAACTGGTGAATGCCCAACTTTTCCTGTTTGATCATGCCTTAGTAAGTAAGAGCATAATAAGTACAGCTTCATGGCAGCAGCAGTGCAGCAGCCATTGATTTGTACTGATTTTGTTCATCTCTGTAATCTGAAATAACATACATAGAACCAGAATCTTGGCAATTTATAGCACCAATCAATTTTAACTTCCTGGTAACTTTTGCCAATTTAAAATATCCTTATACTCACATGAGAATCATGGAGCCTCTAGTCACAGATCCAAAGCTCAGTTAGATTAATTTATCCTGATGGGTTTAGAATGGCTTTAGCACGGTTAAAACTAGTGCCTATTTTTCAAAGCAGAAGCATTAATTTTAGCAATCAGGCATTTGAAAAAGTTGTTACAGCTTCACCGATAATACTTTAAAAAACAACCAGATGGACGCTAACACCGAGGTACTCTTCCTAACTGGCTGAACAATTATCAGCTAGGAAAACACTCAAGAGAGTTGTTTTTTTCAGTCTGTGATTTTTTTTTTCTAGCTGCCAAGGACATTCCATGAGCAGGGAGCTCACTGCTTCTTTTGAAACAAGAAGATATTATAATAGCAGTTCACTCTGAAAAAGCATTAGCTGAAGTATCACTGGATATTAGGCTCACAGGCCTGTCATGGCCCCTTTCCTTTAAATAGTTGCACTATTTTTGCTGTTTGGTGGGCACGGGGAGTTAAGAATTCCTGTGTGTTTTGATACTGGAGTATTTTAAGGTGATAAACAGTACTAATATTTCAGTTACTTACAGCTCAAGGATTTGTCTTCGGGATGTTCTTAATCCTAATCGGTTTGTGCTAGTGAGCCTTCAGCTACAGAACACAGGATTGCACACGTGATTCTTGCACAGGGTTACAGCACACGTGCAACGCAGTACAGAATAGGAGATTTAAAGTGCGCACTAAACAGCATATTGCAAACTATATCAAACTTCAATTTTGCAGGAGCTTTTCTCTCTGTCTTTGACTGCACCACTTCTAGCTATGGAAGTGACTTCAAGTGCGTGGGACTCCACAATGATTTTCTGAAGAAGTTGTTGCCCTAGATCCAGAATGTGTGACCCTCTGAGACTTGCATGGTCTTAAAAGCATCAGTACCTTCCCCAGGCAGAGCTTTCTAAACACTCACTTTTGAGAAACTCCTTCTGGCATGAGGCTGTAACTACAGACATGTAAAAGGTGGCTATACAAAAGGAAAGAAATACACTTCTTTATGTGGTGGAGACTCATTTGGAGACTTTAAGAAAAAGACTGAGGAAGCATCTGCCAGGAATGATATAGATTTAGTTAACCTTGCTTTAGGCAGGAGGAATGAACCACTGATTACTCCATTTGACTTGCAATTTCTCTGATTTTTGAGAGATAGACTTAAAGTCAATCCTTGCTATTATTACTATGTATGAAGGATATTAGGGTGCTATCTCAGCATGTTTTTCAATATGTAGGGGTCTACACTGGGGTCTACACTGTTGTAAAGCAAGAAAAACAGAAAAAGGACACAACAAAAGAAAAAGAAAGCAAAAAAAAAAACAAAACGGGTTACCATTGCCTTTGTCATAGCAGACCTGCTAATTTTTAAGAGATTTCAAATATCCATTTTGATTTTGAACTGGCGATTATTATGAATATCCCAAATGACATCTTAATGCAATACTCTGTTTCTACATACAAAACCAATCTGTATTCCACCCCGTGAACACCTGGTCTTATCTTGGACCATCTTTTAGAACACCATTTCTGAACACCAGTGTTTAGCTCACCAGAGATCTAATGAGTTATTGATGAATTACAGCTTGAGATATTTTGAAAGCTGTGTGAAATTCTAAACCAAGAGGTAAATGGAGCATGTGCAGCTCTGGAGAAATTGCTGAACAACAGAAGGTGAAATCTCAAACTGGTCTGTAGCATTTAAACATTGAAATATTGGAGAATCACAGCTTTAATCACCTCTCTTCTGTGCAAAATGAAGATTATTGCAGATACTTTGGCCTTTCTTGAAGAGTCAAAATTCAAACTTAAAGTAATAGCAATGATTATCCATATTTAAAAAAAAAAAAAATTACAGAGCAAATGACAATGTACCTCCTATTCATTCCCATTATTACTTTGCTAGAAGCTGGCATCGAACCAGTAGTTCAACACAAGTTTCATGTTGAGAAAAGAGTGAAAAGGAAATCTGGGAGTTTTCTTGGTCGTAATAGAGAACACAAGCAGTGTGTAAAAAAATTAATCTTCTCTGCACTGTTTTCAATAGCAACAGTATTTAATAACTTACCAACAATTATTCCAGGTCTTCTATCCATTTCAACGATATGTGGATGCACACCTTTATACGCTGCATCACTCACAATTTGGGTGTTTCTCCGCACACGCTCTGTTACAGGATCATCTACCACTGGGGTGAAGCCTCTGCCCTTTGTCTTCTCAAAATCTTCATGGTATTTTACCTTGGAAAACAAGAAGAATTACACTTTTCCCCAAGCTGCAATTGACAGCAAATGGTTATTCTATGCATGAATGCGTATATGTTTGCTTTATGAGGCACTTATATTCTTTGGGGTTTGCACCATAATAGAATTGTTTTACACACATGAGATTGGCTGCATGGCTGGCCAAGTCTTTTCTGTCTCTCTAACTTGATTTCCTGATATTTTATTAGGCATTAACTCAAGCAGCAAAACATCATCTTACAGTCAAACAGGGCAAGAAAAGCCCTCAGGAGGTCATCTGGTCGTCTTCTCTAAGATAGGATAGCTCTCTACCGATGTAGACATCTACATCTGTCAGTAAAAAATGTTCCAGCAGTAATAGTTCTAAAGAACTCGAGTATTTTCATTTACAGAGAATTTTGAATATACGCACAATTTCATACAAAAGGTACTCTTTTGCTCTTTTGTTTTATCATATGCCAGCTGGCTTTAAACACAGGTTTTTAGAAAGAACTGCAGTTATTCTAGAGCAGCCTGCTTTCCAAAAAAAAAACCAAACTTAAAAACAAGGACATTAGGGTAGAAAGTGTTATATAACCAAGTGTTGGAACAAAACCAGTATTAGTAAGAGTTATAAAAGTAGTAACCCTCATTATGCATATTTACTTTTTTAATTGTCTTAATCATCAAATAATTAAATTGACAAACATTCTCACACAGGCAAATGCACACAAAACAACTCATTCCAAGAACAAAAGTCACGCAGAAACCAGGAACGTGCACAGGCACAAGGTGAAGTGTGTCACCTAATCCAGTCAAACCGTGTGATGCTCAAATGAGGTGTGTACTTTTTTAAAGAAAAAAAAAATCAACAAACAAAAGAACCGACATTTAACTGTTAGAAAACTGTTTATTAGTATTTTGAAAATGTTCATTACAGTCATATGCAGTTAGCAAACACTCCTTCAACAGGCATAAGAAGAAAATATTCCTTCCATACTTGAGCAGAGTTTCATTAGTTACCTATATTAATGGGAGGCAAAATCCAGTGGAAGTCAAGTGCCATTCCTTAGTATACTCTAGTTATAAGAAGAAAGTACCCTACCATGGAGATGTTGTTTTGTGTTTCTCTGACATGCCTTAGCTCAGGTGTGTCTAGAAGCACACTACATCTACCTTTCATCTGCCTCTGATCACTGCTGTACTTGACCTGCAAAACAGCAACAACAGCACACATGAAGTTTTTGTTTACAGGAGAAAGGATGGTGAGAATCACACCACGCATTGGTATCCTTTCCAAATCACAAAGCCCAGCGTTTTTCTTATATCTTTCTTTACACTCATTTTCTAGTAGCCTATTTCAGAGGCAGGATACATATGAGCTAGTATACGGGTAGGGCCAAAGCACATGTTTATTCCATCAATCACTTACTCAAAAAATAGTATTTACCTGAAAGCTGAAACTCTTGGCTGTTTAAACGACATAAATGAAATAATTAATTTATCAACAAAAAAAATAAGATAATTAATAAGAAAACACCACTGTGACTTGGACAACTTTAAAACATATTTGTATGGCTGATTATAAGCCACCTTCATATTACCCAGACAGACCCAGACTCTGTACTCAGTCTGCTTCCAGGTTGGGATTAGCTGAGAACCCCTGGGTCCCCAGGGAGTTCAACTCTTGCAAGCAGATTAGTCCTTTGGCAGCCTTCTTACTCCTGTTCAGTAGCTAGTCTTTGCTAGCAGCACAAAAGCAACAAGGCTGGGATTAATCTGAATATGCTGTTTTCAAAGAGAACATGTGGGCCCTGTGTTTTGTGCATCAGTAAGTACAGAACCTCCTATGTCACATTTCTTCTAATTAGCTTCTTTTGTGGTATTTTACAGACTTGTAAAGATGCAAGGTTAATTATCTGGTTTAAAAAAAAAAAAATAAAGAAACCCACAGTCAAAATTGTAAAACGGTAAAAGTAGTTGGTCCTACTTGTTGGTTCTGGAGTGAGAACTCTTACAGTTTCTTCTGGCTGGTTGAATTCTTCTACTAACGGACTCTCTTAGCTCCTACATTGCACTGCAACCTGTGCACTGAGTGTTAGTAAATATTTTAGATTTACCTATAAATTCACACTCGAAGCATTACCTCTCAAATCAGTTGTGCAAATCTATTTCAACACGCATTTTTGACAAGAGAAACCAAGCATTGAAATTGTCTAAACCTTAAATTTACGTATTAGCTAAGTACAACATACCTGTGAAAATATGAGTCTTGGTGTCTGTGTTTCACAGGTAAGTTTGATGTACAGAGAAACAGAATTATATGGTACTGCATATTCTTCAAACCCTTCTTTATTAAACAATACATTTTCTTAGCAAATATATTCAGCTACATATGCTATACATGGGGCATTTTCTGGATGGAATAATTACAGCCAGCATAGTTTGGTTTTCATCTACTGCTTATTAACATAGAGGAGTATTTATTCCTGTAAATCTTGAGAAACAAAGAGGAGTCACTTGGGAAAAAAGAAAAGCTTAATTTTAAGAAATAAAGGAAAAATCATTTAAAGTCTAGAATTGTTGGGAAGTTTTCCTCTTATTTTTAACTATGCAGCTCAAAACTAATTGACTTTGGTAAATATGCATGAGCATTTTAAGAACATACTTAAGACATATGTAGTTACAAGGTCAGATTCTGTTCCTTTGTCCTTAGACAAATCGTCTGCCAAATCCAACCTACTTTGCTTTTCACTCCTACACTCAGTTCTAAAGTGTTCACTACTATAAATTCTCTTCTGCCACCTTGAAACAGTGGCTCTGCGTGAAACCTGTTCTATTTACCACCTGCTGGGGCTTTGCCACTGGTGTTGTTTCAGTGTTGAGGACACCAACTGTAATGTAACTAGTCTGATCCTTTACTTCACCATGCTGTTTTGACGACTTCTTTGCTCCTTATTAGAACTGCCTGCTGCTTCTTACATCACTATAGTATGTTACTCTTTAGTGTTTAGTAATAGGATCTATTGAGGACTACTCAGGTCTAACATAGGTGGCATGTCGCAGAGTGGAATGGATGACTATAAGCTCCCATGCTTTGAATCATAAAAAAATGAAATTTGCCCTAAAGTTAAATTCTCATTTCCTTTGTTCTTTACTGTAATTTACTCCTGCAATCTAGCAACCAAAACTTAGTAACAAGAGATGAAGACTCTTGAAAGAATGACTGACTTCTACTGACCCTCTTCTTGAAAAATTCTGGCACCAACACAACCACTTACTTTTTTTGCAAGAATAATCAGGCAAGTCTGAACACTTTTGTTGCCTTTATGTGCAGTGCCTGTACTCAAAGGATAAAAGAAAATTCCATTCAGTAGATATGCAGCTGGATTCATTTGACACGTCAAATCTAAATGGAAAAGCATATCCTTGTTATATTCCTACAATGACTGAAAAACTAAAGGACAAAAAGATTCAAACAACTTGCCGAGCTGATATTGTCTTGATTCTTCTTGACTCTCTCTATCTCAGGAGTGACACTCATAGCAGTAGCTTTGCCAGGCTGCTCTCTGTAGTGAACCTATTATTTAACAGAATAAAATGGTACATACTATTTCAGATAAAGCAATATCACATTGTTTTACATTAAAATGTATGATTTAAAAGGTCATCCAGGAAACAACTGAAAAGCTAAAATGCATTTGAAGTTTATTAAAGCTTATAAAACTTGATTTTTGAAGCATAACCTTGAATTCTTTCTGTATAGCCTTCTCACTAATGCATTTGTGTGGATATATACACATATAAGCACACAACATCTTGACATTTACCACATTGGTCCTTGGCTGTATAGAGAAATATCTTATATTTGGAAGTGTGTAAGCCACAAATAATGCAGTACAGTCAAGCAGAGCACATGAAAAACTGAATTTCAGCAATGACCACTGTAAATGTGTATTTATCCAGACACAGAAGTTCTATAAGGATACCATCCATGCTCTAACTTTTATACTCTATGCATTCAAAGGTGATTAAACACAGTGGGTGCAATATATCAGGCAACTGCCAATTGAATAAAACTGCCTAAATTTCACCTTGTGTTTATTTAAATGTACTGTAGGAATATCCTCTCTATCGCTTTTTAACAAAATACACTTGTAGCAATGACGCATTAACCAAATGCACACTCAAGGCCAGATCAGCATCTAAAGCAGGTAAAGGATAGGATGTGGGATTGACAGACCAGTCTCGTGTTAACCCTGGCCCCAAATACTGGGAAGTCAGATATGGTAGGCATTTAGTAAACAATTAGAGATTCTTGCATGATTTATGCCAATCCATATAGTTTTATGTAAAATAAATGTTTCAATACAAACTTTTTTTTTTTTAAATAAGCTCTTGGTTTTGTGCGACAAGGATAACTGTGCTGATACATTATGCTCATAATTCTGTAGTGCACTGCGGCAGTAATTTACATATTGTTCAAGTAACTGTCTTCCCACACAACACAGTTTTAGTCTGTCCACATCAACATATTCCAATTGAAAAATTAACGTCTGATAAAAATGATGGTAAGCTCTCAAATGGATTAAACTTGCAAACTGGCATTTGTAAAGGCAAACTGATTTTTCCAGACTTAATGTTTCTAGAAACATCTGAAGTTAAAGAATCTTTGCCCGAAGCTATTCTAATGACCCAAAAGAGAATTTAAACTTTCCAGTGAAATTTGCACAACACAAAAATTGGTGAAAAGTAAACAATGATGCAAGTAGAACAACTACAGAAGCTGGCTTGAATCACTTGGGAAAACAGGTTTATTTGAACAGTGTGCATTTTAGGAGAGCTAGATTTATCAACATAAATCCAGGAATAAATAGCATACACTTAAGTTAGAGGGACAGTATTCTCGAAAATTGTAACTAAATTAATTTGGGGAACGTGGCAGAAAACACCCCAGGAAAACACTGTAGCTATTTGTAGCCCCATGAAACATGGCTGGTGATGGAAGTTCCCAGTGAGGAGAAGGGCTGGCCTCTCAAAGACTCATTAATGGGGTACGACTTTGACAATGCAGGAAGGCAGCAGCATGCTCCAAAAGTCCTTGCCTTCTTCCCTGCGCTCCTGCAAACAGCACGACTTTGTAATGGTTATGTCAGCCATTAAATACTAAACTCTGATAGGAAGGTTACTGAGGAACCAGAAAGAGACAGGTAAAAGAGCCGGAGTTTGAGTACAAGTGTACTTTTCTGTTTAAAAAACAACAACAAAAAAAAAAACCACAAAACCCCAAACCAAAAACTGTCAAGATTTCCTGCAAATATCCAAGACAGAGAATAACATTTCGAAACATCACAGCCATTTCTTTAATTGAATATGTGATGCTTCACACGCCATTTCCCAAACTAAGCAACGGCTTTTCACAATTGCTTCCTAAAACAGGGTTTTCAAATAATTCCATTGCTGACCCCACACCTAACTAAAGAAAAGGTACAGCTACAGGAGGCAGAACTCTGTGCTCATCCTCTGCACCCAAAAAGTATACAAAGGATTAAATGAGAGCGACTTCCCATGCTGACATTCTCTTGATTCCTCTTGACTCTTTCGATCTCAGGGGTGACACTCATGGGTGTAGCTTTGCAGAGCTGTTCTTTGTACTGAACCTAGCAAACATGGCAGAAGATATTACACAGAGACTTCCAAACAACAGAAATACAACAGTGTATTAGACATCATTAAAGGGCACACTGCATTTGGATGGAAAATACCATTCCTTAAAAAACACCCACGTCTTTCCACACGATACTTAGTACTCACCCTCTGGCAGTTCTATTTCAGACACAGACGATACTTCAATAGGAATATTTCACTTTCCTTGATGTTAATTAAAGTGCAAGGCTAAGCAGTTACTGTTTCACCATTAATTGACTAAATTAGTCTTTGTGGACAAACAGGAATTAGCACAAACACCACAGACATATTCACTGAGGCACAAACACATTTAATACATCACAGAGAAGTGTGAAAGCAATGAAAATGGGGCACACATTGCTAATATACTTCTGGTTTTCCTTAACTCTCCTTAGTTCGGGTGGATCAGAAATAGTTGTTGCATGCTGAATTTCTTCCTTGTATTTAATCTGCAGAATAAATATTACAAAATATTAGCAATTCAAAGAAGATACAGACAAGCACCAAACCACAATAAACATTTTGTAGTCTCTCCCTTACACATACTGCACAGCTAGACCACACCTATCAACAGTATTGACCTGAAAAGGAACAGTTATATTTAATTTCTGAAACAGGCTGCTAGGGTTTCCAATGCATCCTGTTTGATACTACGGAGCAGAGAGCACATATAACCAGCCTGGTATCCTAAAACTCTTACAGTGGAAATATACATCACACGGGATTGCAGCTATCTTTCTGATAATTGGGATGCTGCATATACTACTTGGAGATCTGCATCACTCTGGCAATGACTTGGTCTTGCTGTTATCTTGCTACAGAGTCTACCAGTCCATTTCAGAAACAAGCCATTTCACAGATGTTTTCTTAAAAGGGTGGATGACTTCAAAGTCTTACTCAAGTTCTCTAAAAACACACACAGACACATCAGGGAGAATGCAGATGTTTGGATGGATGATGCCTTTGAAGATGCTCTCAGATAATTACTGTTGCTTTTGCCACATTTAATCTCTTCTAAAAAAGCAGCAGTATGTTTGGATATGGTAGACTCCATAATTTGAAAGGAGTTCTAGAACACAGAACTAGAATTTTTTCAATTATACACCATATGGACCAAAACTGGAATTCAACTTAAGGAGAAAGAATTGTAAGGTTAAGTGGATGTGGCATTAAAAAGAAAGGCATCATATTTTCTGGTTTTCAATAAGCTGTCCAAAAGGGTCATCTTGAACAAATCTGTGCATTGTCCTTTTCTTACTGTCTGTTGCTAAATACCTGTCCAGTATTCAGTACATTCAGCTTCAAATCTCTTATGCCACCATAAAATAAACATAATAGTTGAAAATGTTTTTCATTAGCAAGACTCAGGGAAGGAAAAGCACTTTAAGAACAAGGTAACAGCATAATGAATCAATTTGTACAGTTTCATATTAATGTGACATACAAAACTTCTGTTAAATACATTTTAAGGCTGCAAAATCAAGGACTCAAAAATCAGAAGACACAACTTAAATGTAAGCATAGTTTTGCCCCTTGTACAAATATGCTCCATAACCAGCTTTCAATATATTTTATACTACTTCATCCTTTTCCTCTTTAAGTGCTTTATAATCTTGTTTATCTATCACCAAAAGCTGCTTTTCTCAAGAGAATTCTGCCTTATTCGTTACACATAATCAATGACCCTTACTTCGTAGTTTGCATGCAGACCATGACTAATGGTTGGTTTTTTGTCTTTAACTGCTCTAAGGTCCTGCTTTGATGACAGAATCACTGATTTCTTTAGGAACATTTCTATGTTGCCCCTTGCTAGAGCATCTGAGTTTTCCACACACATTAATTCACTGATTTTGCTGTGAAATGAGCAAAAAGGGAATTGTGACAAGGAAAAGTACTATTTTTACTAGAGACCACAGACAAGTAACAGCTAATCTGGCTACATAATTTAAAAAAAAACATAGAATTATACAGCATGTGCATTCAAATGAGAATTCCCATTGAACGATTGCAAAACAGAAAAGCAGAACAGGTCGTCTCTATGGCAAAGTATAAAATCATATACTTTGGCAATGGATTATCAGGTCTAGACACAGGAACTTGAATTCAGGTTCTTGCTTTTGAGTATTAACTTTGTGATCTTAAAAATACTCCCTTAAGGTACCTCTGGGGATGCAATTTCTCACGATTTAAAAAACTACAAATGCACATTCCTTCTTGTGCCTTCATCTTAAGCTCCTTGTGGTTTGTTTAGATTGACTGGCCAAACCCATGAGAACAATTGTAGTTTGTTACCTCCATGGACACCATCGTTAAAGAAAGGGAAAATATTTGACCAAGGATACCTCAGATACATGTTGACAGCAAGGGAGTAATAAGTCTAAACGACCTTGGGTTCTGTTTCAGCTCTTCTGGAAGGAAGAACCTATGCACAGGAGCACCTCACTCTGCCCGTCTTTCCCCACATTTCGCCTCTCCACTTTGACCAAGCCCTTCTACACTTTCAGTTCCTCACCCTGGCCTCTTTTCTTTCCAAATCCACTGTCACAAATGTCACTTACATAATTTTCAACTCTCTTCTCCATGACATGGTACTTGTGAAGACTGCCAAATTTTTTAACACAGACAAAACAACTTGTTTTTCTCTAAGCTCATACTTGGAAGCCTCTTTGGCTGAAATTTATAAATAAATAAATAAAACCAAACCAGCCCAAAGCACAGAGCAGGAATGGAAAAATTCAGTCCAGACAGTTTAGGACTGGCAGAAGTACTAAACCACTGGAAAAAAGGGTCTTTTAATAGAGACTATTAGGTAAGCTTAAGAATTGGCAGTGCTACTAGTCCTTAAAATGCTTCAAAATGCCCACTGATTGAGTTTTAATCAGACCCCAGCTTTGTGGTGTTGACTGACATATCACAGGGGTTTCTTCATGGATTTCACACAAACAAAAACACAATTACAATCTTCCCAGTGCTGTGTCCAGCCCTGCCTGTCCCTCAGTATAAGCAAGTTTTTAAAAATCCTTTGTTATTTGTAGCTTCTCGGTTCAGATTCAGTTACAGTCCATGTGTCTGATGTTTGCTTTCAAAGTTCTGTGAGATCTTGACTCCAACTATTTAGGAGGCTGCTTCTTCCAAACCAGTCATCACAACAGGTGAGATGAGCTCAACCGCCTTAGCTGTCACCACTCTGTTTTTTAGGATTTGAAAACAGACTGTTCTGATCTTTGTCTCCAATATATGTCATCTGGAAGAATCTGATCACTTGCAGAACATGATGCAATGGACTTTTTTGCACATTTTGGTTGTACAGTGAGTGTTATTTTGGTTTGGTGTTCTGGGTGGTTTTGCACTGCAGATGTGCTTCACATTCCATAGTTTCATTTAGCTCAGCAAATAGTTTTAAAGCTGTCCTAAGTCCTTCTGGCTAAATTCAAAGATATGTGTAAAATGTTTATATGTAATGGAGTCAAAATTAGTGTCATTTACCCTTCCTTTGGGACTTCTGTAAATTACACAATATAATTTCCCTCTTTCTGCACAATATAATTTCCCTCTTACTGACATATAATTTAAAGCTTTCTTGCACATTGCCTTTAAATTTGACTTTTTATACTTTTAATAAATACTATACAGGACTTAAGTAATCTCAGGTACACTACATGTAATAAAATACCTTTTGTAAAATATTAATTCTGCACACAGACTAGCAAGGTAAAGGCCACGCTGCTTACATCATACCACTAAACCACCAATGCATTTTGCGTTTCTCTTGATATGCTTTTGTTCAAGTGTGTTTACTAGCATACTGATCCACCTTTCTTTTTTCCCTCTTCGGCACTGTTTAGAATTTCTAAAACAGCTAGAGCACTGTACACTATTTTTCCATTTCACTTTGAAAGGTATTGAGAAAAAGCATTAGAGTAAGACTACTCCTAACAAGCCTCTGTGCGTGTGTCTGTGTGTCACTACACTCAAAATAAATGTCTGTGGTAACTGGAAGTCAAATAGGTAACAGATTAGGTTTTTATTTCTAGAACAACAATACAAATCTGGCAGAAAATATCCCCAAAACATAATTGCACAGGATGGGGGAGAGGGGAGGGATGGCAAAAAAAAAAAAACCAATCCCAAAAAACAGCAACAAAAAGCCCCCACTCTCAAATCAAGATATCTTACAACTTCCCAACCAGAAACACTATTTCAGGATTCAGGACACATGATAGCTTGCACTGAATCTTCAAATTGCACTGCGACTCAAAATTACAAGATGAAAGTGATGGATGGAGCAGAGAAAAATTCCAAGGAAAATAAGAGTTTTTCAAATTTTAATGGAAATTCCCTACCTGACCTTACTTTGGTGGAAAATGCTGTATTTAACACTACTTAGTAAACACGGAAATTCTAGTAGGCGTCCAGAGTCCCTGATTTGGATTTCAACTAATATTTATACACAATCTAGTGTCATGTCTATGCACTACTTTCAAACTTTATTTTTAAAAAAGCATCTAATCATCAGAAAAGGCACATCACAAACATAAAAATGGCCCCAGTGGATTCTGCACCAAAAATTCCAAACAAGTGAACAATGCAGCTACAAGTGCTTTCTTGCTTGGCAGTCACTTTTCCATTTTTTTCCAAGTTTTGCCATGTATTTATCAGAAGAGCATGTTCTACTTGTAGAAAGCTCTCATTCTGATACTTTATTTTTAGTTGCCCATTTAAGTGCTAAAGACATTGGGCATCCCTAAGATAAACAATATAAATTCAGAACCAGCCTCACCAGATCCACAGATCAACTTGTCCTCAGCATGTAAAGAGGCACAAACCCTCCACCTTTTCACACAGCTTGAGTATGGACATAATTTTCCTCTTCTTGAAGTGCAAACTGTACCATCCCCTATGTAATGCATGCGGACCCTACAGGAAATTTAGAGATTTTCTTTTTTGTGATACAACATTTTTCTAAATTGCAAATTACAACTGCTGTTCAGTCTGTCATATCGGGAAATACATTTCATGTTTCTCACTCTTGAAAGACAAATGTCTTTCCTCAAATACTTAGTTAAATTTTTTCCTATTTTTCATGATGTTTCAATTTGAAACTCTACCTTTGGACACAGAAGAACTACACTAGAGTGGGGCTTTAACTCTATTAGAACAGAGCTCTGTATCCAAAATCCAGTAAAGCAGTATTTGAATGAGATGTGAGATATGCAAACGTAGAATTTTTAGAAAAGAAGATGGAAAAAAAATTTGACCACCATTTACACACATAAGAATAATTAATGTTAATAACACTTACCGAACTAATATTCTGTTGATTTTTCTTTACTCTTTCAATCTCTGGAGTCTCCTTTACAGCTGTGCCAGCTCCTACTTCCTTCTTATAAAACACCTCAATTTCCCCAAAAGAAAAAGTAATTATGAGACTGTTAGCAATGCAAGTACAAGTTCTCATAAAAGGGCTGGGCAATTTTCCAAGTTCCAAATTGGTCTGACCATAAATCTTGCTAAGAAAGCAAATACTTTAATTTTTCATAAATCAGACCAATCATCAATAACTATAATAACATTTTGTTTGTTTTCAACTGTAACCCAGAAAATCTATTATCATCCCTTAGACTGACCTCAAACATTTGTAAGTATTTGTAATGATAGTTTTAACTTTGGAAATAATATTAAAATTTAGATCATAATCTATTAACACTTACAAATGTAACTTTATGCTTGAGTAATCTCACTCATTTCAATGTATTTGACCGTGCATGTACATGCAAGATTTGAATTGCTTTTTTTAATCTTCAGATCTTAAAATACTGAGAAGTGAACAGATATTATTATTTCTAATTTAGCAAACTAGAAAATTGACATATTCATGACAAAATAACCAGAACAGCCAGAGCTACAATCCAAGTCACGCAATTTTTTGATTTCTGGGTTCAAGCCAGAAAGTTGAGGACTACATTTGAAAACATAGCTCACTTCTGAAAAAGATACACATGCTGTGTATATAATTCTCCTCTCTATTTCAATTGTTTCAGCAAAGGATAAAACACAAAGCGCATCAGTAGAATCAATCATTCAAAGTTACTGAAAGAGACAGTAAATAACTGCTCTACAAATTCCAAATGTGGCTATAATTGAAATAACCATGGAGCACCAGTTCATGCTGCAAAACTCCTAAAGAAGTTTTATTTCAGTATTTGGTGACACAGCTGTTGCCATTCCAGTAAGTATTTCCAGGCTGGTAGTGTAAAAACAAGTCTGATCCTGGAGTTTGTAAAATAAATCTTTACCATTCAGTATTTCTGCCTTTCTTAAACTAGGATTTATTTAACTTTTCTTATTTTTTTCTGTCAATGAACCTCAAACAATAAAACATCACTCTTGATGCATTTCTCCTACTTCCTTGAAGTCCTCTGTAACCTAGGGTGACCAGTACCACCAAATACACTAGAGGAGAGTGAATTATTTATAGCCATAGCTCATTTTCCAAATATTCGGAGAACCTTTAACAATTTAGAATTTTGTTTTACCACGTCAGAACAGAGACAGTTTATGAGTAAGAGCTTGAAAATTCTTCTGCACCAACATGTTAGGACAAGGTAGAAAGATTTACATAGTGGGCTGAACTAAAATATACTTTTCTCCTCTCCCAAGGAGGGAGTGGTAAAAAATGCTGGAGCTAGGAATTTTTCTATGAGAGAGATGACTGCACAGTAAGTATCCTATTGTAAATCATCTGCCAAAAGCAGCACTGATCCTATCTGCAGAGCTAGCCACTTTTTTCGTCCCTTAAGGCAGGAAAATACTTGAGACAAAATCCGAAAATCAGAAGCCTATTAGGGGTCATTAATTTTTTTCTATTGGGGCTGCTCCCAGCTATATCTTAACTTAGCAAAAAGTAACTTACCTTTATAATCTAAATTGCACAGAATGCTGAAAGATTAAAATGTAGAGAAAGAAAAAAATGACAATTCAATCACAGCTATAAACTGCTTTCCTACATTTGGAGGATCCAGTGCAAAAACGGAAGAAGTATGATGACAAAACAAAGCAAACACAAATCACCTCAAAGACAAAATACTTTTATTTCATATTATCTAGTACACTAACAAAGAGGATAATTTCAGCCTTGGCACTGAAAGCTCAAACTGGCCTACAGGTCTGCAAGGGGTTCAGATGCATCAGAGGCTTGTCAAGGCTTAATTAAGCAGTGGAAGGTTATTATGTGCCCGGTATCTAACTGCTAGTGAGTCCGTACTGCCAGACCTGCTGACCTATTGAGGACTCAATCAAAAGCTCTCGAAGACTGGAGCAGGGAGGAGAGCAGATCAGTAGACGCTAGCTTGGATCCCCTCTGTTACACGGAGCTTCGGCGCAGCGTGTTAGGATGCCAGTGACATGAGATACGGTGCTAATCACCATCACACCGTGCAGCAGGGCACCATTCCAAACCAAGAGGCAACAGATTACAAGAAACAAAATTGGGGCCAGTGGGCCTATCAACAGCTCCTGTTGGAAAGATGTAGCTTTCAGGTGCTCTCCTCTGAAGGAAGAAAAGGAGCAGGTAATGGCTGGAAGACATTACAGGAGAGAGCACTGCCTAGAGCAGTCTCAGAGACTTTTCTTCTCTCCTCTCCCAGCAGGGTCTTACTCCCCTGCTGAAGCTGCAGTGATATGGGGTAGCTGCAGGTAAACACCTCTGAGAGAAACTGATTGACCTCGTACTCATGTGGAGTTGGAGAAGCTGAGAATATCTCTAAGCAAAAGAACCACATCTGTGTCAGACAATACTAAAATATTTAAGTAACTTATATTCCTTTCTCTCAAACCATTGGCTTTATTAGTATTACTTAGTCTGCCATAAAAAACAGACGCTAACTGGATAGCCTTTGGTTCCGGAGGCTATCTTTACTTCTCTTCTCTGTTATATTACAAGCAAAGCTGGAATTACAAACAGCAGACTTAATGGGCCCAAAAAGGAAATGGAACTGAAAGCATCACAAACACGGCAATTTCAGAAATCTAAGTTCATAATTTATATTTAGGGATAAGCTGAAACTTAAATCTAGCATAAAATTAAAAAAAAAAATCTAGTATAACATAAAATTATTAGACATGTATTTATGAAACCTGATCTCTTCTAAATTTTTCCCAAATCTTGATGTTCTGTACACATGATAGGAAACAGATGAAAAATCTTATATGCATAGTAACAAGCCTTAGAATTTTTTTGTCCTTTTAAATAAAGTACTTCCTGGGGCTTGATGGAAAAAGAAAAAAAATCTTCATTTAAAAATAACTGTGGCTTGGCAAGGTGGTATAAGTGGTTTAGCAATTCAAAATACCAGTGTCACACCTAGGAAAGCTGGGTATTTTATTTCACTGAAAGAGATGAGTGACACAGAGTTTGCCAGGAAAATTATGCAAATGGTTCAAAGGACATTTACTCATAAATTCCCTATTTCATGCTGCGGCACAAGAGAGCCTATTTAAACTGAAAAATATCTCAAAAGTTGCAAGCAAAGAGAGAAGCACTATTACTCACTGAGCTGATGTTTTTCTGAGTACTTTTTATCCTCTCCATCTCTGGAGTGTCTGGGACAGCAGAATAGTTACAGAGCATCTTCTCTGCTTCATCTTTGTACATTTTCTGAAAAATAATTTTTAAATGTCTCTTTCCTGCTTTCTTGGTCTCAGAATATCCAAACTGCAACAAAAGATGCTTATCGCTGATGAACCTCAACATCCTTGTATGTTATTTATTTCAACCTCTCTCCTCCCTCATTGTCTGTGTGGGACACCTGACACTGCGTCCCACACTGAAAATATATATAATATATATAATATATATAATATATTCTTATATATATTATATATTTTCCCTTCACTGTCAGAATATATATATATCCTTCTCATTAGGTAATGTAAAAAGACCTGCAAGTAGATGTAAACAATTAAATTCAATTTACATGTCATGACAGGCCTAAATATAAGTAAGAATCAGGCAGTAAGATTTTTTTTTTACTACATGTAAATTTAATATGGGTATGAAAGCCTCTACAGAGCTAGAGAAGAAGTATTTTGAGCAACGTATGTCAAGCACTCATTGTTCAACAGAACTAAAACTTTGAACTATGCCTACCTGGCTTGCTATTTCTGAAGCCCTTTTGACACGTTGTATTTCAGGAGTATATGGGCCAACTTGCATCCCTTTTCCTATAATTTCAGTCTCCAGATCCTTTTTATATTCTTTCTGAAGAAAAAAAGAAGGAAAAAACCCCATAACTAATTCTACAGTTATTTGTACATGCTGTCTTCAAAGCTATTCCGATAGCACCAGTCAGACTTTAAAATAAATTCTTCAGTTTCTTTAATTTAATTTTTTTTTTTATTGTGCACGGCTTATTCCTTTTAGCCCAAGTACGTTTGAGAAGATTTGATGTTTTTAACATCTCATTGTGTCAAGAGATTCATTCTGTACTCACCTGGCTTACAATTTCAGAAGCTTTTTTGGCTCGTTGTATATCAGGGGTATCCATGCCCACTCCCATTCCCTTTCCTTTAATTTCATTCTCCAAGTCTTTCCTGTATTCTTTCTGCAATGTATAGCATTGGAAATATTCACTCGTCTGACAGCCAAATTCTTAAATTGTTCCTACTTTAATCTGCGATTCCACTGAACAGCACTCTTAAAATACCAAATCACTTTTGATTCAACAGCATTAGCTTTGTAGGATCTATCTATGAGACACCTATGCTGTAGCTTCTGACCAGTTCAAAAATTCTTTTAACAGATTGCTTCAACTCTGATGTAGCCTTTCACATCTACTGTCTTCTCAGCTTTGGCAGCCGCAATCACAGGCACACGTAGACAAGACTTTCTCCCTCAGCTGCGCTTTGCAAGAATGGGGTCATAAGGCTTTAGCATCTCTGTAACTCTGTTTATCATTTGGCCCTAACAAAACAAGCAGCTATTTAGATGTAAAAGCAGCAGGGCCTGCAGCTACTGACCACAGCCCAGGCCAGGCGCGGTTTGTGAGGAACAAGCACCACCTGCGAAAGATGATGGAAAGATCAAAGTTCTGGGAAGTCTTTACTTTCCCCTGTATGCCGATTATGCAACTTTTAGACTCTACACAGCTCAACGGATTAGGTATTTGGTAAAATTTGTGGTATTGCTACTGCCTAGATTGGTCAACCCCTGGAATTCTCAGTGACAATAATTTGTTGCATTCTGTCAAACAGAAAGCTGCCACCAGGTACACTACTGACCATGCTTGCAATTTCAGAAGCTTTCTTGGCTCGTCTTATCTCTGGAGTATCTGGACCAACTTGCATGCCCTTTCCTTTAATTTCAGTTTCCAGGTCTTTCTTGTATTGTTTCTGTGAAGATAAAACTTTGTACATTACATTCACAGTAGCCAGAGAGTTACAGGTAGAGTTTTGCACAAGAGATCCAATTAAGACTTAGAATTAATCCAAGAATCTCAAGTTAAGATTCACAGCTCTCAAGAGTCTTGGCAAGCTTTTGTCAGGAAAACACATAACAAATGACATGAGGAAAACTTGAGGAGATATTCACTGAATGTACAAAACTCCATCACTGCGTTTCTAATTTGGCAGAGGGTGGGGGGAAATCAGTCCACACAGCTTGCTACAGTTATCCTCTAAAGTAAAGGGGAAGTTTAGCTCTGCAGAACATACTGTAATAAGCTGGTACTCAGTGCCAGCCTAATTGAAACACATTTTACTTTTAAGAAAATATTTTATTTATGAAAAGACTACATGTTAGAAATTTAATACTATACAGAATTGTTTCCAGTGAACTTTCAGAGCAGGAAGTTGTAATTTATTCATTTAATAGGTCTTTCCTGAACCACAGCCATCAGGCAAGTGGCAGTACTCATCCATGATTGCTGCTTTTTCCCCACAACATAAATTATAAATAACCAATAACCAGGAAACAAAATGAATATTTCATCTTCAGCTTATCCGTGCAAGGATATATTTTTTGTTCATCAGCACACGATATTAAAATGTAGTACTGAAATATTGTATACAATAGTTGTACTTTTTTTTTTAATAAAAAATTAAAATATTCTCAGGCAGTGCTATTTCCAGTAGTAATCGTTCTTTTCTATTATAGTTTATCTCTGCCTGTGGAAAACAGGTTTGGGGTTTTTTTTCAAAATAAATACACATAATTAAAATATTTTCTTCTTACTTTTCCTGTTTGTTAACTATTGTTTAGGTTGTACATTAGTTAGAAAGAAAAAGGAAAATATCCTTCCATTCAGTCCAATGGTCTGATCACCTATAGCATAAAGTTACAAGAAAAAGAGCAAAAAGACTTTCAGTCTTCCATCTCTGTCTCACTCTGACATGGAAATAAATGTGATAAAACAACTCTCTACTTCCCAAACCGCAGGTTTTTGCAAAAAGTATAAGTTAATCTGTGAGAAGACATCATCTCTCTCCTCCTCTCTGCTAAAGGTGGAATGGCAGATGTTTCCTCCTAGCTTCCCACTGTGTAAAACACCAAGGAAAAGATAATCCTGGGAGTTAAAGCTATATATTCCTGCACTTGTATACAGTGGTAAGGTTGGCCATATGCATGGCATACCCTCTGATTCTTATGGTTATGTATGTCTATGTGTGCAAATAAACATATATATGCATAGTAAATAAATATAAAACATATAAATATATAAAATAAATATATATATTGCTCTTAAAGAATGACTCCCTGAAGGTGTGAAGTGCAGCACGAGCTTTGCCTTCCCTTTTCCCTCTCCACACCCTCCAGCCCCACTGCTGCTTCCCAGGCAGCCTGTGCAAGCTCATCCGCAGGAGCTGCAGCCGTGCCAGCTTCGGGAGTTGCAGCTCTGCTGAGCGCACAGGCGTGCCAAGCACATGAGTTCCTCAGGATGGTCTTCAAGAGACAGTACAAAGTCTTCCACTTCCAGCCCTTCACAATGGGAGCAGATCACACACTTACGTGCTTCCACATAACCTCCAGAGCAACTTAGACCAACACAATTAATACCAAAGTTCGGTTCTAAAAATACACTCTGGAAGAAGCCTCCAGCTGCCTGTTTGCATTGGATGAACCGCAAGCTCAAGGAAATCCATTTCTTCAGGAGCAACTCTACTTTTGGAAAAAGGTTTTCACAAGTAGAGTACTTTGTTTGGATAAAAGATCTTCGCAAGATGCCTGGCCAGTCATTACCAATATTTATTTTCAGGTACGTGACTCCAAAAAACTCAAAATTATTTCATTGACTTTTCTTTACAAGTCCATTAAGAGTCAACTCTTTTTCCATTACAGTATTAATTACACTAGCTGAACAAATAAATAGATGGAAAAATGAACCCGGTTTTAAATGCTGTATCTACTGACCCCACTAATAATTTCCATTGACCTTTTAATTGCCTGAAAATTTGCAATATTAATATTTGTCATAAGTTGGGGGGTTTTTTCCAGAGTTTTTCTATATTCTGAAAGCAAAACAGAAATGGCCTTAGTTCTAATATGTATTTCATTGTTGATTATGCAAAAAAAAAAAGAATTGGAATATTGTCAGTATTACAACATAAAGAGTGAACTTTCTGTGACATCAATAACCTTGAGTAGCATAACATACCTCATTTAGTATCTGAGCTGCGTTTTTCACTCTAATCAAATCTGGTGTATCTTCAAACACTGTCATTCCTTTTCCTTTCATCCCTTCTTCCAAATCTTTTCTATACTCTTTCTAAGGATTTAAAAAAAGAGAGAGATTTCTCCTCTTAATATTGTGTGCAAGATCTTGAAAAGAAATGCCACTTATTAAATGTCTGAAGGGTCTCTTTGAAATTTCTATGAAATATGAATTAGCTGAAGTACAGGTTTCAGAGTTAAAATAGAATTAGAAATTAAGAAATCAAAAGGTACAATGCTGAAAAAGTGAAAAGGTTTTAATGTAGTCGTGTATTTTCCCGCTGTGTTCTTGAAAAATATTCCTCTCCTGTTACAGCACCAGCACATTGTTTAGGGGCCTCAGCTGCCTCTCTGCGGACATTGTAACTGCAGTAGCATTTGCTTTTACAGACCGATATAGGCTGTGCTGCACTTTTTACCTTTGTTCCACTAATGGCATCGCAATCGGGATGGATGCCCTGAACGCTATACGAGGACCTGTTAAAATGACTGCTTGATAAATTATAATGTAGAAGCAATACCCTCTTCTGTGCCCCTCAGACACTGCACTGATATGATCAACATTTTGCAACTGCAGCCTCCAGAGTGTTCAAATGTCCAGTATAAAATTAAAAGCACACTAGAACCTGCCCATGGACGTTTGGTTCTTTTTCTTCCCAATTCCTAGAAAGCTGATGTAAGCCCACTGAAGTTAAAGTTTTGTAGGGCTTTTTAATTGCTTTCCCCATCTCCAGGTTTGGGTTAGTTTTTTTTAAGCAAGGAAACTAGAAAAAAATGTAAAGAAAATATTTTTCAGAAGGACTTATATAGACATGGATCAACACTCGTAATCATGTATTTCATAAGCAGTAGTGAGTACCATTGTCTCTGTATACACTCTATTTAAACAAAAGGAAACCAGGTATTCTTAAAGAACCTTCTCTTTATCATCAGAAGCATGTCCTACAACAAGGAGGAAACAACTTCTATTAATTTAGAATGATTAAATTCAGCTATCTCTTCCGAAGGAGAGATGTGGCTCCCAAGAAGAAAGTTCTTATTGTCACAAAATGCAAAATATTTGCAGAGCTGTCTATAGTGGGAAGGCAACAGAGTAAGCTGGAACGCAGCTGACACTTTTTTTAAAAAAACAAGTGATTGAACAAATAATTCATTTTTTAATAACTCCAGGTTCTCCTTCTTGCTTCATGCAGTATCTACTTAAAGTTTATTTTGAACCTTCATGCAAAAATACTGAGCTACATCCTTGACTATGAAGAAATACATCATTTTGCTGAATCTTGAAAGATAATAAATAGACCTATGTAATCTTTCGTTTTGGAATCTGTTCCTTGAACGTGGATATAAAACAATCTGAAATTCATGCAGTTATGCATTAAAAAAACATTTCCATTTTCTCATATTCTTCCCCTCTGGCTTACAAGTAATGAGTCATAAAATTTGAGGAGGTAAGAATTAGGGAACATCTTAATGCGTGTAGGACTATGGAAGGAAGTTACATCAGAATTTTCAAAGATGAACATTTACAGCATGCCTGCAACTATGCATGCACTCTAACCAATTCTGTGGACATTCAGCATGCAGCAAAATCAACTCAATAAAATGCAAGCATTTGCATTTTTCCCTCTGCAGTAGGCATACATGAGACACGTACACGCAGAATGGTACTGCGCAAACCAGACCTGGCTTGAGACTTGTCTACCTGACAGCCAAGCTTGTCAAAATAAATTATTTATTAGAAGATGAATAATAAAGAAATATCTGAAAAGAAAATCTTTTCCTTACCCATACGAAATCTAGCATAGACTGGGATAAGTTGTTTTAAGAACAAGGAAAGGAACAAGGTTCAAGGGTTTTTAATTCCAGCATCTTCAATTTGTTCATCAGGGCCACAGCAAAAACATCAATTCTTAATACAATAAGTATGAACAACGTACTGTTGGTTCCCAAATTCAAATGGAGGATATCTAGAAGCTCTGATATGTCTAACTATGAATTTTGTTGATACATTTACTTCTAAATTTGATCAAATAGTAAACCTAATCCATAGAACCAACCAATACTCAAAACGAAACATTAAAATAATTTTGAATAACAATATAAAAATACAAAAGGATTCTCCATTATGGAAAAAAAGTGATTGAATTTACAATGCCACATACAACCAAAGAACATTGGACAAAGCTTAAAGAAACAGTGAGCATACAAAAATTTGTACCTTTAACAAAATTTGCTTAAAGCAGATTATGTAATATCGCAGCTATATTATAGAAATTTGCTCTTCCTTATTTTCATCTGTAACATGTATGATAGATAATTATTTCAATTAAATTAGTTTAAAGTGACTACACACAGCTCGAGGCATCCATACAACCACAACAGGCTATCGTGAAACTGAAATAATTACTCAAAAGGAAAAACTGCCATCTGGACACCAACAGAAATCCTCCTTTCCACCCCTTCATCTATCAGAAAGAAAAAGAAAAGAAAGAAAACTCCAGGCCCTCGCCTAAAGCCTATCAAACAGATGTCTTTTGCAGTATGCCTGGAAGGTCACCAAATTTGGGCTATTTGAGCCCACGGGATGAACAAATTCCAAAACTGAGGCCCTCAGAGGGAATGTCCTGCCAATGATCCATTTTCTGTGGAGTCATCTGATCTGCTCATTTAACTCTGTTTTTCTGGTTCAGGTGTGCTGAGCTTTATCATTTCCTTATGTTCATAAGGAAACTTCAAAAAGTATCGATTCTTACTACAGGACTGTTCATAATATAAAATGACACGCCACAAGTTTTACTCGTGAAGTCACTTTTGTATTTAGCTACCAAGTTAACTGCAAGTTGTTCAGCACTCAGGACTTTGTAGTGATGCTGCTTATTGCTCATCTGCAACTTAACGACAAAAAAAAAAAAAAAATAAAAATCCTCTACCTCTTTCAGAAGGTTAGTGACTTCTTTTATATGCAAGAACTCCGGGGTCTTGTCTAAATCCATTGAGGGTCTTCCCTTGATCTCTTCTTCAAAATCTTTGCGATACATTTTCTATTGAAGCAAAACCAAAAATTAGTGGTACGTGCATGCGCACTTCCAAGCATATTTCAGAAAGAACACTGTAAACAGACCCAGAAATGAGCAATGCTATAAATTAATTATCACATTAATAAGCAACTTCATTACTCATTTCATTACCTAGATTATTTACACAAGATACACACAATTTAGACAAAAATACGTATGTATGATGTTTCCAAATAGATTGTTTAACCTGATCTTTGAAAGAAACAATTTGCTTGGTAGAGAAAAGCGAGGACAAATGGCACACAAGGTAATGGTTCTACCAAGAGGATGAAATCATTTGTTTTCCATGACACACAACAAAAATAATGGAATCAAACTGCAGAAAGGGAGACACAGGGAAATACTCTCTCTCAGGATGGATGGTGAAGCACTGGACTAGGTTGTCTGGGAGGTCACGGAACCTCCACCATTGCAAGTTTTTAATAAAAAGTTTGAAAAATATGGCCTGACTTAGGATCGCCAGTGCTGTTCCAGAGCCCAGAAACAGTCCTTCCCCCTTGCTGAGCTCCCCAGGCTGAACAGGCAGCAGCACGCTTCAGTTAAGGCATGGGGTCAGACTGGGCTTTGCAGCTTCACTCGCTCCCACCTGAGAACTCTCCCACATTAAAGATGGAATTAAAGGCAAAAAGTAAGAAAGTTAGTAATCTCTGATCTAGACGACCTCTTGAGCTCCTTCTCAATTAAATGATGCTACGTACAATCTCTGTCTAGTGTTAGCACCAATGGCCTTTTGAGAAAAAACAAATTTGAAGGAAGAACTGAGCTACAGAATAGCAGAGAACTACTCAGTACTAATTCTACTATATCCTCAACTTATAAAACCTTTAGAATCTGCTTCATCCATTTTCTTAACCTGAGTACAAGATGTCTGTTAGCTTCTCTGTTGATTTAAATTTTGCTAGTTCAAGGACACAGTTTTACTAACCTCACTTTGCATCTTTTGAGCCTCCTTTGAAACTTGATACATTGGCGTATCCACAAACTCCAGCATTGATTTGCCTTTAGATTTTTCATAATTCTCTTTGTACTTGACCTAGGAAAACGAAAATAAATGCTGTTAACAGCTGAGAGGATGTGAGATCTGATTGCTTGCTATGGCGACAGACAAATCCTGTCTTAGCCATATTCCTTAGAGGTTTTGACTTGGAAGACTCCTCCCAAATTTAACCTGTTGGAGAAATAGGGCCGCTAGACAAGGAAATTTTTTCTGCAGTTATTTATTCCTTTGCTTCAAAATGTCAGACTTTAAAATGGTGAACTTTGAAGACAGCAGGAGTGAAAAGCATCAATCGCAATCCTCAAACTAATTGCATGATTTTGGCTGAACAACCTATGTCTGAACAGTTGGCTGAACAGTTCCAAATGAANCTTTGCTTCAAAATGTCAGACTTTAAAATGGTGAACTTTGAAGACAGCAGGAGTGAAAAGCATCAATCGCAATCCTCAAACTAATTGCATGATTTTGGCTGAACGACCTATGTCTGAACAGTTGGCAGCTTTTCAATAGGATCCCCTGTCATGTTTCCATTAAACAACACATTTACTGCAACAACAACAACAAAATCTGTTTTGCAGCCAGGCCCCACAGGTCTCTCTTCCAGGCTCCATTCTGAAACACATCTTTGTACCTGTGGGAAGGAAAACTACTGCCTCAGTAGAGTCTGGTCTTGCACCAACATTCCCCTCACAGCTACCAATGACCATAACCTTAAAGTTAGCTGCAAAATCACATTGAAGGATACAGGGTTAAGACACCAACATACAACTTTTTGCTAACTCAAAAAGCAAATACACTTTGTTGGGAAACCTGGAGAAGCCTTCTGAACTCGTTTGTTCCCACTCTTTTGATTAAGATGGGCAAACACATTATTTAGGTCAATCAACCACGCTGTGATGCAGGGGAATACTCTACACAAGCCATGAAGGAAAGCAAATAGCTACAAAACAAGGTATGATGTTCAGAGTGAGTAATACTTTAATTTATTTGTCTCTTCAAAACAAGTAATGTCTGAATTTGAGAAAAGTGTTAATCTCTTTCCCTGGCAGGCCTCTGCACTAGGTTGACGTCCTGCAAAAACACTCATCTCTCCTCATGGGGTGCTTCTGAGTGAAGATACACTCTACGTCACTGTAATTTGTCATGCAGTTTTGTGCCTGATTTAATCACTGTTAGAATGCTGCCTTTTTCTCTTTGCAAGATGTATTTTTGATTGTGTATACCTGACTTTGAAGCACTGCACTGTCTTTGTGATGGATTTGTTCAGCTGTATCTGGGGTGAAATGATAGAAGCCCTTGCTTTGCTTAAATGATTTTTTATATTCATACTGAAACAAAAAATATCCAAGAATGTTTTCACAAACAAAATCCAGAACGTTTTGGCATTTAAATAACATTTAAAGTAACTATGGGAGAAACAGCATAAAAGAAACTATGTTTTAGGCCTCCCAACTTGAGTTCTACTGCTAAATTTGAATTTTAAAATTGTGATGAAGTGATAAAAGGATATGGTAAAAAATAACTTTTGTAAGTTCCTAGAGAAAATGCTTGTCCTGCTCATCCAAACGTCAAATGTTTATGTTCGCTATAACCGTTATTATTTGCATTTGAAGTGCAAAGGAACACATGTGATGGTCTGGGTTTGCCTCCTAGTGGAAATAATTATAAATGTCACACAACAAAATCACTTCTGTAGTTGAAACAAAAATTATCTCCATCTACAGATACAGACTTCATACTTTTACTCCATTCCTCAACTAATGGAACAAAATTTAAAAAAAAAAAATCTGTAAAATTAAATGAGGTAAATCACACAACCTTTTGCTACACTAAACTACAGGCACCAGATTCAGTCTCTTAAGTCTTATTTATTCACCCTGTTCCCTAAAATGAAACACATCTAAGTGCCTTTGTCTTTTTAGCCTGTAGTTCATTAATATCTCAAAGTCTCTACATTAGAAACAGATTTAAAGTGTGCAAAACAATAAACTAGCTGTTGTACATATATCAAATTTTTAATTTTATGTCTCCGTAGTTCATGCCAAAGAGAATTACATGTATACCATGTGAGGGGAAAGTTCCACCTTGTGAGCTCTCGTCCTCATCAAAATAAAGAAAACAGGATGAGTTCAACCTGTCAGAATCAGTCTATTTGTGTCCAAACATGCCCATCAATCTTTCCTCTTAACTGCTGGAATTTATTCCCATGGAAGCTGATTTGTACAACAGCTTTACATTGGTATAATAGTATATGCTTTTCATAAATTTGCACACACGTCTACACTCTAGGTCGATCGGCAAACCAGTTCAATCAACCATATTAATTTATGAGTTTAATTAACCATACAGGTTACAATGTATCACACCGGGGCAGGTGTAGTTATGTTATGTAAAAGATGAAGAGAAGCATAAAGTTCAAGGGAGAAAGGTATACTGCAGGGAAACAGCAAAACTGGGCAATTATCAAGAAGCTCTATGTTTC